>CM055116.1:575400449-575720449 GCA_029206835.1 Rana muscosa
CAGTATGGAAAAGTACTGTATCCTATGCACAGGGTTCAGCTAGATCACACTGCATACCATTCCTGTTGTTCTCTTCCTAATATACTACAGGCAGGCAGTTGATTCAGTTAGCTGCAGTATATAAAGTACTGTATCGTGTGCACAGTGTTCAGCTAGATCTCACTGCAGACCATTTCTGTTGTTCTCTTCCTAATATACCACAGGCAGGCAGTTGATTCAGTTAGTTGCAGTTTATTCAGTACTATATCCTGTGCACAGTGTTCAGTTAGATCTCACTGCAGACCATTCCTGTTGTTCTTTTCCCAATATACTACAGGCGGGCAGTTGATTCAGTTAGCTGTAGTTTATTCAGTAGTATATCTTGTACATAGTGTTCAGCTAGATCACACTGCATACCATTCCTGTTGTTCTCTTCCTAATATACTACAGGCAGGCAGTTGATTCAGTTAGCTGCAGTATATAAAGTACTGTATCCTATGCACAGTGTTCAGCTAGATCACACTGCATACCATTCCTGTTGTTCTCTTCCTAATATACTACAGGCAGGCAGTTGATTCAGTTAGCTGCAGTATATAAAGTACTGTATCATGTGCACAGTGTTCAGCTAGATCTCACTGCAGACCATTCCTGTTGTTCTCTTCCTAATATACCACAGGCAGGCAGTTGATTCAGTTAACTGTGGTTTATTCAGTACTATATCCTGTGCACAGTGCTCAGCTAGATCTCACTGTAGACCATTCCTGTTGTTCTCTTCCTAATATACTACAGGCAGGCAGTTGATTCAGTTAGTTGCAGTTTATTCAGTACTATATCCTGTGCACAGTGTTCAGCTAGATCTCACTGCAGACCATTCCTGTTCTTTTCTCAATATACTACAGACGGGCAGTTGATTCAGTTAGCTGTAGTTTATTCAGTACTATATCCTGTGCACAGTGTTCAGCTAGATCTCACTGCAGACCGTTCCTGTTGTTATCTTCCTAATATACTACAGGCAGGCAGTTGATTCAGTTAGCTGTAGTTTATTCAGTAGTATATCTTGTACATAGTGTTCAGCTAGATCTCACTGCAGACCATTCCTGTTGTTCTCTTCCTAATATACTACAGGCAGGCAGTTGATTTAGTTAGCTGCAGTTTATTCAGTACTATATCCTGTGCACAGTGTTCAGCTAGATCTTACTGCAGACCATTCCTGTTGTTCTCTTCCATATATACTACAGGCAGGCAGTTGATTCAGTTAGCTGTAGTTTATTCAGTACTATATCCTGTGCACAGTGTTCAGCTAGATCTCACTGCAGACCATTCCTGTTGTTCTCGTTCTTATATGCTACAGGCAGGCAGTTGATTCAGTTAGCTGCAGTATATAAAGTACTGTATCCTGTGCACAGTGTTCAGCTAGATCTCTCTGCAGACCATTCCTGATGTTCTCTTCCTAATATACTACAGGCAGGCAGTTGATACAGTTAGCTGCAGTTTATTCAGTACTATATCCTGTGCACAGTGTTCAGCTAGATCTCACTGCAGACCATTCCTGTTCTTTTCCCAATATACTAGAGATGGGCAGTTGATTCAGTTAGCTGTAGTTTATTCAGTACTATATCCTGTGCACAGTGTTCAGCTAGATCTCACTGCAGACCATTCCTGTTGTTATCTTCCTAATATACTACAGGCAGGCAGTTGATTCAGTTAGCTGTAGATTATTCAGTAGTATATCTTGTACATAGTGTTCAGCTAGATCTCACTGCAGACCATTCCTGTTGTTCTCTTCCTAATATACTACAGGCAGGCAGTTGATTCAGTTAGCTGCAGTTTATTCAGTACTATATCCTGTGCACAGTGTTCAGCTAGATCTCACTGCAGACCATTCCTGTTGTTCTCTTCCATATATACTACAGGCAGGCAGTTGATTCAGTTAGCTGCAGTTTATTCAGTACTATATCCTGTGCACAGTGTTCAGCTAGATCTCACTGCAGACCATTCCTGTTGTTCTCTTCCTAATATACTACAGGCAGGCAGTTGATTCAGTTAGCTGCAGTTTATTCAGTACTATATCCTGTGCACAGTGTTCAGCTAGATCTCACTGCAGACCACTCCTGTTGTTCTCTTCCTAATATACTACAGGCAGGCAGTTGATTCAGTTAGCTGCAGTTTATTCAGTACTATATCCTGTGCACAGTGTTCATCCAGATCTCACTGCAGACCATTCCTGTTCTTTTCCCAATATACTACAGGCAGGCAGTTGATTCAGTTAGCTGCAGTTTATTCAGTACTATATCCTGTGCACATTGTTCAGCTAGATCTCACTGCAGACCATTCCTGTTGTTCTCGTCCTAATATGCTACAGGCAGGCAGTTGATTCAGTTAGCTGCAGTATATAAAGTACGGTATCCTGTGCACAGTGTTCAGCTAGAGCTCTCTGCAGACCATTCCTGATGTTCTCTTCCTAATATACTACAGGCAGGCAGTTGATACAGTTAGCTGCAGTTTATTCAGTACTATATCCTGTGCACAGTGTTCAGCTAGATCTCACTGCAGACCATTCCTGTTCTTTTCCCAATATACTACAGATGGGCAGTTGATTCAGTTAGCTGTAGTTTATTCAGTACTATATCCTGTGCACAGTGTTCAGCTAGATCTCACTGCAGACCATTCCTGTTGTTATCTTCCTAATATACTACAGGCAGGCAGTTGATTCAGTTAGCTGTAGATTATTCAGTAGTATATCTTGTACATAGTGTTCAGCTAGATCTCACTGCAGACCATTCCTGTTGTTCTCGTCCTAATATGCTACAGGCAGGCAGTTGATTCAGTTAGCTGCAGTATATAAAGTACGGTATCCTGTGCACAGTGTTCAGCTAGAGCTCTCTGCAGACCATTCCTCATGTTCTCTTCCTAATATACTACAGGCAGGCAGTTGATACAGTTAGCTGCAGTTTATTCAGTACTATATCCTGTGCACAGTGTTCAGCTAGATCTCACTGCAGACCATTCCTGTTCTTTTCCCAATATACTACAGATGGGCAGTTGATTCAGTTAGCTGTAGTTTATTCAGTACTATATCCTGTGCACAGTGTTCAGCTAGATCTCACTGCAGACCATTCCTGTTGTTATCTTCCTAATATACTACAGGCAGGCAGTTGATTCAGTTAGCTGTAGATTATTCAGTAGTATATCTTGTACATAGTGTTCAGCTAGATCTCACTGCAGACCATTCCTGTTGTTCTCTTCCTAATATACTACAGGCAGGCAGTTGATTCAGTTAGCTGCAGTTTATTCAGTACTATATCCTGTGCACAGTGTTCATCCAGATCTCACTGCAGACCATTCCTGTTCTTTTCCCAATATACTACAGACGGGCAGTTGATTCAGTTAGCTGTAGTTTATTCAGTACTATATCCTGTGCACATTGTTCAGCTAGATCTCACTGCAGACCATTCCTGTTGTTCTCGTCCTAATATGCTACAGGCAGGCAGTTGATTCAGTTAGCTGCAGTATATAAAGTACGGTATCCTGTGCACAGTGTTCAGCTAGAGCTCTCTGCAGACCATTCCTGATGTTCTCTTCCTAATATACTACAGGCAGGCAGTTGATACAGTTAGCTGCAGTTTATTCAGTACTATATCCTGTGCACAGTGTTCAGCTAGATCTCACTGCAGACCATTCCTGTTCTTTTCCCAATATACTACAGATGGGCAGTTGATTCAGTTAGCTGTAGTTTATTCAGTACTATATCCTGTGCACAGTGTTCAGCTAGATCTCACTGCAGACCATTCCTGTTGTTAACTTCCTAATATACTACAGGCAGGCAGTTGATTCAGTTAGCTGTAGATTATTCAGTAGTATATCTTGTACATAGTGTTCAGCTAGATCTCACTGCAGACCATTCCTGTTGTTCTCTTCCTAATATACTACAGGCAGGCAGTTGATTCAGTTAGCTGCAGTTTATTCAGTACTATATCCTGTGCACAGTGTTCAGCTAGATCTCACTGCAGACCATTCCTGTTGTTCTCTTCCATATATACTACAGGCAGGCAGTTGATTCAGTTAGCTGCAGTTTATTCAGTACTATATCCTGTGCACAGTGTTCAGCTAGATCTCACTGCAGACCATTTCTGTTGTTCTCTTCCTAATATACTACAGGCAGGCAGTTGATTCAGTTAGCTGCAGTTTATTCAGTACTATATCCTGTGCACAGTGTTCAGCTAGATCTCACTGCAGACCACTCCTGTTGTTCTCTTCCTAATATACTACAGGCAGGCAGTTGATTCAGTTAGCTGCAGTTTATTCAGTACTATATCCTGTGCACAGTGTTCATCCAGATCTCACTGCAGACCATTCCTGTTCTTTTCCCAATATACTACAGACGGGCAGTTGATTCAGTTAGCTGTAGTTTATTCAGTACTATATCCTGTGCACATTGTTCAGCTAGATCTCACTACAGACCATTCCTGTTGTTCTCGTCCTAATATGCTACAGGCAGGCAGTTGATTCAGTTAGCTGCAGTATATAAAGTACGGTATCCTGTGCACAGTGTTCAGCTAGAGCTCTCTGCAGACCATTCCTGATGTTCTCTTCCTAATATACTACAGGCAGGCAGTTGATACAGTTAGCTGCAGTTTATTCAGTACTATATCCTGTGCACAGTGTTCAGCTAGATCTCACTGCAGACCATTCCTGTTCTTTTCCCAATATACTACAGATGGGCAGTTGATTCAGTTAGCTGTAGTTTATTCAGTACTATATCCTGTGCACAGTGTTCAGCTAGATCTCACTGCAGACCATTCCTGTTGTTAACTTCCTAATATACTACAGGCAGGCAGTTGATTCAGTTAGCTGTAGATTATTCAGTAGTATATCTTGTACATAGTGTTCAGCTAGATCTCACTGCAGACCATTCCTGTTGTTCTCTTCCTAATATACTACAGGCAGGCAGTTGATTCAGTTAGCTGCAGTTTATTCAGTACTATATCCTGTGCACAGTGTTCAGCTAGATCTCACTGCAGACCATTCCTGTTGTTCTCTTCCATATATACTACAGGCAGGCAGTTGATTCAGTTAGCTGCAGTTTATTCAGTACTATATCCTGTGCACAGTGTTCAGCTAGATCTCACTGCAGACCATTTCTGTTGTTCTCTTCCTAATATACTACAGGCAGGCAGTTGATTCAGTTAGCTGCAGTTTATTCAGTACTATATCCTGTGCACAGTGTTCAGCTAGATCTCACTGCAGACCACTCCTGTTGTTCTCTTCCTAATATACTACAGGCAGGCAGTTGATTCAGTTAGCTGCAGTTTATTCAGTACTATATCCTGTGCACAGTGTTCATCCAGATCTCACTGCAGACCATTCCTGTTCTTTTCCCAATATACTACAGACGGGCAGTTGATTCAGTTAGCTGTAGTTTATTCAGTACTATATCCTGTGCACATTGTTCAGCTAGATCTCACTGCAGACCATTCCTGTTGTTCTCGTCCTAATATGCTACAGGCAGGCAGTTGATTCAGTTAGCTGCAGTATATAAAGTACGGTATCCTGTGCACAGTGTTCAGCTAGAGCTCTCTGCAGACCATTCCTGATGTTCTCTTCCTAATATACTACAGGCAGGCAGTTGATACAGTTAGCTGCAGTTTATTCAGTACTATATCCTGTGCACAGTGTTCAGCTAGATCTCACTGCAGACCATTCCTGTTGTTCTCGTCCTAATATACTACAGGCAGGCAGTTGATTCAGTTAGCTGCAGTATATAAAGTACTGTATCCTGTGCACAGTGTTCAGCTAGATCTCACTGCAGACCATTCCTGTTGTTCTCATCCTAATATACTATAGGCAGGCAGTTGATTCAGTTAGCTGCAGTATGGAAAAGTGCTGTATCCTATGCACAGGGTTCAGCTAGATCACACTGCATACCATTCCTGTTGTTCTCTTCCTAATATACTACAGGCAGGCAGTTGATTCAGTTAGCTGCAGTATATAAAGTACTGTATCGTGTGCACAGTGTTCAGCTAGATCTCACTGCAGACCATTCCTGTTGTTATCTTCCTAATATACCACAGGCAGGCAGTTGATTCAGTTAGTTGCAGTTTATTCAGTACTATATCCTGTGCACAGTGTTCAGTTAGATCTCACTGCAGACCATTCCTGTTGTTCTTTTCCCAATATACTACAGGCGGGCAGCTGATTCAGTTAGCTGTAGTCTATTCAGTACTATATCCTGTGCACAGTGTTCAGCTAGATTTCACTGCAGACCATTCCTGTTGTTCTCATCCTAATATACTACAGGCAGGCAGTTGATTCAGTTAGCTGTAGTTTATTCAGAAGTATATCTTGTACACAGTGTTCAGCTAGATCACACTGCATACCATTCCTGTTGTTCTCTTCCTAATATACTACAGGCAGGCAGTTGATTCAGTTAGCTGCAGTATATAAAGTACTGTATCGTGTGCACAGTGTTCAGCTAGATTTCACTGCAGACCATTCCTGTTGTTCTCATCCTAATATACTACAGGCAGGCAGTTGATTCCGTTACATAGTTACATAGTTAGCCAGGTTGAAAAAAGACACAAAGTCCATCCAGTTCAACCATAAAAATAAATAAATAAAGAAAATAAAAAATATCGTACAATCCCATATACCCAATTCTATACCCACAGTTGATCCAGAGGAAGGCAAAAAAAAACAGCAGAGCATGATCCAATTTGCTACAGCAGGGGAAAAAATTCCTTCCTGATCCCCCGAGAGGCAATCGTATATTCCCTGGATCAACTTTACCTATAAATGTTAGTACTCAGTTATATTATGTACATTTAGGAAAGTATCCAGGCCTTTCTTAAAGCAATCTACTGAGCTGGCCAGAACCACCTCCGGAGGGAGTCTGTTCCCCTTTTTTACAGCTCTTACTGTGAAGAAACCTTTCCGTATTTGGAGATGAAATCTTTTTTCCTCTAGACGTAAAGAGTGCCCCCTTGTCTTTTGTGTTGACCGTAAAGTGAATAACTCAACACCAAGTTCACTATATGGACCCCATATATATTTGTACATGTTAATCATATGCCCCCCTTATTCTCCTTCTCAAGAGAGAATAAATTCAGTTCCTCTAATCTTTCCTCATAGCTGAGCTCCTCCATGCCTCTTATCAGTTTGGTTGCCCTTCTCTGCACTTTCTCCAGTTCCCCGATATCCTTTTTGAGAACTGGTGCCCAAAACTGAACTGCATATTCCAGATGAGGTCTTACTAATGATTTGTACAGGGGCAAAATGATATCTCTCTCTCTGGAGTCCATACCTCTCTTAATACAAGAAAGGACTTTGCTCGCTTTGGAAACCGCAGCTTGGCATTGCATGCCATTATTGAGCTTATGATCTACCAAAGCCCACAGATCCTTCTCCACTACGGATCCTCCCAGTTGTACTCCCCCTAGTATGTATGATGCATTCATATTCTTAGCCCCCATGTGCATAACTTTACATTTATCAACATTAAACCTCATCTGCCACATAGTCGCCCAATTAGACAGAGCATTGAGGTCGGTTTGTAAATTGGGGACATCCTGTAAGGAAGTTATTCCACTGCATAGCTTGGTGTCATCTGCAAAGACAGAAATGTTACTTTTGATCCCAGACCCAATATCATTTATAAAGATATTAAAAAGTAAGGGTCCCAGCACTGAACCTTGGGGTACACCACTGATAACCTTAGACCATTCAGAGTAAGAATCATTAACCACTACTCTCATAATTCTGTCTTTTAGCCAGTTTTTTATCCATTTAAAAACTGATATTTCCAATCCTGTAGACTTTACCTTACACATGAGCCGTGTGTGCGGAACTGTATCGAACACTTTTGCAAAATCCAAGTATACCACGTCCACCGCCACCCCTCTGTCCAAGGTTTTACTTACCTCTTCATAAAAAGAAATCAGGTTTGTCTGACAACTTCTGTCTTTCATGAATCCATGCTGTCTGTTGCTTATATAGCGCACCCACCCCAGACTTTACCTGCTTTTCTTAATTTGGCTCCTCCGCAGGAAAGACTGAGATACACCGCACTACAAGCCCGTACCCTCCTGGATGGGGAGGTTGAGCAGTGTTAGTTTTCTCTGGCCTGCCTGCGGCTGGTGTTAGAATCCTCCCGAGCTGATCTCGCTTCTGCCTTGGCCAGAAACAAGTCCTTAATTCTCCCCATTAAAGTAACTGTCCACACCAACTATAAGTCCAACTTCTGTATTTATTTCACATGGATACTAAATAGTCCCTTTAAGAGCAGACAGGTTGAGACGAGACACAGGTCAGATAAGGTGGGAGGGAGGTCCAGGCACAAACTTAATCTTGGTTCTCCTACTGTTCTGATATGCACAAACAGGTTTGGTTTACGATCTTTGTCACAGACCTAGCGAATATGAAAGTCACTGCCACTGACTTGTTGAGGATGGTCACTGCCACTGACCGGGTGAATAGGGCCTTGCCCTATTTGGTCACTGCCACTGACCTGGTGTGCGTAGAGTCACTGCCACTATGACCTACAGAACATGCACTGCCTTCTTAGAGAACTTGGCCCATGTCAAAGAGTTACCAGAGGCCCTCACTGTCACCACGACTCTGCGCTGGGTCTTCAGAAAGGGTCACCTCCCTGGCCTCCTCGATCCAAGATACGGGTCCCCTCGCAAGGCGATACCCTGGGAGCTCTCGATCCTTAGCGAACCCCAGCCGAAGGTTGCTGGGCCCCGGGCCTCCTATTTAGTACCTCACCCCAGACTGAAGGTGTCTGGGATGGAACAGCAACTCCGCCTCCGGGCCTAGGGCACCCGGAGGCAGGGCCGGCCCTACCATGGGACCAGATGGTACCATTGTACCAGGCGGCACTTTTAGGGGGGCGGCAAAGCTGTGAGCAGAAAAATCTATCCACAAAATGTAGCTGTAAAACTTGTATGCCCCTGTTGCCTGCCTAATTTAAGGATTATGCGCTCCTGCTCACTGCTCTGCGGCAGCAGATGCACCCCTTTCTAGGCTCCCTTCTTGAGTTCCTATGAGTCTCCCCCTCCCCACCCCCTGGATCGGAGCTGGTACAGTCCCAGCGAAAGTGCATGTGGGCGGAGCAGAAAGAGAACCTCACACTGCAGCATCGATCTTTGGTTCCCGCCCAGCACACAGCAAAGCGCTCCTCCTCCAGAGCAGAGTGAAGGTGTGTAAATCACGGATGACAGGCTGGATCCTCTTCTACTGTGAGTCCCGACTGCTCTGCATTCCATATACTGTGATTATAAACGTGCCCTGCACTTTTCACTGCAGGTTTATTGAAAGTAAAATTCTTAAACAGGTTAGGAATTAGTGTGACATTTCAGGTGCTACATTATATGTAATCCACATACACATTATATCTTCTAAAAAGAATGATTTTTTAATAAGATATAATGTGTATGTGGATTACATACAGTATATGTAGCACCTGAAATGTCACACTAATCCCTAACCTGTTCAAGAATATAACATTACACAGCAAAGGATGTGATTTCTTATCCCAGCCCAACTTCAAGAAAGTCCACTCTTGCAGCGTGGGGGAGGGGGGAGAAGGGGGATACTGTATAGTCTTTTTTTACTTGATTCTATGCTTCAGCCAGCTCCAGTGCTCTCCTCCTCCTCCCTATCACATATAGAGGAAGATTAACCCTGTATGGTCTAAATTGGAGGCTGGAGTGTGACCACTGTCACTCCTAACTGACACAGGAGCTGCAGGGGACCAGTAACAGAACTGCAGAGAGCCCGCTGAAGCAAAGTACAAGGTAAAACTGAATACACAGCAAAGAATTCATTGGGTTCAGCAGGGTCTGAATTTTTGATCGATGTGTAACCCTCTCTGTTAGACAGAAACCGATTTGTTATATCCACTTCTGCTGGAAATCCTTGTTCGATTAGCTGTTTGCAGCCAAACGGAAGCAGTGCTGATCAGTGTATTTTGATAGGGGAGAGTCCCTGCTGTCAGAATACAATTCCCACATCCATCCAACTTGTGTGGATGGAGGAATCTGTCAGCCACTTGCTTGAGCCCCATCTCGATCCAGCAATGTGCACAAGAGCACTTGCTCTCTAGTGCAGGGGTCTCCAAACTCTCTAAAGGGCCAGTTTACTGTCTTTCAGACTTCAGGGGGGCCGAACTGTGCCCAGTGGGAGTTAACAATGTGCGATCTGGTGTCGTTGGGAGGAATAGTGCCCCTTTTTTTGTCAGTAGAAGGAATTATGCCCCATCATTGGTGTCATTGGCAGGAATAATGCCTCAAGGGCCAGATAAAGGCAAGCAAAGGGCCACATCCGGCCCCAGGGCCGCAGTTTGGAGACCACTGCTCTAGTGGACTGTTTTTTTATAGTGCACTTTAATATTACTTTGCACTGTGTGTTTGATTTGCAGCACTGGGAGTTTGGTAGTAACTCCAAAACCAAATTGTGTACAAATGAACTATAAGAATTTGACTAGAGTTATTTGAATATTTGGGAGTTATTCACATTATATGTTATAGTATTTTACATTTTTTATTTACAGTTCCCTCACAAAATGTTTTTGCAGCACAGGGATTTTGGTCCCACATGTGATATGTAATTGAATATTTATGAGTTGTTCGCATTATATGTTTTGGGATTCGCCCCTTCATAATTTTGTTTGCAGCACTGGTATTTTGGTTCCATATTCATGTGCTATATATTTCACTTGGTCAGATTTGATAATGACACATACACTAAATTTGATATAATTTATAGGGGCTACTGCTATGCACTAGGGTGTATATACTCCTGGTCTCTGTACTCTGCAGTTTACTGCTCTTGACTTCTGCACATTGTATATTACTGTACATACTCTACCTCTGAACACTGTACACACTGCTCCTGATCCTTGTACTTTGTAATCTATCCAATTCTGACCTCTGCACTATATATATATATATATAATGTATTTGTGTGTGTGTGTGTGTGTGTGTGTAAGATAATTGGTCATGGGGGGGCGCAGCTTGGCATGTTCGCCCTGGGTGCTGGTTGACTTTGTCCCGGCACTGCCCCCTGCACTGTGAGGCAAATTGCCCGCTCCACTCCCCGCTGCACTTCAAGCATTTTTATTATTAACTTTTTTACTAGTAATGGCAGTGATCTACGACATTGCGGTGGACAGGTTCGGACACTTTTGACACATATTTGGGATCATTGACATCTATACAGCGATCTGTGCTATAAAACTGCACTGATTACTGTGTAAATGTCACTGTCTGGAAAGGGGTTAAATGGGGAGGTGTTTCTAACTGGGGGGGATGGGACTGACTGGAGGAGGAGAGAGATCTCTGTTCCTAATCACTAGGAACAGCAGATCTGTCTCTCCTCCCCTGTCAGAATGGGGATCTGTCTGTTTACATTGACAGATCCCCGTTCTGGCTCTCTGTGGAGCAATCGTGGGTGGCATCGCGGCCGCCGGCCAAGCACAGGCCCTTTTATACTCCAATATACATGTATAGAGCCATGACAGGTCCTCTTTATACTTCTATATACCTGTATAGAGCCATGACAGGTCCTCTTTATACTCCTACATACATGTATAGAGCCATGACAGGTCCTCTTTATACTCCTACATACATGTATAGAGCCATGACAGGTCCTCTTTTTACTCCTACATACATGTATAGAGCCATGTAAGGTCCTTATTATACTTCTATATACACGTATAATGCCATGACTGGTCCTCTTCACACACCTATACATGTATAGAGCCATAACAGGTCCTCTTTATACTCTTATATACATGTATAGAGCCATGACAGGTCCACTTTATACTCTTATATACATGTATAGAGCCATAACAGGTCCTCTTTACACTCTTATATACATGTATAGAGCCATGACAGGTCCACTTTAGTTATCATAATATAAAATAATGGATGTGGGGGCATTTTGGTGGGCGTGATTTTTTTTTTGGGGGGGGGCAGCATTTCATTTTTGGTACCAGGCAGCACAATGTCTTGGGCCGACACTGCCCGGAGGCGACACACACACGCACCCAGGCCTAAGATGCCTGGGTGCAGAACGACCAACCGAACAGGCCTCCGGGCCTAGGGCACCCGGAGGCGGCACACCCAGGCCCAAGGTGCCTGGGCGCGGAACCACGACGACGACAACGACCCCTCTGGAACATGGCGCCCCTTTTTATACCCTCTCCCGACAGGCACAGCAGGTTCCCCGCCCCGCCGCACTGCTGTCAAGAGGGGATAAGAAAAGGCACAACCCTGTACTGTGGTTCAACCCGGGCCTATGGCAACAACGCCACCTATAGGCCCCAGGGAACTGTACATCAATACTGTCTCCCAGGGACAGAAATGGTCCATGAACCCTAACAATTTGTGTATCTAAGCCTTATTACCACTCAGATACTTCCCTTAAATATAGCACCCTGCTACACTTAGATGAGTTCTTGCTGGAAAAAAAAATATTTATGTGGTCTTTTATTAATCTCTCCAGTATCTTCCCAACTATAGAAGTTAAACTAACAGGTCTATAGTTACTTGTTAAAGACTTTGTTCCCTTTTTAAATATAGGCACCAAATTGGCCCTGCGCCAATCCAGTGGTACTATTTCTGTCATTAACGAGTCCCTAAAAATTTGATACAATGGCTTTGAAATTACAGAGCTCAATTCGTTTAGGATCCGTGGGTGGATGCCATCTGGTCCAGGTGCTTTATCCGCCTTTATTCTGTCTAAATATTTCTGGACCATATCACTTTTGAGCCATTGTGGATTTGGGGCTGTGTCACTACCACCCCCATTATGGACATGATCTCCCCCATGTTCCATTGTATACACAGAACTGAAGAAAGTATTTAATAAATTAGCCTTCTCTTTGTACCCAGTCACCCACTCTAGATTATTTTGTAAAGGGCCTACATGCTCAGACCTGACCATTTTTACTATTAATATATTTGAATAATTTTTGGGGGTTTGTCCTACTATCTTTTGCAATCTGTCGTTCGTTTTGAATTTTTGCATCCTTGATTTCCTTTTTACATATCCTGTTATATTCTTTGTAACATTTAAACGACACTAGTGTTCCTTTATTTTAATATTTTTTAAAAGCTCTTTTCTTATTGTTTATAGCTTTTTTAACTTTAACCGTGAGACACATAGGTTTTACTTTTAGCCTTTTAAACTTATTGCCCATGGGCAAGTTAGCTGCAGTATATAAAGTACTGTATCCTGTGCACAGTGTTCAGCTAGATCTCACTGCAGACCATTCCTGTTGTTCTAGTCCTAATATACTACAGGCATGCAGTTAATTCAGTTAGCTGCAGTATAAAAAGTACTGTATCCTGTGCACAGTGTTCAGCTAGATCTCACTGCAGACCATTCCTGTTGTTCTCTTCCAGGGATGAGCCGAACACCCCCCGGTTCGGTTTGCACCAGAACCTGCAAACGGACCGAAAGTTCGCACGAACGTTAGAACCCTATTAAATACAATGGACGCGAACGTTCGAAATCTAAAGTGCTAATTATAACGGCTAATATGCATGTTATTGACCTAAAAAGGGTCTGGGGACCCGGGTTCTGCCCCAGGGGACATGTATCAATGCAAAAACAATTTTTTTCTGGAGCAGTCATTTTAATGATGCATAAAGTGAATTATTTTTTTAAATATTCCTTTAAATATCGTACCTGGGGGGTGTCTAAAGTATGCCTATGAAGTGGCATGTGTTTCCCGTGTTTAGAACTGTCCCTGTACAAAATGACATTTGTAAAGGAAAAAAAGCCATTTAAAACTGCTTGCGGCTTTAATGTCATGTCTTGTCCTGGCAATATGGATGAAAATCTTTGAGAAAAATGGCATGGCTACCCCTTCCCCCCCCCACCCCAGCCCATTACCAGCCCCTTTGGGTCTTGTATGGATATTAAGGGGAACCCTGCACCCAAAATAAAACCCTATACCTAAAACCCTATATACTCTGAACAGCAGTGTGCAAACAAGACAGGGACTGTAGGTTTGTTCTTAAGTAGAATCTGTTTGTAATTTGGAACAGGTAAATATTTAAGTGTAGCTGCAGCCAAAAAATCTATTTTTAAGCTTTTTGGAGAACATAGGGAAGGGTTATCACCCCTGTAACATTTGTTTTGCTGTGTGTGCACCTGTTCAGAACATTTCACCTCACTTTCCGTCCCAATGACAAATGTTTTTGAAAAGTGGGGTTTTTATTGAAACAAGGATTGGTGATAAAGCATCAGTAGAGAGGTGACACCTTTTTCCCATATTAACTCTTACAGGAGAGAATTTCCCTTCCTAAGGGTAGTTTTCCTCTCACTTCCTGTTGTCTCCTTCCGTTTGCAAGTAGGAGTCGTTTGTAAGTTGGATGTTTGAAAGTAGGGGCCTGCCGTATATACTCTGCAGAAATTTGCCCCTTAGATGTTGGTGTTGCCACAACACTGTAAGCCCTCACAGTTACTCTTGGTGGGCGCTGGAACGCCCTGCTGTGAACTATTATATCAGGAATTGTAATTACATGCCATTGTTGAACAGTGGTAAGAAAAAATTGGGCCTTTGGTGGTGGTGCTGGTGCTACAACACTGTAAGCCCTCACAGTTACTCTTGGTGGGTGCATGAATGGGCCCTGCTGTGAATTATTAGATCAAGAATTGTAATTGCATGCCCCTGTTGAAGAGGGGCAGAAAAATTGGGCCTTTGGTGGTGGTGGTGGTGTTGCCACAACACTGTAAGCCCTCAGTTACTCTTGGTGGGCGCATGAATGGGCCCTGCTGTGAATTATTAGATCAAGAATTTTAATTGCATGCCCCTGTTGAAGAGGGGCAGAAAAATTGGGCCTTTGGTGGTGGTGGTGGTGTTGCCACAACACTGTAAGCCCTCACAGTTACTCTTGGTGGGCGCAGGAATGGGCCCTGCTGTGAATTATTAGATCAAGAATTGTAATTACACGCCCCTGTTAAACAGGGGCTGAAAAATTGGGCCTTAGGCACTGGTGCTGGTGCTACGACACTGCAACCTCTCCCAGATACTCTAGTTGGAGTGCAGGAATGAGCCCTGCTGCAAAGCATTGCATCAAAAATTTTAATTACACGCCCCTATTAAACAGGGGCTGAAAAATTGGGCCTTAGGCACTGGTGCTGGTGCCACGACACTGCAACCCCTCACAGATACTGTACTTGGAGCACAGCAATGAGCCCTGTTGCAAAGTATTGCATCAAAAATTGTAATTACACGCCCCTATTAAACAGGGGCTGAAAAATTGGGCCTTAGGCACTGGTGCTGGGGCTACGACACTGCAATCTCTCCCAGATACTCTAGTTGGAGTGCAGGAATGAGCCCTGCTGCAAAGCATTGCATAAAATTTTTTAATTACACGCCCCTGTTAAACAGGGGCTGAAAAATTGGGCATTAGGCACTGGTGCTGGTGCTACGACACTGCAACCTCTCCCAGATACTCTAGTTCGGGCATCACTAAATGGCGGACCGCGGCACTCTACCATTCGGACCACCGCGGTACCGCCATGTAGGAGCATTTTCTTCCTCCTGCCGTTGCTCTGTAATCCTCAAAGAGCCGACAGCTGGAGGCGGAAACAATTCTGGGTGGAGGGCGGAGCTGCCCAAGGTTATCAAACAGGCGATTGGCTGCTAGGACTGTCCTTCATCCTAGCAGCCAATCACCTGTTTGTTACCTCGGCCCTCCATCCAGAACTGTCCCGCCTCCCTCCCTGCAACTCCTCTACTGCCCCTATCCAGACACGCTGTGCCTCCCTCCGATCTGCCTGTGTAAGGTAGGACAGTGAGGGGGGTGAAGTTAAGAGCTAACAACTGAATGTGTGGGGAGGATGCCGAGCCTCAGGATTGCAGTGATGTGGGGGGAGGGGCTGAGGACATCAAAGAGGGGGAGCTAAGTACTGTAATGTGGGGGGACTGACTGAGGACTGGAATGTGGGGGAGCTGAGGACTATAATGTGGGGGAGCTGAGGACTGTAATGTGTGGGGGAGCTGAGGACTGTAATGTGGGGGAGCTGAGGACTGTAATGTGGGGGAGCTGAGGACTGTAATGTGGGGGGAGCTTAGGACTGTAATGTGGGGGGAGCTGAGGACTATAATGTGGGGGAGATGAGGACTGTAATATGTGGGGGAGCTGAGGACTGTAATGTGGGGGAGCTGAGGACTATAATGTGGGGGGAGCTGAGGACTGTAATGTGGGGGGAGATGAGGACTGTAATGTGGGGGGAGCTGAGGACTATAATGTGGGGGAGATGAGGACTGTAATATGTGGGGGAGCTGAGGACTGTAATATGTGGGGGAGCTGAGGACTGTAATGTGGGGGAGCTGAGGACTATAATGTGGGGGGAGCTGAGGACTGTAATGTGGGGGGAGCTGAGGACTGTAATGTGGGGGGAGCTGAGGACTGTAATGTGTGGGGGAGCTGAGGACTGTAATGTGTGGGGGAGCTGAGGACTGTAATGTGTGGGGGAGCTGAGGACTGTAATGTGGGAGGAGCTGAGGACTGTAATGTGGGGGGGAGCTGAGGACTGTAATGTGGGGGGGAGCTGAGGACTGTAATGTGGGGGGGAGCTGAGGACTGTAATGTGGGGGGGAGCTGAGGACTGTAATGTGGGGGGGGGAGCTGAGGACTGTAATGTAGGGGGGAGCTGAGGACTGTAATGTGGGGGGGAGCTGAGGACTGTAATGTGGGGGGGAGCTGAGGACTGTAATGTGTGGGGAGCTGAGGACTGTAATGTGGGGGGGGCTGAGGACTGTAATGTGGGGGGGGCTGAGGACTGTAATGTGGGGGGGGCTGAGGACTGTAATGTGGGGGGGGTGAGGACTGTAATGTGTGGAGAGGCTGAGGACTGTAATGTGGGGGGACTGAGGACTGTAATGTGGGGGGGGGCTGAGGATATTAAAGTGGAGAGGCTGAGGACTGTGATTTGGGGGACTGAGGACAGGGATGTGGAGGGGGGACTGAGGAGAGTAATGTGGGGTTATGATGTTAATAGGGGCAGAGGACAGTACTGTTAATGGGGGTTGATGTTAAGGAAGTGTGAGGACACTACTGTGGAAGGAGTGGAGGAGGATGATGTAAAGGGGGAGCTGAGGACACTCATCAAGAGGGGATCCTGATGTGAAGGGGGAGGGGACTGTGATGTGCACTGGGGACTAAGGAAGCTGATATAAGAATGGGTTAAGATCTGTGCATGTGTATTAGGTGCACACGTCGTGGGTGGATCAGCCTATTTTAATGGGCTGCACTACCCACATAAAAACCGAGAGAAAGAAGTCCTTGACCTTTTTTTAAAAAAAAAATTGCGCCGCACCAAGCCACATTGTGCTGCAGCAACATGTCGTTTGGCGCATGCGAAAATGCATGACAGGGAACCGACATGATATTCAGACCTCTGCTATAAGAAAATTTTACTGACCGGACCTCGGCGAATTGTAATTCAATACCCCTGCTCTAGTTGGAGTGCAGGAATGAGCCCTGCTGCAAAGCATTGCATACAAAATTGTAATTACATGTCCCTGTTAAACAGGGGCTGAAAAATTGGGCCTTAGCCACTGGTGGCAGCACCCAGAAACAAAAATGTTCTTCCAAGCTATCATCAGGATCATTGAGGAGGAAGAGGATAGTCAGTCAACTTAACAGGACAGTCACTCAGCATCAGCAGAGGCAGTCTTGAAGGGATGTGACATTTCAAAATAAATTATACTGTTACATCAGGTTCAGGTGCCTGGTAGCTGGTGGTGATCCAAGACTGATTCATCTTTATGAAGGTCAGTCGATCAACCAAGTCGGTGGACAGGCGCACCCTGTGATCGGTGACAAAGCCTCCAGCAGCACTGAATGTGCGTTCCGAAAGAACGCTGGATGCAGGACAGGACAGTAGCTCAATTGCATACTGTGCAAGCTCTGGCCAGTGATCCATCCTCAAGACCCAGTAAGCCAGAGGTTTTTCAGTGGGAAAGGTGTCCAAGTCTGACCTTGCCCCTAGGTATTCCTGCACCATGTATATCAGACACTGGCGATGGTTGCTGGAACTGATCATACCTTGGGGTTGCGGACTAAAAAATTGTCTGAACGCATCGGTCAGACGGCCTCCTTCTCCACCAATCCTTCTGCTACTGACCGAAGCCTTAGCAATTCGTTGTCCAGGACCAGGAGTTTGTAACCTCCCAGTCTCTGGAAACGCGTTGCACAGACCTTTCTGCAAGGCCTCCCGGAGATGTCACATCCTCTGCTCCCTCTGCGACGGCAAGATAAGGTCAGCAACCTTACCCTTGTACCGTGGATCAAGGAGAGTGGCCAGCCAGTAATAGTCCCTCTCCTTGATCCGAAGAATGCGAGGATCCTTCCGCAGACTTTGCAGGATCAGGGAGGCCATGCAGCGTAGGTTAGCTGAGGCATTCGGTCCGGAGTCCTCTGGGTCACTAAGGACGACATGATCCGCAGCCACCTCCTCACAGCCACGTACAAGTCCACGGGTTTCTTGGGACTGTAAATCATCCCTAAAAGACTGCTGCTGTTGATGCTGAGTGCCAGGCTCCACCTCTATGCTGACACAGTCCTCCTCCTCCTCGTCCTCTTCCTGTGTGTGATGGGTGGAACAGAAGAAACACTGTCTGGGTAAAGGGGGCCTTGAGAGGCAAGGAAGTCCTCCTCTTCCTGCCTCTGTTCTGCCTCAAGTGCCCTGTCCATTATTCCACGCAGCGTATGCTCCAACAGGTGGACAAGAGGTACATTGTCACTGATGCATGCACTGTCACTGCTCACCATCCTCGTGGCCTCCTCAAATGGTGCCAGGACAGTGCATGCATCCCTGATCATGCCCCACTGGTGTGGTGAAAAAAAACCGAGCTCCCCTGACCCTGTCCTGGTGCCGTAGTCGCACAGGTACTCATTGATGGCACTCTGCTGCATGTGCAGCCGCTGCAGCATGGCCAACGTTGAGTTCCACCTGGTGGGCATGTCACATATAAGGTGGTTCTTGGGCAGGTTCAACTCCTTTTGCAGCTCAGCCAGCCGAGCACTGGCATTATATGATCTGCGTAAATGCACACAGACTTTCCTGGCCTGCCTCAGGACATCCTGTAAGCCCGGGTACCTGCCCAAGAACCGCTGCACCACCAGGTTAAGGACGTGAGCCACACAGGGCACATAGGTCAGTTGTCCCTGTCGGAGGGCGCATTATAGCGCCTGCAAAGCGCCTCAGTGTGAGGGGTCTAAGGCTACTTTCACACTGAGGCGCTTTGCAGGTGCTAGAACGCTACAAAATAGCGCCTGCAAAGCACCTTGAAAGAGACTCTTTTCTCACTCCAATGTGAAAGCCCCGAGGGCTTTCACACTGGAGCGGTGCGCTGGCAGGACGCTCAAAAAAGTCCTGCTAGCCGCATCTTTGAGGCGCTGTAGGAGCGGTGTATACACTGCTTCTAAAGTGCCCCTGCCCATTGAAATCAATGGGCAGTGCCACCGAGCCGCCAGCGGCGCGCTGGCAGGATGCTCAAAAAAGTCCTGCCAGCTGCATCTTTGAGGCGCCCCGCTAGCGGCCGAATCGTGCCGCAAAAATTACGGTAAAGCGGCGCTACAATAGCGGCGCTTTACAGCCGACAGCGCAACGTCCCAGTGTGAAAGTAGCCTAAGTCATCATGTGCCAGGCACAGGCCCAAACAGAAGCAATCAGCCAAATATAGTGCTCAATATCTGGATTAAATCAATTATAATTATGAATAGCCATAGATATCATAAATAAAGTGATTTGTGCAACAGCAGGTACTACTTGCACAAATCACTTTATTTATGATAACTATGGTTACCATAATTATAATTTATTTAATCCAGATATTGAGCACTACTATATTTGGCTGCTTGGCAGACAGTTGGCACACATCTTACACTTGCACATGATGATGATGATAGGTACGTTGTTGTGACTATAGTACGGTAGTACCTGCTGCCTGCTCCCTTCATGATCCAATTGTCCAAGTCTCCTCTCAGTCAGTTCTCCTCTTCAGAGAACTTGCGTGAGTCGTGGCGTCACCGACCCCGCTCGAGCTCGGGGAGAAATTGAAGCTGCGAAGAGGAGGCTAGGCGGAGATTTAGGCTCCGCCTCTGCCAGTTACCCGAATGATGGTCTGGCCAGTTGCACTCATCGATAAGCATGGGGGGGGGGCGCCTGTCACTCCCCTACCCACTGCCAGGCCAAACAGTACTTGCAAGTGCCAGCGCCGAAGCTATATTAGTGCGGGAGGCGGCCGCAAGAGGAAGGGTGGGATTTTTTTTTGTGCGGGGAGCGGCTTTTTGATGCCACCCCCCCATGGCGCCCATGATACTTGCCATGCCTGCCATACCATGGATACGCCACTGCCTCCATTACTCTTTCTTTCTGTTTTTCCATTCCGGGCCTCCCTTTCCTGTTGTTCTTTTCCTAATATACTACAGGCAGGCAGTTGATTCAGTTAGCTGCAGTATATAAAGTACTGTATCCTGTGCACAGTGTTCAGCTAGATCTCACTGCAGACCATTGCTGTTGTTCTCTTCCTAATATACTATAGGCAGGCAGTTGATTCAGTTAGCTGCAGTATGTAAAGTACTGCATCCTATGCACAGTGTTCAGCTAGATCTCACTGCATACCATTTCTGTTGTTCTCTTCCTAATATACTACAGGCAGGCAGTTGATTCAGTTAGCTGCAGTATATTCAGTATATATATATATACATCCCAGCTTTGTGCAGCTACATCTCACTGCAGGCCATTCCTGGTGTACCTATTCAAATACATCAAACACAGTATGCCTGGAATAGGGATGAGCCGAACACCCCCCTGTAAGGTTTGCATCAAGAACATGCGAACGGACCGAAAGTTTGCACAAACTTTCGAACACCGTTAAAGTCTATGGGACTCGAACGTGAGAAATCAAAAGTGCGAATTTTAAAGGCTAATATGCAAGTTATTGTCCTAAAATGGTTTTGGGGACCCGGGTCCTGCCCCAGGGGACATGAATCAATGCAAATTTTTTTTTTAAAACTGCAGTTTTTTCGGGAGCAGTGATCTTAATGATGCTTAAAGTGAAAAAATAAAAGTGAAATACTCCTTTAAATATCGTGCCTCGGGGGTGTCTATAGTATGCCTGTAAAGTGGCACATGTTTCCCGTGTTTAGAACTGTCCCTGCACAAAATGACATTTCTAAAGGAATAAAAGTCATCTAAAACTGCTTGCGGCTTTAATGTAATGTCTGGTCCCGGCAAAATGGATGAAAATCATTGAGAAAAACGGCATGGGTACCCCCCCCCAGCCCATTACCAGGCCCTTTGGGTCTTGTATGGATATTAAGGGGAACCCAGCACCCAAATTAAAAAAAGGAAAGGCGTGGAGCCCCCAGGCCCTATATACTCTGAACAGCAGTATACAGGCGGTCCAAACAAGACAGGGACTGTAGGTTTGTTCTTAAGTAGAATCTGTTTGTAATTTGGAACAGGTAAATTTTTTAAGTGTAGCTCCAGCCAAAAAATCAATTTTTAAGCTTCAGAAGATTTCACCTCACTTTCTGTCCAATTGACAATTGAATTTTGAAAATTTGGGGTTTTTAGGGAAACAAGGATTGGTGATAAGGCGTCACTGGAGACACCTTTTTCCCATATTAACTGTTACAGTAGAGAATTTCCCTTCCTAGGGGTAGATTTTATTTCACTTCCTGTTGTCTCCCTCCGTTTGTAAGTAGGAGTCGTTTGTAAGTCAGATGTTTGAAAGTAGGGGCCTGCCCTATATACTTTGCAGAAATTTGGGCCTTAGGTGTTGGTGCTGCCACAACACTGTAAGCCCTCACAGTTACTCTTGGTGGGTGCAGGAACGGGCCCTGCTGTGAAATATTAGATTAAGAATCGTAATTACATGCCCCTGTTAAACAGGGGCAGAAAAATTGGTCCTTAGGCACTGGTGCTGGTGCCACAACACTGCAACCCCTCACAGATACTCTAGTTGGAGCGCAGGAATGAGCCCTGCTGCAAAGTATTACAGCAAAAATTGTAATTACACGCTGGCAGAAAAATTGGGCCTTAAGCCTCGTACACACAGACGGGAATCCCGTCAGGAAAAAAACGTTGGTTTTCCTGACGGGATTCCTGGCAAGCTTTCATTGCCAAGCCGTGCATACAGACGGCCATTCAAAAGAACCGCCGTTCTTTTGAATGGCAAGAACGCGGTGACGTCATCGACTACGACGAGCCTGCGCTCGTCACATTCTATGCCGTTGCCGCCACCTTGCTACACCTTACACTACCCTTGTATGGTACCGCGCATGCGTCAAAGTCTTTTTGAGCATGCGCGGGTTTACCTGGGGACAGGTAAGCATACACACTCATGGTTTTCTCGGCAGGAAACACTCTGGTTCTCTATTTTTCTCTTTAGGATTCCTGGCAGTTTTCTCGCCGAGTAAGCATACACACGCATGGTTTTCATGGCAAAAAGCTGTCCCAGCAGCTTTCTTGCAGAAAAAACCATGCGTGTGTACGAGGCTTTAGGCACGGCTGCTGGTGCCACAACACTAAAACACTGAAACAGATACTCTAATTGGAGCGCAGGAATGAGCCCTGCTGCAAAGTATTACTGCAAAAATTATAATTACACTCCCCTGTTAAACAGGGGCAGAAAAATTGGGCCTTAGCCACTGGTGGTGGTGCCCAGAACCAAAAATGTTCTTACAAGCTATCAACATGAACATTGAGGAGGAAGAGGATAGTCACTCAGGATAACAGGATAGTCACTCAGCATCAACATAGGCAGTCTTGAAGGGATCTCACATTCATAAAAAAATTATTCGGTTACATCAGCATCAGGTGCTTGGTAGCTGGTGATCCAAGACTCATTTTTATGAAGGTGAGCCGATCGACCGAGTTGGTGGACAGGCGCACCCTGTGATCGGTTACAAAGCCTCCAGCAGCACGGAATGTGCGTTCCGAAAGAACGCTGAATGCAGGACAGGCCAGTAGCTCAATTGCATACTGTGCAAGCTCTGGCCAGTGATCCATCCTCAAGACCGAGTAACCCAGAGGATTGTCGGTTGGAAAGGTCTCCAAGTCTGATCTTGCTCCTAGGTATTCCTGCACCATGTAAATCAGACGCTGGCGATGGTTGCTGGAACCGATCAGACCTTGGGGCTGCGGACTAAAAAATTGTCTGTACGCATCAGTCAGACGGCCACCTTCTCCACCGCTCCTTCTGTGACTGACCGAAGCCTCAGCAACACGTTGTCCAGGACCAGGACCAGGAAATTGTAACCTCCCAGGCTCTGGAAACGCGTTGCACAAACCTTTCTGCAAGGCCTCCCAAAGATGTTTCATCCTCTGCTCCCTCTGCGACGGCAGGATAAGTTCCGCAACCTTACCCTTGTAACGTGGATCAATAAGGGTTGCCAGCCAGTAATGATCCCTCTCCTTGATCACACAAATCCGAGGGTCCTTTCGCAAGCTTTGCAGGATCAGGGAGGCCATGCAGCATAGGTTTGCTGAGGCACTCGGTCCGGAGTCCTCTGGGTCACTAAGGACGACATGATCCGCAGCCACCTCCTCCCAGCCACGTACAAGTCCATGGGTGTCTGGGGACTTAAAAGGATCCCTTGAAGACGGCTGCTGATGCTGAGTGCTAGGCTCCACCTCTATGCTGACACAATCCTCCTCCTCATCCTCCTCTTCCTGTGTGATCGGCGGGCCCGCAGGAACACTGTCTGGATAAAGGGGGCCTTGAGAGGTAGGAAGTCCTCCTCTTCCTCCCTCTGTTCTGCCTCAAGTGCCCTGTCCATTATTCCACGCAGCTTGTGCTCCAACAGGTACACAAGGGGGACAGTATCACTTATGCATGCACTGTCACTGCTCACCATCCTCGTGGCCTCCTCAAATGGTGACATGACAGTGCATGCATTCTTCATAATGAGCCACTGGCGTGGCGAAAAAAAGCCAAGCTCCCCTGACCCTGTCCTGGTGCCATAGTCGCACAGGTACTCATTGATGGCCCTCTGCTGCATGTGCAGCTGCTGCAGCTAGGCCAACGTTGAGTTCCATCTGGTGGGCATGTCACAGATTAAGCTGTTCTTGGGTAGGTTGTATTCCTTTTGGAGGTCAGCCAGCCGAGCACTGGCATTATATGACCGGCAGAAATGCACACAGACTTTCCTGGCCTGCCTCAGGAGATCCTGTAAGCCCGGGTACCTGCACAAGAACCGCTGCACCACCAAGTTAAGGACGTGAGCCAAACAGGTCACATGGGTCAGGTGTCCCTGTCGGAGGGCGGAGAGGAGGTTGGTGCCATTGTCGCAAACCACCATTCCTGGCTGAAGCTGGTGTGGCATCAACCACCTCTGAGCCTGCCCCTGCAGAGCTGACAGAATCTCTGCCCCAGTGTGGCTCCTGTCCCCTAAGCATACCAGCTCAACAGCTCAAGCGCCGCATGGCATCTCTATGCTTGCGTAGCCCCTTGAACACCTATGGAGCACCACTGGTTCCGAGGACAAATCAGCAGAGGAAGAGGCCATGGAGGAAGAAGAAGAGGAGGGGGTGGAGGGGAGAGGTGTGGCAGAATCACCACTAGTAGCATTTTGGAGGCATGGTGGCGGAACAAGCTCCAACAAGACTGCACACCTGTCCTGCATCCTTCCCAGCTGCCAGCAGAGTCACCCAGTGCGCCGTGAAAGATAGGTAACGTCCCTGACCATGCCTGCTGGACCATGAGTCAGCGGTAATATGCACCTTACCGCTGACCGCCCTGTCCAGCGAGGCCAAGACATTGCATTCCACATGCCGGTAGAGAGAAGGGATCGCCTTCCGTGAAAAAAAGTGGCGTTTGGGAACCTGCCACTGAGGTACCGCACATTCCACAAACTCACAAAAGGGGGCAGAGTCTACCAGCTGAAAAGGCAGCAGTTGGAGTGCTAGCAATTTAGCCAAGCTAGCATTCAACCGCTGGGCATGTAGATGGCTGGGAGCGTATTTCTTTCGCTGGTTTAGCAACTGGGGTAGGGAAATTTGCCTGCTACAATCTGACGTTGGTGTAGCGATAGCAAATTGCCCACAAGTTCTTGGCAGTGGCACATCTAATTCTACACCTTCAATCCTCTCAGTGTAGGTTTCTGAGAGAACTGAAGGTATAGTGGGGTTGGAGATCCCAGCTGATGAGGAGCAAGGAGAGGTCCGCCTTGATCTTTGGTGTGGGTTTTTTAAGTACGCTTGCCAACGGACTGCATGGAACTTCGACATATGTCTGGTCAAGCATGTGGTGCCCAAGTGGCTGCTGTTTTAGCCACGCTTGATACGCTTCAGACATATGTTGCAAATGGCAACGGTGCGATCTGCTGCACACGTCTCAAAAAAGTCCCACACCAAAGAACATTTGGAAAAACGTGCAGAGTCAGCAGTGCCCTGCACATGCATAGCTCTGCGGTTAAGCTGGCCCCTGGAGGGCATCCTGCCTCGTTGGAGATGTGCCTCCTCCTCCCCTCTCCAATCAGGCACCCACGTAGAGTCAGTGACCTCATCATCCCCTCCCTCCTCGTCACTGGAGCAAACCTGGCAGTATGCTGCAGCTGGGGGAACATGACTGCCAGTTTGTTGTCCTTCTTGGGCACCCCCTCTCTCTGGGCTCACGTTACTGCCTTCCTCAAGCAGGGTACCATCATCTGAGCCTTCAAAACACTGTGCATCCTCCTGCAGCATGTACCCAACACTGTGGTCGAACAGTTCGGGGGACTCCTCCGTGCATGATGGTGGAGATAGGGAAGGAGTAAGTGATGACCACGAGCCAATGGAATAGGCCGCTTTGGCACCTGCATTGGCAGCCAAGGTACTCTGAGCCTGGGTGACAGAGGATGAGGAGGATGAGGACGGCTTGGTCATCCACTCTACCAACTCTTCTGCATGTTGTGGCTCAACACGGCCAGCTGCCGGAAAAAAGGACAAGCGTGCCCCATGGCCACGTGCTGAGGATGCACCGTGTCCACGACCAGCACTGTTGCCTCTAGACACAGAGCCTGCTTGCCCTCTTTTAGTGGCCTGTGAGTGTCTGCCTCTCCTTGTTGGCCTTCCAGACAAACTGTATTTGATGTATTTGAATAGGTACACCAGGAATGGCCTGCAGTGAGATGTAGCTGCACAAAGCTGGTATGTACAGTGGGGAGAACAAGTATTTGATACACTGACGATTTTGCAGGTTTTCTTACTTACAAGGCATGTAGAGGTCTGTAATTTTTATCATAGGTACTCTTCAACTGCGAGAGACGGAATCTAAAACAAAAACCCAGAAAATCACATTGTATGATTTTTAAATAATTAATTTGCATTTTATTGCATGATATAAGTATTTGATCATCTACCAACCAGTAAGAATTCCGGCTCTCACAGACCTGTTATTTTTTCTTTATGAAGCCCTGTTCTCCACTCATTACCTGTATTAACTGCACCTGTTTGAACTCGTTACCTGTATAAAAGACACCTGTCCACACACTCAATCAAACAGACTCCAACCTCTCCACAATGGCCAAGACTAGAAAGCTGTGTAAGGACATCAGGAATAAAATTGTAGACCTGCCCAAGGCTGGGATGGGCTACAGGACAATAGGCAAGCAGCTTGGTGGGAAGGCAACAACTGTTGGCGCAATTATTAGAAAATGTAAGAAGTTCAAGATGACGGTCAATCTCCCTCGGTCTGGGGCTCCACGCAAGATCTCACCTCGTGGGGCATCAATGATAATGAGGAAGGTAAGGGATCAGCCCAGAACTACACGACAGGACCTGGTCAATGACCTGAAGCGAGCTGGGACCACAGTCTCAAAGAAAACATTAGTAACACACTACACCGTCATGGATTCAAATACTGCAGTGCATGCAAGGTCCCCCTATTCAAGCCAGCACATGTCCGGGCCCATCTGAAGTTTGCCAGTGACCGTCTGGATGATCCAGAGGAGGAATGGGAGAAGGTCATGTGGTCTGATGAGACAAAAATAGAGCTTTTTGGTCTAAACTCCACTCGCCATGTTTGGAGGATGAATAAGGATGAGTACAGCCCCAAGAACACCATCCCCACCGTGAAGCATGGAGGTGGAAACATCATTCTTTGGGGATGCTTTTCTGCAAAGGGGACAGGACGACTGCACCGTATTGAGGGGAGGATGGATGAGGCCATGTATTGCGAGATCTTGGCCAAAAACCTCCTTCCCTCAGTAAGAGCACTGAAGATGGGTCATGGCTGGGTCTTCCAGCATGACAACAACCCGAAACACACAGCCAGGTCAACTAAGGAGTGGCTCCATAAGAAGCATCTCAAGGTCCTGGAACCCTATAGAAAATCTTTGGAGGGAGCTGAAAGTCCGTATTGCGACAGCCCTGAAACCTGAAGGATCTGGAGAAGCTCTGTATGGAGGAGTGGACCAAAATCCCTGCTGCAGTGTGTGCAAACCTGGTCAAGAACAACAGGAAACGTATGATCTCTGTAATTGCAAACAAAGGTTTCTGTACCAAATATTAAGTTCTGATTTTCTGATGTGTCAAATACTTATGTCATGCATTAAAATGCAAATTAATTGCATAAAAATCATACAATGTGATTTTCTGGATGTTTGTTTTAGATTCCGCCTCTCACAGTTGAAGAGTACCTATGATAAAAATGACAGATCTCTACATGCTTTGTAAGTAGGAAAACCTGCAAAATCGTCAGTGTATCAAATACTTGTTCTCCCCACTGTATGTATATATATACTGAATATACTGCAGCTAACTGAATCAACTGCCTGACTGTAGTATATTAGGACGAGAACAACAGGAATGGTCTGCAGTGAGATCTAGCTGAACACTGTGCACAGGATACAGTACTTTATACACTGCAGCTAACTGAATCAACTGCCTTCCTGTAGTATATTAGGAAGAGAACAACAGGAATCAGGCTGTTGGCAGCCGGTAAGGCTGAGGGCCTGATTACGGTTCCTAGTTTTTCTAGGCGTCGTTCTTGAATCGGGAAAATGGAGTGGGTCGTCTGCCGTGGGTCAAGGTAAGAGAAGCTCAGGTGTGGGACTGTGGGGGAGATGGGGTAGAGCTGGGTCCTGCTCTGGATGGTACGGTCTTGGGAGGTGAGTAATTCCCTGTCGCAGTAATTTCATGGGTGTGGTTTTTTATGTCGGCGGCTACCGCTGGGGGTTGTTTGGGTCCCGATACCTGTCATCAGCATGGGAAGGGAGGGTTTTTGGTTGATTTGGGAGGTCAGCACACGTTTGGGGTGGTACAACGGGTGATCGCTTGTACTGGCTGGACCGGTGGCTAGGGAAACTTACATGTTGGTCGCGGAGGCAGCAGGGTCTACATGTCTGGGGCATTCTGGCAAGGGCGATGGAGGGTGCAATCTTGACCTAGAGCATGGGTTAAGGTGGGGTGCCCCGGTACATGGTACTGGGGGAATGGTTTCCAGTGGTCCTGGCAATGTAGCGGTGGAGGGAGGTGTGTAGGGACTGTAGGGTTATGTGTATCTGTTGTTACAGGGGGGTGGTTTAGGTTATCTAAACGGAATTCTGTGTCACCGCAGTCAGTCTCGGTATGTTTGCTGTGCTATTTAGTTTGGCGTGGTTTACGGTTGGGCAATCTTTGGTATGCTGTGCAGCTCCCGAACAGTGTGAACACGAGGGCTGATGCACGGTCTCGTTTTCAAGGGGACATGTTTGGGGGGCTGGTGCAGTCGGCAGAGGGGGAAGGATCAGGAGGTGGGTGAGTGGGTCGACAGGGGCTGCTCACTCTACGGTATGGTGGGAGCATTTGGCTTTCATACGGCAGGCAGGTGCTGAGCTGGGGGTCCAAGACAGGGTTGTTGAGGGTATATTGCGTATGGACGCTTGGAGGGAAGTCCTTTTCGGTTCTGGTGGCCATTTGGGTACATTGGGGTTGGTATGTTACATGGGTTACGAGGTACGTTGGTTCTACAGCGGCTTTTTCAAAGCGTCTGGAGCATTTGGGGTAGGGGAGTTCGGTCTTTCCAGACGGGTTGGAAAGGAGGTTGCGGGCCCGGGATGTGGATGCTTTGGGAGACTTGGTGGGGGTTACGTTGGCAAAGGTTTAGGTAATATAAAAAAAAAAAAAAAAGCCCGGTGTGAAGGGTATACGATTTTCAGAGGGTTGGTTTGGTTGAGGGAGGCCTTTCTCATTGCGTGGGGACAGGTCCTGTTTTGTTATGGTTCTACTTAGTGGTGGTTTGCAGGGAGTACCTTCGTGCGGAAGGGGGGTGTTTTGTCACTGCTTGCAATTTGCCTCAACACTCCTTTCGCATCGGAGGGGCCACAGAGGCCGCCTGGTGTGGGTTGGATGAGGCGGCAGTCGGATGGATTCGGTTGAGGGAATCCGGGAGATTTCGCTCTTATGTGCTCCAACGATGATTAACAGATCGAGTTTTGGTGAGGGGGTTCGGGTTGCATGGGGACGGTTCATCTTGTTAGTTTTACTGCTACGTTCTGGGTATTGTATTGTTGTTGGTGCTTCCTCTTGTGTGTTGGTTATGTCAGTTCGGATGGAGGTTACACACGCCTTGTCTGGACATTGGGGCATTCTTATGGCTTTTGGGGGGGCAGGTGTTGGGACTCCAGGAGATTTTGCTTTTAAGTGCGCCCACAATGGTTAACAGATGGAGTTTTGGTGGGGGGGGTACGGTTTGAATGGGGACGGTTCAACTGTTTTACTGCTACATTTTGTGTATTGTATTGTGGGTGGTGCTTCCTCTTGTGTTTGTTATGTCCATTCGGATGGAGGTTACACACGCCTTGTCTGGACCTTGGGGCATTCTTATGGCTTTTGGGGGGGGGCAGGTGGTGGGAATCCGGAAAATTTCACTTTTAAGTGCGCCCACAAGGGTTAACGGATCGAGTTTTGGTGGGGGGGGGTACGGGTTGAATGGGGACGGTTCAACTGTTTTTAATGCTACGTTCTATGTATTGTATTGTTGTTGGTGCTTCCTTTTGTGTGTTTGTTATGTCCGTTCGGATGGAGGTTACACACGCCTCGTTTGGACCTTGAGGCATCCTTTTACCAGTGGCAGACAGCTGGGGTATCTCTCGGTGGGAGGTAGGTACTTGGTGGCTGGAACTTACAGGGATGGTGTGGTGTTGAGTATTACGGGGATTCTTAAGGTCTAATTGAAGTGAACAGGGTGGTGGGTAAAATTTTGTTTACCGTTAAAGGGGTTTGGGTGTCAGACCTACAGAGTTGGCGTTTAATGTGGGCGTGGTACCTTAACACCTCGGTTGGGGGTTAGATATGGGGGCGCTGGGTCTTCCGGAGGGGAGTCAGCGAGCCCTGCGGGTGTGGAGGGGCCCTTAAGGTTAAGGTGTTATCCTTGCGGGCTGTGGCGGTGTCTTTAGTCTTTGATGGTGGCAGAAAACAGATGTGATGGAGGTGGTGGGGGGCTCATCCGTGGTATGGGCCCCTCTGGGGTATTCCAGTGGAACGGTGTCTGCTGGAATACGGTATTGGTTGCACTGCAGAAAATGGGTTGTCTCCGAGCTGTTGACACGGCTGGAGGCCTGGTATGGAAAAAGGTACCGCAGTGTAGTGGTGGAAAATGTTAGGTTCGGGGTGCCGTCAAAGACCAACAGGCTGTGTGTTTAACCACTTCAATACCATGCACTTATACAGCTTCCTGCCCAAGCCAATTTTGAGCTTTCAGCGCTGTCGCAATTTGAATGACAATTGCGCGGTCATGCTACACTGTACCCAAACAAATTTTTTATCATTTTGTTCCCACAAATAGAGCTTTCTTTCGGTGGTATTTGATCGCCTCTGCGATTTTTATTTTTTGCACAACAAATAAAAAAAGAGCGAAAATTTTGAAAAAAACTATGTTTTTCTTTGTTTCTGTAATTTTTTTTTGTAAATAAGTACCTTTTCTACTTCAATGATGGGCACTGATAAGGCGGCATTGAAGGGCACTGATAAGACGACACTGATGGGCAACGATGAGGTGGCACTGGTGAGGTGGCACTGATGGGCACTGATGATGGGCACTGATAGGCGGCACTGATGGGCACTGATATGTGGCACTGGTATGCGGCACTGATTGGCACTCATAGGCGGCACTGATTGGCACTCATAGGCGGCACTGATTGGCACTCATAGGCGGCACTGATGGGCACTTATAGGCGGCACTGATGGGCACTTATAGGCGGCACTGATAGGTGGCACGGACGGGCACTGATAGGTGGGCACTTATGGGCACAGATGGGCATGGATGGGCACTGATAGGTGGCGCTGATGGACACTAGTAGGTGGCACTGATGGACACTGATGCCCAGCAATGCCAGCCACCACACATTGTGGTTGTGCCATCATAGTGCCAGTCAGTGCCCATTTGTGGGCACTGATTGGCATATTTTTTTTTATTTTACTACATGTGGATGGCCATGGGGGCCATCCACATGCTTGGGGCTTCCCTGTGGTCCTGGGGGGCTTCCCTGGTGGTCCAGTGTGGGTATCCGAGGGGGGGCTGCGCTGATAAACAATCAGCGCGAACCCCCCCTGTCAGGAGAGCCGCCGATCGGCTCTCCTCTACTCGCGTCTGTCAGACGCGAGTGAGGAAGAGCCGATCAACGACTCTTCCTGTTTACATCGTGATCAGCCGTGATTGGACACGGCTGATCACGTGGTAAAAAGCCTCCGCCGGAGGCTTCTTACCGAGATCAGTGTAGCGGTGGGTCAGACTGATGCTATTGACTGGGCGGGAAGTGGTTAAAGTTGTCGTTACAAAAGGTTATTTGCAAATTATTAAAATATTTTGGTTAATAAAAAGGCTGCCATGGCCATTTATACTCCAAAACTCTGGTCTGGTCTTATCTTTGGTTGATGGTATGGGAATGTGAGTGTGGGGAGTTGTGGGGTTTAAAGGGGTGGTAAGGAAGTTGGGGATATTTGACTACTATCTTGACTACACTGGTCATGGTCTGCAGTGAGATCTAGCTGAACACTGCACAGAATACAGTACTTTATATACTGCAGCTAACTGAATCAACTGCCTGCCTGTAGTATATTAGCAAGAGAACAACAGGAATGGTCTGCAGTAGGGATGAGCTCGGTGTTCGAGTCGAACATAGGTTCGACTCGAACATCGGCTGTTCGCGCGTTCGGCGAACAACGAACGATTTGGGCCGTTCGCGCCAAATTTGAGTCACGCGAACGGCCCACAATACACTGCGCCATCGCAGTGTAATCCCGGCGCTGTGATTGGCCAAGCATGCACTGTGACCCTGCATGCTTGGCCAATCACAGCGCCGGCAGCGAGGAGAACAATGATTGGCCACAGGCAGGATGCCTGTGGCCAATTATAGCTGAGGGGGTTTAGTACACGCCCCACACTACAAAAGGCCGCCAGCGCGGCGGCCTTGTGTAGTGTGTTCCGGAGCAGGGAAAGTGAAGGATAGGCAGGGACAGTGTCAAATCGTGTCAAATCTATTCTTTGCTAAACCTTGTGTGTAGGGACAGAGAAGGATAGGCAGGGAGAGTGTCAGTGTCATATTCTTTGCTAAACCTTGTGTGTAGGGAGAGAGAAGGATAGGCAGGGAGAGTGTCAGTGTCATATACTTTGATAAACCTTGTGTGCAGGGAGAGAGAAGGATAGGCAGGGGACAGTGTCAGTGTCATTGTTGCTAAGCCTCCTGCACATTATACACCTGAAGTTAGCCCGTATTGCTGCTTTTTCCTGGTGTGTTACACCAACAGGATTTTGCGGCACTTACAGCGGGCGGAGTGTGCCTCCTGACCATATTACACCTGAACTTAGCCTGTATTGCTGCTTTTTCCTGGTGTGTTACACCAACAGGATTTTGCGGCACTTACAGCGGGCGGAGTGTGCCTCCTGACCATATTACACCTTAACTTAGCCTGTATTGCTGCTTTTTCCTGGTGTGTTACACAAACAGGATTTTGCGGCACTTACAGCGGGCGGAGTGTGCCTCCTGACCATATTACATCTTAACTTAGCCTGTATTGCTGCTTTTTCCTGGTGTGTTACACCAAACAGGATTTTGCGGCACTTACAGCGGGCGGAGTGTGCCTCCTGACCATATTACACCTTAACTTAGCCTGTATTGCTGCTTTTTCCTGGTGTGTTACACCAACAGGATTTTGCGGCACTTACAGCGGGCGGAGTGTGCCTCCTGACCATATTACACCTTAACTTAGCCTGTATTGCTGCTTTTTCCTGGTGTGTTACACAAACAGGATTTTGCGGCACTTACAGCGGGCGGAGTGTGCCTCCTGACCATATTACACCTTAACTTAGCCTGTATTGCTGCTTTTTCCTGGTGTGTTACACAAACAGGATTTTGCGGCACTTACAGCGGGCGGAGTGTGCCTCCTGACCATATTACACCTTAACTTAGCCTGTATTGCTGCTTTTTCCTGGTGTGTTACACAAACAGGATTTTGCGGCACTTACAGCGGGCGGGGTGTGCCTCCTGACCATATTACACCTTAACTTAGCCTGTATTGCTGCTTTTTCCTGGTGTGTTACACCAACAGGATTTTGCGGCACTTACAGCGGGCGGAGTGTGCCTCCTGACCATATTACACCTTAACTTAGCCTGTATTGCTGCTTTTCCCATTTCCCTGCAGGCCATTAGAATGTCTGGAAGGCAAACAAGGAGAGGCAGACAGTCATGAGCCAAAAAAAGAGGGCAAGCAGGCTCTGTGTCTAGAGACAACAATGCTGGTCGTGGACGCGGTGCATCGCCATCAGCACGTGGCCATGGGACACGCTTGTCCTTCTTTTCAGCAGCTGGACGTGTTGAGCCGCATCATGCCGAAGACTTGGTAGAGTGGATGACCAAGCCCTCCTCATCCTCCTCATCCTCTCTCACCCAGGCTCAGGGTACTGGCAAAGCAGCTGCCAAAGCGTCCTCTTCCCTGGTATCAATGTCATCATCAGTCACTCCTTCCCTAGACCAACCATGTCCTCCTGAGGAGTCCCCCGAACTGTTTGAGCACAGTGTTGGGTACATGCTCCAGGAGGATGCCCAGCGTTTCGAAGGGTCTGATGATGATACCCAGCTAGAGGAAGGCAGTAGCGTGAGAGCAGAGAGAGGGAATGCTCAAGAAGGACACCAATCTGGCAGTCATGTTCCAGCAGCTGCAGCATACTGCCAGATTGGCTCCAGTGATGAGGAGGGAGGGGATGATGAGGTCACTGACTCCACGTGGGTGCCTAATAGGAGAGAGGAGGAGGAGGAGGAGGAGGATGAGGAGGAGGCACATCTCCAACGAGGCAGGATGCCCTCGGGGGGCCAGCGTAAGAGCAGCACACCGGCAGAATCACACCGCAGAGCTCCGCCTGTGCAGGGCGCTGCCTCTGCCCGTTATTCAAAAAGTTCTTTGGTGTGGGCCTTTTTTGAGTCGAGTGCATCAGATCGCACAGCTGCTGTTTGCAACATATGTCTCAAGCGTATGTCGCGTGGCCAAAACATCACCCGTTTGGCACCACATGCTTGACCAGACATATGTTGACCTGCCATGCAGCTCGTTGGCAAGCCTACCTTAAAGACCCACACCAAAGAACAAAGCTGACCTCTTCTTGCACCGCATCAGCTGGGATCTCCAACCCCACTATACCTTCAGTCCTCTCTGAAACCTGCTCTGAGAGGAATGAAGGTGTAGAATTAGGTGTGTCACAGCCAAGTACTTGCGGGCACTCTGCTAGCAGTACACCAACGTCCGATTCTAGCAGGCAAATTTCCCTGCCCCAGCTGCTGGACCGTCGAAAGAAGTTCACTCCCAGCCATCCACATGCCCAGTGGTTGAATGCTAGCTTGGCTAAATTGCTAGCGCTTCAACTGCTGCCTTTTCAGTTGGTAGACTCGGCCCCCTTCCGTGAGTTTGTGCAATGTGCGGTTCCTCAGTGGCAGGTTCCCAAACGCCACTTTTTCTCACGGAAGGCGATTCTGGCTCTCTACCGGCATGTGGAAGGCAATGTCTTGGCCTCGCTGGACAGGGCGGTCAGCGGTAAGGTGCATATTACCGCTGACTCATGGTCCAGCAGGCATGGACAGGGACGTTACCTTTCTTTCACAGCCCATTGGGTCACTCTTTTGGCAGCTCGGAAGGATGCAGGACAAGGTGCAGTAGTGTTGGAGGTTGTTCCACCGCCACGCCTCCAAAATGCTACTACTGGTTGTGACACACCTCTGTCCTCCACCCCCTCCTCTTCTTCTTCCTCCGTGGCCTCTTCCTGTGCTTTGTCCTCGGAACCAGCAGTGCTCCGTAGGCGTTCAAGGGGCTACGCAAGTACGCAGGCAAAAAGATGCCATGCCGTGCTTGCGCTGGTGTGTTTGGGGGACAGGAGCCACACTGGGGCAGAGGTTCTGTCTGCTCTGCAGGGGCAGGCCGAGAGGTGGTTGACGCCACGCCAGCTTAAGCCAGGAATGGTAGTTTGCGACAATGGCACCAACCTCCTCTCCGCTCTCCGACAGGGACAACTGACCCATGTACCATGTGTGGCTCACGTCCTTAACCTGGTGGTGCAGCGGTTCTTGGGCAGGTACCCGGGCTTACAGGATGTCCTGAGGCAGGCCAAGAAAGTCTGTGTGCATTTCCGCAGATCTTATAATGCCAGTGCTCGCCTGGCTGAGCTGCAAAAGGAGTTGAACCTGCCCAAGAACCGCCTTATATGTGACATGCCCACCAGGTGGAACTCAACGTTGGCCATGCTGCAGCGGCTGCACACGCAGCAGAGGGCCATCAATGAGTACCTGTGCGACTACGGCACCAGGACAGGGTCAGGGGAGCTCGGATTTTTTTCACCACGCCAGTGGGGCATGATCAGGGATGCATGCACTGTCCTGGCACCATTTGAGGAAGCCACGAGGATGGTGAGCAGTGACAGTGCATGCATCAGTGACACTGTACCTCTTGTCCACCTGTTGGAACATACGCTGCGTGGAATAATGGACAGGGCACTTGAGGCAGAACAGAGGCAGGAAGAGGAGGACTTCCTTGCCTCTCAAGGCCCCCTTTACCCAGACAGTGTTCCTTCTGTCCCACCCATCGCACAGGAAGAAGAGGAGGAGGAGGAGGAGGAGGAGGATTGTGTCAGCATGGAGGTGGAGCCTGGCACTCAGCATCATCAGCAGCAGTCTTTTAGGGATGATTTACAGTCCCAAGAAACCAGTGGACTTGTACGTGGCTGGGAGGAGGTGGCTGCGGATCATGTCGACCTTAGTGACCCAGAGGACTCCGGACTGAAGGCCTCAGCTAACCTACGCTGCATGGCCTCCCTGATCCTGCAAAGTCTGCGGAAGGATCCTCGTATTCTTCGGATCAAGGAGAAGGACCATTACTGGCTGGCCACTCTCCTTGATCCACGGTACAAGGGTAAGGTTGCGGACCTTATCTTACCGTCGCAGAGGGAGCAGAGGATGAGACAACTCCTGGAGGCCTTGCAGAAAGGTCTGTGCAACGCGTTCCCAGAGACTGGGAGGTTACAAACTCCTGGTCCTGGACAACGAGTTGCTAAGGCTTCGGTCAGTCAAAGAAGGAGCGGTGGGGAAGGTGGCCGTCTGACTGAAGCGTTCAGACAATTCTTTAGTCCGCAGCCCCAAGGTATGATCGGTTCCAGCAACCATCGCCAGCGTCTGATATACATGGTGCAGGAATACCTAGGGGCAAGGTCAGACTTGGACACCTTCCCCACCGAAAATCCTCTGGCTTACTGGGTCTTGAGGATGGATCACTGGCCAGAGCTTGCACAGTATGCAATTGAGCTACTGGCCTGTCCTGCATCCAGCGTTCTTTCAGAACGCACATTCAGTGCTGCTGGAGGATTTGTCACGCATCACAGGGTGCGCCTGTCCACCGACTCTGTTGATCGACTGACCTTCATAAAGATGAACCAGTCTTGGATCACCACCAGCTACCAAACACCTGAAGCTGATATAACAGACTAATTTATTTTCAAATGTCACATCCCTTCAAGACTGATGCTGATGCTGAGAGACTGTCCTGTTATGTTGACTGACTATCCTCCTCCTCCTCAATGGTCCGATTGACGATGATAGCTTGGAAGAACATTTTTGTTTCTGGGTGCCGCCACCAGTGGCTAAGGCCCAATTTTTCAGCCCCTGTTTAACAGGGGTGTGTTATTAAAAAATTTTATGCAATGCTTTGCAGCAGTGCTCATTCCTGCACTCCAACTAGAGTATCTGGGAGTGGTTGCAGTGTCGTGGCACCAGCACCAGTGGCTAAGGCCAATTTTTCAGCCCCTGTTTAACAGGGGCGTGTAATTACAATTTTTGATACAATACTTTGCAACAGGGCTCATTGCTGTGCTCCAAGTACAGTATCTGTGAGGGGTTGCAGTGTTGTGGCACCAGTGCCTAAGGCTCAATTTTTCAGCCCCTGTTTAACAGGGGCGTGTAATTTCAATTTTTGATACAATACTTTGCAACAGGGCTCATTGCTGTGCTCCAAGTACAGTATCTGTGAGGGGTTGCAGTGTTGTGGCACCAGTGCCTAAGGCTCAATTTTTCTGCCCCTGTTTAACAGGGGCATGTAATTACAATTATTGATCTAATAATTCACAGCAGGGCCCATTCCTGCGCCCACCAAGGCTAACTGTGAGGCCTTACAGTGTTGTGTCAACACCACCACCACCACCACCACCAAAGGCCCAATTTTTCAGCCCTTGTTCAACAGGGGCATGCAATTACAATTCTTGATCTAATAATTCACAGCAGGGCCCATTCATGCGCCCACCAAGAGTAACTGTGAGGGCTCACAGTGTTGTGGCAACACCAACATGTAAGGGGCAAATTTCAGCTGAGTATATACGGCAGGCCCCTACTTTCAAACATCCAACTTACAAACGACTCCTCCTTGCAAACGGAAGGATACAACAGGAAGTGAGAGGAAATCTACCCCTAGGAAGGCAAATTCTCTCCTGTAAGAGTTAATATGGGAAAAAAAGTGTCTCCTCTCCACTGATTCTTTATCACCAATTCTTGTTTCAATAAAAAACCCAAATTTTCATTTCAATAAAATTTTTATTGAGAAATTTTACAAGAGAATACATGTGGACATAATTCAAGAAGAATCTGCATTGAAACATGTCATACATCAAAATTTGTAGATCCTCAAGTACCGATGTTAGTTTATCACAAAGCAAGAAACTTTATATGTTATTTGATCAAAGAAAGAACATACAAGGTAATAAATCTTCATCTGATCACCAAACGGTGGAATGCATCTCACCGATACGTAACAGATAGAGTTAAACCAGACAGGAGGGAGGAGCCGCCTCCCCCGGGCACCCCTTCCGGGAACATGCTGTGCCTCACAGGGAAGTAAGGATCCCCCCCCCCAGGTCCCATCACTTAATTCAAAATAGAGTGGAGTGCAGCTAGCAATATGAACCGTCCAATCCTGATATTCAGAACACCTTATATCTATGATGAGATAAACTTGAGTCAATGGGCAGAGGTCAAGGGTAATCATCCTATGACGTCATGCATATGACATATAAAGTAAGTTTCGACACCTCTAATACTGAAAGAGCAGAAATGAAAAAGACTTGGTTCCAAACAATCGAGAGGACAGGAATGGAAAGGGAAAAAAAAGAAGAAAGGAAAGAGAAAGAAGAAAGGAACAAAGAAAAAGTCTCATCTCGCCATCACCTGTATTTGGTGTAACTTCAGGTTTGACAGTCAGATCGCTGTCCCTAGTTTACTGCGACTTATACCAATCTAGCCATTTAAACCATCTGGAGTATGTAGTGTGGTAGTTGCCCTGAGAAGAGGCAAACATCAGTTCATATGATGCATGAGTATTAGTAGTTTGAATAATTTCAGAGAAGGATGGTGGATTCTTATCTCTCCAATGTCTCAAAATAGACAATCTAGCGCTCAGTAGTACATGAATAACTATAGTTCTTATTTCATTTGGTACAGATTATATATTCAAGGACAGTAATGCCAGTCCTTCAGTTAGGAGAACGTGTACCCCTGCTAATGTGTGAATCAGGTCAGCTGATTGAGTCCAGAGGGTTTTAAGCGCAGGGCATTTCCATAGGATATGCTGCAGCGTTCCTATTTCGCCACAGCCTCTCCAACAGAGTGGGGAGTGTTGTGGACCAAACTTAGAAATCCTATAGGCAGTCAGGTACCAACGGAGCAATATTTTATGTGTAGTTTCCCATAGATTAACGCTCCTAGTTGCTTTATAAGTGGTACGTAGTGCCTTCTGCCATTGCTCCCTGGTATAAGACATGCCCATATCCCTTTCCCAAGCCTTGATATGAGTAGATTTGAGAAACTCATCTTTATCATGCAATGCATTATAAAATAAAGAGATACCTTTAATCCTAGTAGTGGTACTAGTGAGGTAAAGCACCATCCTCCATGGTAAACGCACCATGGGCTGTGGAGTGTTGCGGATGAAATGCATCATTTGAAGATATTTATAATGCTCTCTCTTGTCTATGCCGTATTCTAGTTGAAGTGACCTAAAGGTCTTTGGTGTGGGTCCTATCATTAAGTCTTCTATCGATAATATTCCTTTGGCTGTCCATGGAGATATGTTAAGGTCCGGGATAATTATAGCTAGGCTATTCAGTGTTAGAAATAAGGATTTGGTCGTGGCTTCCGCATGGCGTTGAGAGATTAATACCCTCCACTCGCGTAGCGTCGCCACCACTGTAGGGGAAAGGTCAGATTCCGCTAGAATGTGATGTCCACTTGCCAGAAGTATGTCATATAAACTATGACCTTGTGTTTGCGAGGTTTCCAGCTCCAACCATCTGGGGGCGGGTGACCCCACATGTGGGAACCATGCCCTTGCTTGAGCTAGGATCGCTGCTGAATAGTAGTCTTTTAAAAGCACATGACCAACCCCACCTGCCCCTCTACTCGCCACTAGTTTCTTGAATGTGCACCTCGCTCTCTTCCCTTGCCACAAATATCTATTCAGCAAAGTCTGTGCCGAGGAGAAAAAAGAGGAGGGGACCGGTATGCAGAGTGTCCTGAATAGATATAGCAGCTGGGGCAGGATTACCATTTTAAAGGCTGCCAACCTCCCTGACCATGACAGTTCCACTTTAGCTAAATCCCCTAGTTTCTTCTCTAAACCCTGCAGAAAGGGTGTATAGTTCGATTTGACTAACTCTTGAGTGAGGGACGTTAAAGTGATACCTAAATATTTGATTCCCTCTTCGCGCCAAGTGTAAGGAAATCGTGACTGAAGTTTGTCACGCGTAGTAGAGTCAACACCCAGGCCTAAAACATACGATTTGGTCTCATTAACTTTGTAATACGATAATCTACTGAACATTTCCAATGCCGAATGTACCGAAGCCAGGGAGGACTCCACCTCCGTGAGGACCATAATAATATCATCCGCGAATAGACTAATAGTGTGAGAAGAATCTCGTACAGGGAAACCTTTAATACTAGGGTGGTTGCGGATATATGTGGCCAGTGGTTCCATTAATAAATTGAATATGAGGGGGGACAAGGGGCAGCCCTGACGGGTCCCATTTGTTATGTGGAATGGTTTGGAAAGTGTTCCGGAGGTAAACACCTGAGCCGAAGGGTTCGAGTAGAGGGCCAAAATAGCTGATAGTATATTCCCCGTAAAACCGAACTCCAGAAGAACCTGGGTCATATACTGCCAATGAACCCTATCAAAGGCCTTCTCTGCGTCGAGGGCCAACAGCAGAGAAGGCCTCCTATGACGATTCGCCAGGTGGATTATATTTATCAGTCTGCGAGTCGCGTCAGCGGTTTGCCTACCTTTGGTGAAACCCGTTTGATCCGGGTGGATCAGGGTAGGGAGAATATTGATGAGGCGTGTGGCTAATAATTTGGCGTAGATTTTTACATCATTATTAAGAAGAGAAATGGGCCTGAAGTTTTGCGGAGAGGTGGAGTCCCTGCCTGACTTCGGTATTGTTACAATGATAGCTTTCAGCATTTCTGGGGGAAGAGACGAAGTGGCAGCAGCAGTATTGAATATGCATTCTAAATGTGGAGCCAGGATAATCTGGAACGATTGGTAATAGTCCCCGGTGAATCCATCTGGGCCAGGGGATTTGTTAGGTGGGAGGGTGTCAATCGCCCTCTGAATCTCAGAGGTGTTGAAGGGTGCATTGAGGGATTCCAACTGTTCTAGTGATAGCTTGGGCAATTTAATTTTTTGCAAAAATTGATTAATTAAATCGGGTGTGGGTTGACAGGTATCAACATCATCCATCAAGTTGTATAGGGAACTATAGTAGTGACTAAAAGCGTCAGCAATGTCTTGGGGGTGGTGGAGTTTATGATTAGAGATTGGATGATGCAAGTATGGGATTTTAGTTTTATATCTGTGCCCCTTTAATTTGTGTGCCAGTAATTTCCCTGCTCTGTTACCCATAGCATAGTAGGACATTTTCAGTCTCCTAGACGTTCTCTCAAAATCCTCCAACAGGAGAGTCCTGAGATCGCATCGCAATTGTGTCAGTTTTTTGGCATTGTTTAAAGAAGGATTCTGTTTGTTAATGTTGTCCAGTGTGAAAATTTCAGTGGTCAGATCTGTAATCCGTTTCTGCCGCTGCCTCTTCGCCCTCGCCCCTAGCTGTATGAGGATCCCTCTGATAAATGCTTTGTGGGCATTCCACAATATGAATGGATCAGAGACCGTTGCCTCGTTCAACATAAAAAACTCATTTAAGTGCTTTTCAATGTGGAGCCTAGAGTCCTTTTGTTGCAGGAGATATGAATTTACTCTCCACATTGGAGTCGTGGGGATGTTGGCAGAACACTCAATCGTTAGTGTAATCGAGGCGTGGTCTGACCACGTAATGGAATTTATAGATGCTGAGGATACCCTAGATAGAGTCAGGTAGTCTACCAAAAATAGGTCAATCCGTGAGTAGGTTCCATGGGGAGGTGAGAAAAAGGTGAAGTCCCTCTCACCAGGATGTAGACACCTCCATGCATCAAAAAGTTCCTGAGTGTGGATGGGCTGTGAGAGGGATTGGCCCCTCCTGCTCCGGCCCTGGGAAGAGTCCATAGCAGGGTCTGGAGTAGAGTTGAAATCCCCACAGACTATAAGAGAACCTTTCTGGTGTTTACGTATTTTATTCATGAGTTTGTGGAAGAAGCGGATTTGATGCTGGTTAGGGAGATATACATTAGCAATCGTGTATGTGACCGAGTTCAGGTCACACACAACAATCAAATAACGACCCTGGGTATCTGCCACAACCTCGTGTAGTGTAAAGGCCACCGAGTCTCTGATAGCTGTTAAAACACCTTTTGTTTTGTTGTGTGCATTAGCTGTGAAAACAAATGGAAATTGTTTGTGGGCACAAGCTGGTGGAGACGTGTCGGAAAAATGTGTTTCCTGCACGCAGAGTACATCACTTTTGTGGGAGAGTGCCTCTTTCCACATCGATTTCCTCTTAACTGGGTGGTTCAGGCCCCTAGAGTTAATTGAAAGGAAACGTATCTCCATTTAGTGTGGAGAAAGATAAGTTGAGAAGTGGAGCTGATCTTTTCCTTTAGTAGAGCGAGAGAGCCATCTTGTGGTAGAAATGAAAATGCCAGGTTTTCTGGATACCGTGAGAATCATATGGATGAGGAAAAATAAGGCATGTAAGAGAACACAATGGAAAAAATTGTACTCACAGACCAAGTGGAGGAGCAATGGCAGATTGAGGAGAGATTGCGACCTGAGTTTCGTTCTTCCAGATGTGGCAGGAGTGCCAATCAGTGCAGCGAAGCGGTGGCGAGAAGACAAAAAAAAAGAAACAGAACAGTAACAAAGAAAAACAACCGTAAAACTGGTAAAACAGTAGCAAGTATGGGGGTTCTACCCCTATCAACCTTTCAAGTTGAAAGAAAAAACTGGTATGCAGCCTTATGCTGCTCATTTAGATGGGGGGTAAGTTCAAGCCTAAAGGCTCTCCTGGAAAGCCTCCCAGGGAAAGGAAATGTGCGTCATCCGGAGTCAAGAATGTGAGTTAGCGTTCCCATTAGTGACTTTCTTCCAGTCAGATTCCACCTGCTTAGGTTGTCTTGTGGAGTGGGGCACCTCTGCTTGTTCGGGGAGAATATTCCAGTCTTCTAGTAGTGAGATACCCTTGTCAAGCGAGTCCACAATAAATGTGCGATCATCCTTCACTATGGTCAGCTTAGTGGGATAACCCCACCTGTATGTAATTTTGTGGTTCCTCAATGTCTTAGTGATAGTATTTAAATTTTTCCTCTTTTGCAGAGTGTATTGAGATAGGTCGGCATAGAACTGCAAATTCTGATGCTGCTCTGGGACATGCTCTCGTTTGCGCATCACTGTCATAAGTTGATCTTTAATGTGATAGAAGTGAAGGCGTAGAATCACGTCTCTGGGGACTTGGTCAGACAAGTATGTAGGTTTGGGCAACCGGTGGATTCTATCTATCGTAACGTCCATGTCTGAGAGATCAGGGATGAGGGATTGGAACAGGGCTTTAGCATAGGAGCGTAGGTCATTCTGCTGGATTGATTCAGGAACCCCTCTGATTTTTAAATTGTTTCTCCTGGATCTGTCTTCGAGATCTGCTAATTTGGCTTTAACCCATTCATTGTCCTCTGATCTGTCTTCAGTATAGTCCACCAAGTCGTTAATAGTATCAGCATATTCCTCCATCTTGTGTTCAATGTGATCTACTCTCGCTTCTACTTCCTGGATCTCTCTATGAAACTTATGCATGCAGTTAACCATGTCTCCCTGTAAAGAACTTCTCAGAGAAAGAAGCATATCCTTAAGGACTGTGTCCATGACTGGGAGATGTTGAGTGGGGAAGGATTCAATTGAGTCCGGCAGTTCTCTAGTGTCGTCACCTGAGTCATTGCTGGGGCTGGGGGCTAGGCCGCATCCAGTGTCATCCAGCCTAAATTTAGCTTTAGCCGGGCTCCCCGGTAATGGAGAGGCAGTATATGAGCCAGCGCTGTTATGGGGGGTGTTATTGCGGGCAGATGTCCCTTTTTTATGTGTTGTCTGTGTTCGGGCCTCCGGCGTGGAAGCCGGCCCGCCGCCATCTTGCCTACCTTCCCTGTGTGACAGCGCAAAGAAGTCCGTCAGACGCTGCGGTTTCCTCTGCATGTTGCGCTTCCGCGGCATGGTCACCCGGTCTCTGGGGATCTGATCTACCGCTGGGGTGACTTTTGGGATGATCCGGTGGTTTGATACGGGCCGCTGGTTTCCCTGGGTTCCAGGAGCTCCGAGCTCACGCTGTCATCAGCTCGCGCGCAGGCCACGCCCCCCAAACCCAAATTTTCAAAAAACATTTGTCATTAGGACGGAAAGTGAGGTGAACTGTTCTGAACAGGTGCACACTGCACAGACAGAAAAACAAATGTTACAGGGGTGATAACCCTTCCCTATATTTTCCAAAAAGCTTAAAAATAGATTTTTTGGCTGAAGCTACACTTAAACAATGTACCTGTTCAAAATTACAAACAGATTCTACATAAGAACAAACCTACAGTCCCTGTCTTGTATGCACCGCCTGTATACGGCTGTTCAGAGTATATAGGGCCTTTTTTATTTTGTGTGCGGGGTTCCCCTTAATATCCATACAAGACCCAAAGGGGCTGGTAATGGGCTGGGGTAGGGGGGGGGGGGGTGTGTGATGGGGTAGCTATGCCATTTTTCTTAAAGATTTTCATCCATATTACCGGGACCAGACATTACATTAAAGCCGCAAGCAGTTTTAAATGGCTTTTTTTCCTTTAGAAATGTAATTTTGTGCAGGGACAGTTCTAAACACGGGAAACACGTGGCACTTCACAGGCATACTTTAGACACCCCCCAGGTACGATATTTAAAGGAATATTTGACTTTTTTTTTTTCACTTTATGCATCATTAAAATGACTGCTCCAGAAAAACGGTAGTTTTTAAAACTTCTTTTTGCATTGATACATGTCCCCTGGTGCAGAACCCGGGTTCCCAAAGCCTTTTTAGGACAATAACATGCATAATAGTCGTTATAATTAGCACTTTAGATTTCGAACGTTCGCATCCATTGTATTTAATAGGGTTCTAAAGTTCGTGCGAACTTTCGGTCCGTTCGCGGGTTCTGGTGCGAACCGAACCCGGGGGTGTTCGGCTCATCACTAGTCTGCAGTGAGATCTAGGTGAACACCGTGCACAGAATACAATACTTTATATACTGCACCTAACTGAATCAACTGCCTGCCTGTACTATATTAGGACGAGAACAACAGGAATGGTCTGCAGTGAGATCTAGCTGAACACTGTGCACAGAATACAGTACTTTATGTAGCGATACCCCCAGCTAAGGGGGCCGCTGGTATGATGTTTCGGGCCTGTAACACACCGTTGTCAACCCCCAGTAATTGGCTCTACCCTCCCTTGGCACAGCTAGTAGGGGATGATAGGATTGTGAGACCTGTAACTTTAGGACACACAATCCGGCAACAAAGGCACACAGTGAAATTGTATAACTGACACTAACCGTTTCCTCTGCAAAGTAATCACACCAACAACTTGTCTGCTTAATCCTGGTACTTTTACTGAACAAAATGTTTAAGCAGATAAACTGTATACATTAGCATATACAGAGCCCTGCAATAAAAGGGTATTCAGCAAATAAACAGATATACAATTCTGTACACATACAACTAACAGACCCCGCTTGCAGCTCCCCTCCCTCGTGGGCAAGATGGCGCCCAGCAATGTCTAAACTTAGAAGTCAGGCCTGACTGTTCTATGTGTAAGTTCCGTGGAGATGGTACTTCGCTAGCAAATGGTGGTGCACTTTTGGAGACAAATTTGTAATCCACAGGAATAGGTACTTGTAAACTTGATGAATAAAAGAAAGTCACTAATGCTACTCAATGCACTGTCCCTCCGGCGTGCAGATGCAAACTCTAAATGGTGGGTCCCGAACAACAAACACTGGGCCTAGAGATCCTGTACTAATCCCTGAGCAGGTGCTCTCTCACCCAACCGTACCAGTCCGCGTCCGTATCTTCCGTAGCTGTGTCTCGGTACACAGGTTCCACGACACCCGGGTCTTCGGTCCTCCTGGAAGTAGTAGATGGGTAGCAGGATGAGACGTCCCTCAGGCTCCTCAGTGGAAACGGAAGGCTCTTTGGAAACACAAGGCCTAAACTTCAGGCCCTGTCAGGAACAACAGACTCAGCACAGAGTTCTACTTGCTGGGCGGGCAATGTCCAAAGAGACCGATCTACGGCCCGCCCTTCAGTTAAATAGCCCACCCCAGCAGTCCTTGCATGGGGCAATGCACCCTGGGTATGGTAGTCTCTGGGTTCTTAAAGCAACACCCCGCTACACACTCCCCCCACTTAAAATCTTTGGTCCCCAAACATAATATTAGCATTATTTACAAGCAATACAATTTATGGCTGCAAAGGAGCTTGGCAAGGGAACCTCCCACCAAACTTGGTAAGGGAGATTGTCTTGTCTACAGGTCATATTGGTTGAAGTGACCTGCCTAACTGTGTCTGAGAGTGAGCTGGGGTTGCCCTCCACCAAATGCACAGTGGAGGGGCCAGGTTTCTCTTTTGTCCTTCTCGCAGTCGCCACAGTGTCTTCAGAGCATTCTCCCATCTGAGTGAAAGTTAGTTTTTGGGGAGGACGGATAGTTCTCTTTACCCTTTGTTTCCTGGGGGCTACGGTGTCAGACACTATGGGTTCTTCCATTGGGACAGGTGTAGTGGATCCTGCTGCTTCAAGGGCATCCAAATCAGGTGCAGGGAGGTACAAGGAGTCCCTTTGGTCTTCAGCTGAGGCTGACTCTAAGGCATCTTCCCATTCTTTAGCCTGAGTACCAGATGGAATGAACTCGGCAGCTTCAGCACTTAAGGTGCCATTGATGGGGAATTTAGAGGATGAAGAATCCGTAGTCATGGGTTCAGGTGCCTGAGACGGCCACAGCCAGTTAAGTTCAAGTTCCTCATCCTCACTTTGGTCTGTGACATCCATCTCTCCTGACAGAGTTGCTTGAGACCTGGTATTGGGTCTAGGGGTATTTGAGGTTGAAGGTAGATCAGGAGAATCCAGAGTAGAAGGCATCCGAACTGCCTCAGAGAGGGGCAGCAGATGGTTTCTGTGCCAGGTTAACGGCCCCACTTTCCCTTCCGGTTTCAACTGGTACACTGGTAAGCCAGGCAACTTTCTACAAATTACATACGGTTCTGATTTCCATCTGTCTGCCAGCTTATGCTTTCCTGGGACACCCAAATTCCGCAACAACACTCTGTCTCCTGGTTGCAGGTCATGGATCTGGACTTTAAGGTCAAAATTCCGCTTATTCCGGGCTCCTTTCTGGTCAGAAGTCGCTTGGGCCTTCTCATAGGCCAGTCTCAAACTCTGCCGCAGTCTATCCACGTATCCCTTGTATGAGGCAGCTGATGTGTGGTCTATCGAGGTGCCAAAGGCCAGGTCTACAGATAGTCGCGATTCCCGACCAAACATTAGTCTATAAGGGGAATATCTGGTGCAGTCACTAGTTGTGCTATTGTAAGCATGCACTATGGCAGCTATATGCTTGCCCCAATGTTGTTTTTCCTCGCTGCTCAGGGTCCCCAGCATATTCAATAAAGTTCTGTTAAACCTTTCTGGTTGGGCATCTCCTTGTGGGTGATAAGGGGTTGTGCGAGTCTTCTTTATGCCTAAGGAATCCAATAACTTCCGGATCAGTCGACTTTCAAAGTCCATCCCTTTATCCGTGTGAAGGCGTTGAGGTAGTCCGTAATGTACGAAATACTTTTCTACGAGTATCTTGGCCACAGTAGAGGCCTTCTGGTCTTTAGTTGGAACGGCCTGGGCAATCGAGTGAAATGGTCGTTTATCACCAGAACATTTCCATGTCCACTCAAATCAGGTTCAAATCAGGTTCCGGACAAAGAAAATCAATGCATACCAAGTCCAAGGGCCCATGGCTTTGCAGGTGGCCCATTGGGGCTGCTTGATGGGGCAGTGTTTTTCTTTGTATACAGCGAGCACATGAGTGACAGTACTCCTCCACTTCAGCCCGCATACAGGGCCAATAGAATCTTCTCCTTATGAGCTTAAAAGTTCTCTCTGCCTCTAAGTGGCCATGGTTGTCATGTAGGGCAACCATAACAGTCTTTCTGTGTTTTTCCGGCAGGAATAGTTGCCACTTGTCTTCCAGGTCATCAGAGGGGCCCCTTCGGTAGACCACCCCTTGATGCACCTGCAACCTGTCCCATTCCTTGCGCAGTAAGCGGGCCTCCCTTGAGGGATCATGCAAGAGTGTGTCCGGATCCTGGACAGACTGTGCACAGAATACAGTACTTTATATACTGCAGCTAACTGAATCAACTGCCTGCCTTTAGTATATTAGCAAGAGAACAACAGGGATGGTCTGCAGTGAGATCTAGCTGAACACTGTGCACAGGATATAGTACTGAATAAACTGCAGCTAACTGAATCAACCCCTTGCCTGTAGTATATTAGCAAGAGAACAACAGGAATGGTCTGCAGTGAGATCTAGCTGAACACTGTGCACAGAATACAATAGTTTATATACTGCAGCTAACTGAATCAACTGCCTGCCTGTAGTATATTAGCAAGAGAACAACAGGAATGGTCTGCAGTGAGATCTAGGTGAACACTGTGCAGAGAATGCAGTACTTTATATACTGCAGCTAACTGAATCAGCTGCCTGCCTGTAGTATTTTAGGAAGAGAACAACAGGAATGGTCTGCAGTGAGATCTAGCTGAACACTGTGCACAGAATACAGTACTTTATATAATGCAGCTAACTGAATCAACTGCCTGCCTGTAGTATATTAGCAAGAGAACAACAGGAATGGTGTGCAGTGAGATCTAGCTGAACACTGTGCACAGAATACAGTACTTTATATACTGCAGCTAACTGAATCAACTGCCTGCCTGTAGTATAGTAGGACGAGAACAACAGGAATGGTCTGCAGTGAGATCTAGCTGAACACTGTGCACAGAATATAGAACTGAATAAACTGCAGCAACCTGAATCAACTGCCTGCCTGTAGTATAATTAGGAAGAGAACAACAGGAACGCTCTGCAGTGAGATCTAGCTAAACTGTATACAGTATATATATATATATATATATATATATATATATATACAAAGCTTGCAATGTATTTATATACTAAATATACTGGAATACTGGATCTAACTGAATCAACTGCCTGCTCAATCTAGCTAACTGAAATGAAATGACTCTCTCTCTCTCTTTCTCAGAACGCCGCAACACACTACACAAGGCCGACGCGCAGGCGGCCTTATATAGTGTGGGGCGTCTACTAGTACTTAGTCCCCCTGAGCCATGATTGGCCAAAGGCACCCTGCCTTTGGCCAATTATGGCTCTCTGTGCTGACGGCGCTGTGATTGGCCAAAGCATGCGGGCCATAGTGCATGCTTGGCCAATCATCAGCGAGCAATGCACTGCGATGACACAGTGCATTATGGGCCGCGACACGCTGCTCGAATTTGGCGCGAACGGCCCATAATGTTCGAAATTCGGCGAACGAGCGAACAGCCGATGTTCGTGTCGAACACATGTTCGACTCGAACTCGAAGCTCATCCCTAGTCTGGAAGGCCAACAAGGAGAGGCAGACACTCACAAGCCACTATAAGAGGGCAAGCAGGTTCTGTGTCTAGAGCCAACAGTGCTGGTCATGGACACGGTGCATCCTCAGCACGTTTTTCCGGCAGGTGGCCGCGTTGAGCCACAACATGCAGACGAGTTGGTAGAGTGGATGACCAAGCCAAAGCGGCCTATTCCATCGGCTTGAGGTCATCAGTTACTCCTTCCCTGGCCCCACTATCATGCATGGAGGAGTCCCCCGAACTGTTCGACCACAGTGTTGGGTACATGCTGCAGGAGGATGCGCAGCGTTTTGAAGGCTCCGATGATGGTACCCAGCTTGAGGAAGGCAGTAACATGAGCCCAGAGAGAGGGGGTGCCCAAGAAGGACAACAAACTGGCAGTCATGTTCCCCCAGCTGCAGCAAACTGCCAGGTTTGCTCCAGTGACGAGGAGGGAGGGCATGGACAGGGACGTTACCTATCTTTCACGGAGCACTGGATGACTCTGCTGGCAGCTGGGAAGGATGCAGGACAGGGTGCAGTCTTGTTGGAGCTTGTACCGCCACCACGCCTCCAAAATGCTACTAGTGGTGATTCTGCCACACCTCTCTCCTCCACCCTGTCCTCTTCTTCTTCCTCCATGGCCTCTTCCTCTGCTGATTTGTTCTCGGAACAAGCGGTGCTCCGTAGGCGTTCAAGGGGCTACGCAAACACTCAGGCAAAGAGATGCAGTGCTTGAGCTGGTGTGCTTAGGGGACAGGAGCCACACTGGGGCAGAGATTCTATCAGCTCTGCAGGTGCAGGCTCAGAGGTGGTTGACACCATGCCAGCTTCAGCCAGGAATGGTGGTTTGCGTCAATGGCACCAACCTCCTCTCCGCCCTCCGACAGGGACACCTGACCCATGTTCCCTGTATGGCTCACGTCCTTAACTTGGTGGTGCAGCGGTTCTTGTGCAGGTACCCGGGCTTACAGGATCTCTTGAGGCAGGCCAGGAAAGTCTGTGTGCCTTTCCACCGATCATGTAATGCCAGTGCTCGGTTGGCTGACCTCCAAAAGGAATACAACCTGCCCAAGAACCGCCTAATCTATGACATGCCCACCAGGTGGAACTCAACGTTGGCCATGCTGCAGCGGCTGCACACGCAGCAGAGGGCCATCAATGAGTACCTGTGCGACTATGTTACCAGGACAGGGTCAGGGGAGCTTGGCTTTTTTTCGCCACGCCAGTGGCTCATTATAAAGAATGCATGCACTGTCATGTCACCATTTGAGGAGGCCACGAGGATGGTGAGCATTGACAGTTCATGCATCAGTGATACTGTCCTCCTTTTGTACCTGTTGGAGCAAATGCTGCATGGAATAATGGACAGGGCACTTGAGGCAGAACAGAGGGAGGAAGAGGAGGACTTCCTTACCTCTCAAGGCCCCCTTTATCCAGACAGTGTTCCTGCGGGCCCGCCGATCACACAGGAAGAGGAGGAGGAGGATTGTGTCAGCATGGAGGTGGAGCCTAGCACTCCGCATCAGCAGCAGTCTTCAAGGGATCCTTTTAAGTCCCCAGAAACCCATGGACTTGTACATGGCTGGGAGGAGGTGGCTGCGGATCATGTCGTCCTTAGTGACCCAGAGGACTCCGGACCGAGTGCCTCAGCAATCCTACGTAGGGATGAGCTTCGTGTTCGAGTCGAACATACGTTCGACTCGAACATCGGCTGTTCGATCGTTCGATGAAGATCGAACGATTTGGGCCGTTCGCGCCAAATTCAAGTGACGCGAACGGCCCACAATGCACTACGCCATCGCAGTGTCATCCAGGCGCTGTGATTGGCCAAGCATGCACTGTGACCCCGCATGCTTGGCCAATCACAGCGCCGGCAGCGAGGAGAGCAAAGATTGGCCACAGGCAGGATGCCTGTGGCCAATTATTGCTGAGGGGGTTTAGTACACGCCCCACACTATAAAAGGCCGCCAGCGCGGCGGCCTTGTGTAGTGTGTTCCGGAGCAGGGAAAGAGAAGCATAGGCAGGGACAGTGTCATTTTTTTTCCTTTACTAATCCTGGATTACTTGTGTTTAGGGACAAATAAGGATAGGTAGGGAGAGTGTCAGTGTGTTAGTCTGTGCTAAACCTTGTTTGTAGGGACAGAGAGGTACAGTGAGGGAAAGTGTCAGTGTGCTATTCTGTGCTAATCCTTGTTTGTAGGGACAGAGAGGTACAGTGAGGGAAAGTGTCAGTGTGCTATTCTGTTCTAAACCAATCTTGCTGAACCATATTTTCAATCCTTGAGTTTAGGGACAGAGAGGTACAGTGAGGGAAAGTGTCAGTGTGCTATTCTGTGCTAAATCTTGTTTGTAGGGAGGGACAGAGTAGGACAGTGAGGGAAAGTGTCAGTGTGCTATTCTGTTCTAAACCAATTTTGCTGTTCCATATTTGAAATCCTTGAGTTTAGGGACAGAGAAGGACACTCGTGGAAACTATCAGTGTGCTATTCTGTGCTAAATCTTGTTTGTAGGGAGGGACAGAGTAGGACAGTGAGGGAAAGTGTCAGTGTGCTATTCTGTTCTAAACCAATTTTGCTGAACCATATTTGAAATCCTTGAGTTTAGGGACAGAGAGGTACAGTGAGTGAAACTGACAGTGTGCTATTCTGTTCTAAACCAATTTTGCTGTTCCATATTTGAAATCCTTGAGTTTAGGGACAGAGAAGGACACTCGTGGAAATTATCAGTGTGCTATTCTGTGCTAAATCTTGTTTGTAGGGAGGGACAGAGTAGGACAGTGAGGGAAAGTGTCAGTGTGCTATTCTGTTCTAAACCAATTTTGCTGTTCCATATTTGAAATCCTTGTGTTTAGGGACAGAGAAGGACACTCGTGGAAATTATCAGTGTGCTATTCTGTGCTAAATCTTGTTTGTAGGGAGGGACAGAGTAGGACAGTGAGGGAAAGTGTCAGTGTGCTATTCTGTTCTAAACCAATTTTGCTGAACCATATTTTCAATCCTTGAGTTTAGGGACAGAGAGGTACAGTGAGTGAAACTGACAGTGTGCTATTCTGTTCTAAACCAATTTTGCTGTTCCATATTTGAAATCCTTGAGTTTAGGGACAGAGAAGGACACTCGTGGAAATTATCAGTGTGCTATTCTGTGCTAAATCTTGTTTGTAGGGAGGGACAGAGTAGGACAGTGAGGGAAAGTGTCAGTGTGCTATTCTGTTCTAAACCAATTTTGCTGAACCATATTTTCAATCCTTGAGTTTAGGGACAGAGAGGTACAGTGAGTGAAACTGACAGTGTGCTATTCTGTTCTAAACCAATTTTGCTGTTCCATATTTGAAATCCTTGAGTTTAGGGACAGAGAAGGACACTCGTGGAAATTATCAGTGTGCTATTCTGTGCTAAATCTTGTTTGTAGGGAGGGACAGAGTAGGACAGTGAGGGAAAGTGTCAGTGTGCTATTCTGTTCTAAACCAATTTTGCTGAACCATATTTTCAATCCTTGAGTTTAGGGACAGAGAGGTACAGTGAGTGAAACTGACAGTGTGCTATTCTGTTCTAAACCAATTTTGCTGTTCCATATTTGAAATCCTTGAGTTTAGGGACAGAGAAGGACACTCGTGGAAATTATCAGTGTGCTATTCTGTGCTAAATCTTGTTTGTAGGGAGGGACAGAGTAGGACAGTGAGGGGAAGTGTCAGTGTGCTATTCTGTTCTAAACCAATTTTGCTGAACCATATTTTCAATCCTTGAGTTTAGGGACAGAGAGGTACAGTGAGTGAAACTGACAGTGTGCTATTCTGTTCTAAACAAATTTTGCTGTTCCATATTTGAAATCCTTGATTTTAGGGACAGAGAAGGACACTCGTGGAAATTAGCAGTGTGCTATTCTGTGCTAAATCTTGTTTGTAGGGAGGGACAGAGTAGGACAGTGAGGGAAAGTGTCAGTGTGCTATTCTGTTCTAAACCAATTTTGCTGAACCATATTTTCAATCCTTGAGTTTAGGGACAGAGAGGTACAGTGAGTGAAACTGACAGTGTGCTATTCTGTTCTAAACCAATTTTGCTGTTCCATATTTGAAATCCTTGAGTTTAGGGACAGAGAAGGACACTCGTGGAAATTAGCAGTGTGCTATTCTGTGCTAAATCTTGTTTGTAGGGAGGGACAGAGTAGGACAGTGAGGGAAAGTGTCAGTGTGCTATTCTGTTCTAAACCAATTTTGCTGAACCATATTTTCAATCCTTGAGTTTAGGGACAGAGAGGTACAGTGAGTGAAACTGACAGTGTGCTATTCTGTTCTAAACCAATTTTGCTGTTCCATATTTGAAATCCTTGAGTTTAGGGACAGAGAAGGACACTCGTGGAAATTATCAGTGTGCTATTCTGTGCTAAATCTTGTTTGTAGGGAGGGACAGAGTAGGACAGTGAGGGAAAGTGTCAGTGTGCTATTCTGTTCTAAACCAATTTTGCTGAACCATATTTTCAATCCTTGAGTTTAGGGACAGAGAGGTACAGTGAGTGAAACTGACAGTGTGCTATTCTGTTCTAAACCAATTTTGCTGTTCCATATTTGAAATCCTTGAGTTTAGGGACAGAGAAGGACACTCGTGGAAATTAGCAGTGTGCTATTCTGTGCTAAATCTTGTTTGTAGGGAGGGACAGAGTAGGACAGTGAGGGAAAGTGTCAGTGTGCTATTCTGTTCTAAACCAATTTTGCTGAACCATATTTTCAATCCTTGAGTTTAGGGACAGAGAGGTACAGTGAGTGAAACTGACAGTGTGCTATTCTGTTCTAAACCAATTTTGCTGTTCCATATTTGAAATCCTTGTGTTTAGGGACAGAGAAGGATAGGCAGGGGACAGTGTCAGTGTCATTGTTGCTAAGCCTCCTGCACAGTATACACCTGAAGGTAGCCCTTATTGCTCTTTTTCCCATCTCCCTGCAGGCCATCCATTAAAATGTCTGGAAGGCAAACAAGGAGAGGCAGACAGTCAGGAGGCAAAAAAAGAGGGCAAGCAGGCTCTGTGTCTGGGGGCAACAGTGCTGGTCGTGGACGCGGTGCATTGTCATCAGCACATGGCCATGGGACACGCTTGTCCTTCTTTTCGGCAGCTGGACATGTTGAGCCACATCATGCCGAAGACTTGGTAGAGTGGATGACCAAGCCCACCTCATCCTCCTCATCCTCTCTCACCCAGGCTCAGGGTACTGGCAAAGCAGCTGCCAAAGCGTCCTCTTCTCTGGTATCATTATCTTCATTAGTCAATCCTTCCCTAGACTAGACATGTGCATTCGTTTTCGTCCGAATGCATTTTCGTCCGAATTTCAGCTATTTTCGTTATCGTTTTAACAAACAAAAACGAAAGCACAGAATCCGAAAACCGAAAGATCCGACATAAACAAATGCTTTATTTTCGTTTTCGTTGCTACAACAGTTCGATATAGATAGGAGATTCGACGTGACGCTGACAATAACAATCTGTGTCTATCGAACCTGTGGTCGAATGTGCCTAACCTTAACTCTATTAGTCCAAGATTATTCTACATAGAGAGAAAAGATTCGACATAGGAGAGAAAAGATTCGACATAGGAGAGAAAAGATTTGACATTATAGAGAGAAAAGATTTGACATAGGAGAGAAAAGATTTGACATTATGGAGAGAAAAGATTCGACATAGGAGAGAAAAGATTCGACATAGGAGAGAAAAGATTTGACATTATAGAGAGAAAAGATTTGACATTATAGAGAGAAAAGATTCGACATAGGAGAGAAAAGATTCGACATTATAGAGAGAAAAGATTCGACATTATAGAGAGAAAAGATTCGTTATTATAGAGAGAAAAGATTCGACATAGAGAGAAAAGATCACTGCTTGTGGGCGGAACATTCGACCGGAAATGTATGATTGCCGAGTCGTACAGTTTCGCTGCTCCGTCGAATCTTCTTTGAACATTCGACAGACACCATAAGCCTTCAATGACAGATTCGACCTTAATTAATTCAGATTTTCGGACGAATGCAATTTTTAACGAAAAACGAAATAAATAAAAACAAATTTCGGGAGTAACTTAATAAATGTATTTTTCGGACGAAAACGAAATTCCGAAACGAAATATTTCAGTGTGCACATGTCTACCCTAGACCCACCATGTCCTCCTCCTGAGGAGTCCCCCGAACTGTTTGAGCACAGTGTTGGGTACATGCTCCAGGAGGATGCCCAGCGTTTGGAAGGATCTGATGATGATACCCAGCTAGAGGAAGGCAGCAGCATGAGAGCAGAGAGAGGGGATGCTCAAGAAGGACACCAATCTGGCAGTCATGCTCCAGCAGCTGCAGCATACTGCCAGATTGGCTCCAGTGATGAGGAGGGAGGGGATGATGAGGTCACTGACTCCACGTGGGTGCCTAATAGGAGAGAGGAGGAGGAGGAGGAGGATGAGGAGGAGGCACATCTCCAACGAGGCAGGATGCCCTTGAGTGGCCAGCGTATGGGCAGCACACCGACGGAATCACACCGCAGAGCTCCGCCTGTGCAGGGCGCTGCCTCTGCCCGTCATTCAAAAAGTTCTTTGGTGTGGGCCTTTTTTGAGGCGAGTGCATCAGATCGCACAGCTGCTGTTTGCAACATATGTCTTAAGCGTATATCGCGTGGCCAAAACATCAGCCGCTTGGGCACCACATGCTTGATCAGACATATGTTGACCTGCCATGCAGCTCGTTGGCAAGCCTACCTTAAAGACCCACACCAAAGAACAAAGCTGACCTCTTCTTGCACCGCATCAGCTGGGATCTCCAACCCCACTATACCTTCACTCCTCTCTGAAACCTGCTCTGAGAGGAATGAAGGTGTAGAATTAGGTGTGTCACAGGCAAGTACTTGCGGGCACTCTGCTAGCAGTACACCAACGTCCGATTCTAGCAGGCAAATTTCCCTGCCCCAGCTGCTGGACCGTCAAAAGAAGTTCACTCCCAGCCATCCACATGCCCAGCGGTTGAATGCTAGCTTGGCTAAATTGCTAGCGCTTCAACTGCTGCCTTTTCAGTTGGTAGACTCGGCCCCCTTCCGTGAGTTTGTGCAATGTGCGGTTCCTCAGTGGCAGGTTCCCAAACGCCACTTTTTCGCACGGAAGGCGATTCCGGCTCTCTACAGGCATGTGGAAGGCAATGTCTTGGCCTCGCTGGACAGGGCGGTCAGCGGTAAGGTGCATATTACCGCTGACTCATGGTCCAGCAGGCATGGACAGGGACGTTACCTTTCTTTCACGGCCCATTGGGCCACTCTTTTGGCAGCTGGGAAGGATGCAGGACAAGGTGCAGTAGTGTTGGAGGTTGTTCCACCGCCACGCCTCCAAAATGCTACTGCTGGTTGTGACACACCTCTCTCCTCCACCCCCTCCTCTTCTTCTTCCTCCATGGCCTCTTCCTGTGGTTTGTCCTCGGAACCAGCGGTGCTCCGTAGGCGTTCAAGGGGCTACGCAAGTACGCAGGCAAAAAGATGCCATGCCGTGCTTGCGCTGGTGTGTTTGGGGGACAGGAGCCACACTGGGGCAGAGGTCCTGTCTGCTCTGCAGGGGCAGGCCGAGAGGTGGTTGACGCCACGCCAGCTTAAGCCAGGAATGGTGGTTTGCGACAATGGCACCAACCTCCTCTCCGCCCTCCGACAGGGACAACTGACCCATGTGCCCTGTATGGCTCACGTCCTTAACCTGGTGGTGCAGCGGTTCTTGGGCAGGTACCCGGGCTTACAGGATGTCCTGAGGCAGGCCAGGAAAGTCTGTGTGCATTTCCGCAGATCTTATAATGCCAGTGCTCGCCTGGCTGAGCTGCAAAAGGAGTTGAACCTGCCCAAGAACCGCCTTATATGTGACATGCCCACCAGGTGGAACTCAACGTTGGCCATGCTGCAGCGGCTGCACACGCAGCAGAGGGCCATCAATGAGTACCTGTGCGACTACGGCACCAGGACAGGGTCAGGGGAGCTCGGGTTTTTTTCACCACGCCAGTGGGGCATGATCAGGGATGCATGCACTGTCCTGGCACCATTTGAGGAAGCCACGAGGATGGTGAGCAGTGACAGTGCATGCATCAGTGACACTGTACCTCTTGTCCACCTGTTGGAGCACACGCTGCGTGGAATAATGGACAGGGCACTTGAGGCAGAACAGAGGCAGGAAGAGGAGGACTTCCTTGCCTCTCAAGGCCCCCTTTACCCAGACAGTGTTCCTTCTGTCCCACCCATCGCACAGGAAGAGGAGGAGGAGGAGGAGGAGGAGGATTGTGTCAGCATGGAGGTGGAGGCTGGCACTCAGCATCATCAGCAGCAGTCTTTTAGGGATGATTTACAGTCCCAAGAAACCAGTGGACTTGTACGTGGCTGGGAGGAGGTGGCTGCGGATCATGTCGTCCTTAGTGACCCAGAGGACTCCGGACTGAATGCCTCAGCTAACCTACGCTGCATGGCCTCCCTGATCCTGCAAAGTCTGCGGAAGGATCCTCGTATTCTTCGGATCAAGGAGAAGGACCATTACTGGCTGGCCACTCTCCTTGATCCACGGTACAAGGGTAAGGTTGCGGACCTTATCGTACCGTCGCAGAGGGAGCAGAGGATGAGACAACTCCGGGAGGCCTTGCAGAAAGGTCTGTGCAACGCGTTCCCAGAGACTGGGAGGTTACAAACTCCTGGTCCTGGACAACGAGTTGCTGAGGCTTCGGGCAGTCAAAGAAGGAGCGGTGGGGAAGGTGGCCGTCTGACCGATGCGTTCAGACAATTCTTTAGTCCGCAGCCCCAAAGTATGATCGGTTCCAGCAACCATCGCCAGCGTCTGATATACATGGTCCAGGAATACCTAGGGGCAAGGTCAGACTTGGACACCTTCCCCACCGAAAATCCTCTGGCTTACTGGGTCTTGAGGATGGATCACTGGCCAGAGCTTGCACAGTATGCAATTGAGCTACTGGCCTGTCCTGCATACAGCGCTCTTTTAGAACGCACATTCAGTGCTGCTGGAGGATTTGTCACGGATCACAGGGTGCGCCTGTCCACCGACTCGGTTGATCGACTGACTTTCATCAAGATGAACCAGTCTTGGATCACCACCAGCTACCACACACCAGATGCTGATATAACAGACTAATTGATTTTAAAATGTCACATACCTTCAAGACTGATGCTGATGCTGAGTGCCTGTGCTGTTATGTTGACTGGCTATCCTCCTCCTCCTCCTCAATGATACGATTAATGATGATAGCTTGGAAGATAATTTTGGTTTATGGGTGACGCCACCAGTGGCTAAGGCCCAATTTTTCAGCCCCTGTTCAACAGGGGCATGCAATTATAATTATTGATCTAATAATTCACAGCAGGGCCCATTGCTGCGCCCACCAAGAGTAACTGTCAGGCCTTACAGTGTTGTGGCACCAGCACCACCATCACCACCACCACCACCACCAAAGGCCCAATTTTTCAGCCCCTGTTCAACAGGGGCATGCAATTATAATTATTGATCGAATAATTCACAGCAGGACCCATTGCTGTGCCCACCAAGAGTAACTGTCAGGCCTTACAGTGTTGTGGCACCAGCACCACCATCACCACCACCACCACCACCAAAGGCCGAATTTTTCAGCCCCTGTTCAACAGGGGCATGCAATTATAATTATTGTTCGAATAATTCACAGCAGGGCCCATTGCTGCGCCCACCAAGAGTAACTGTCAGGCCTTACAGTGTTGTGGCACCAGCACCACCATCACCACCACCACCACCACCACCACCACCAAAGGCCCAATTTTTCAGCCCCTATTCAACAGGGGCATGCAATTATAATTATTGATCTAATAATTCACAACAGGGCCCATCGCTGCGCCCACCAAGAGTAACTGTCAGGCCTTACAGTGTTGTGGCACCAGCACCACCATCAAAGGCCCAATTTTTACTACCACTGATCAACAATTATATGTTATTACAATTCCTGATATAATAGTTGACAGCAGGGCGTTCCAGCACCCACCAAGAATAACTGTGAGTGCTTTCAGTGTTGTGCCAACACCAACACCTAAGGGGCCAATTTCTGCTGAGTATATACGGCAGGTCCCTACTTTCAAACATCCAACTTACAAACTACTACTACTTGCAAACGGAAGAAGACAACAGGAAGTGAGAGGAAATCTACCCCTTGGAAGGAAAATTCTCTCCTGTAAGAATTAATATGGGAGAAAGGTGTCTCCTCTCTACTGATGCTTTATCACCAATCCTTGTTTCAATAAAAACACCACATTTCAAAAACAGTTGTCATTGGGACGCAAAGTGAGGTGAAATGTTCTGAACAGGGGCACAGACAGCAAAAAAAATGTGACAGGGGTGATAACCGTTCCCTATGTTTTACAAAAAGCTAAAAAAAAGGAATTTGGCATGGAGCTACACTTAAACAATGCAGCTGTTCAAAATTACAAACAGATTCTACATAAGAACAAACCTACAGTCCCTGTCTTGTATGCACCGCCTGTATACGGCTGTTCAGAGTATATAGGTCCTTTTTTATTTTGTGTGCGGGGTTCCCCTTAATATCCATACAAGACCCAAAGGGGATGGTAATGGGCTGGGGTAGGGGGGGGGGGGGGGTTGATGGGGTAGCTATGCCATTTTTCCTAAAGATTTTCATCCATATTACCGGGACCAGACATTGCATTAAAGCCGCAAGCAGTTTTAAATGGCTTTTTTTCCTTTAGAAATGTTATTTTGTGCAAGGACAGTTCTAAACACGGGAAACACGTGGCACTTCACAGGCATACTTTAGACACCCCCCAGGTACAATATTTAAAGGAATATTTGACTTTTTTTTTTTCACTTTATGCATCATTAAAATGACTGCTCCCGGAAAACGTCCATTTTTAAAACTTCTTTTTGCATTGATACATGTCCCCTGGTGCAGAACCCGGGTTCCCAAACTCTGTTTCGGACAATAACATGGATAATAGTCGTTATAATTAGCACTTTAGAATCCGAACGTTCACATCCATTGTATTTAATAGGGTTCTAATGTTCGTGCGAACTTTCGGTCCGTTCGCAGGTTCTGGTGCGAACCGAATCCGGGGGTGTTCGGCTCATCACTAATCCTACGCTGCATGGCCTCCCTGATCCTGCAAAGCCTGCGAAAGGACCCTCGGATTTGTGTGATCAAGGAGAGGGATCATTACTGGCTGGCAACCCTTCTTGATCCACGTTACAAGGGTTAGGTTGCGGAACTTATCCTGCCGTCGCAGAGGGAGCAGAGGATAAAACATCTTCGAGAGGCCTTGCAGAAAGGTTTGTGCAACGCGAGGTTACAATTTCCTGGTCCTGGTCCTGGACAACGTGTTGCTGAGGCTTCGGTCAATCACAGAAGGAGCGGTGGAGAAGGTGGCCGTGTGACCGATGCGACAGGGTGCACCTGTCCACCGACTCGGTCGATCGGCTCACCTTCATAAAAATGAATCAGTCTTGGATCACCAGCTACCAAACACCTGATGCTGATGTAACCAAATAATTTTGAATTTGAATGAATGTGAGATCCCTTCAAGACTGCCTATGCTGATGCTGAGTGACTATCCTGTTATGCTGAGTGACTATCCTCTTCCTCCTCAATGTTCATGTTGATAGCTTGTAAGAACATTTTTGGTTCTGGGCACCACCACCAGTGGCTAAGGCCCAATTTTTCTGCCCCTGTTCAACAGGGGCGTGTAATTAAAATTTTTGCTGTAATACTTTGCAGCAGGGCTCATTCCTGCACTCCAACTAGAGTATCTGTGAGGGGTTGCAGTGTTGTGGCACCAGCACCAGTGCCTAAGGGCCAATTTTTCTGCCCCTGTTTAACAGGGGCGTGTAATTACAGTTTTTGCTGTAATATTTCACAGCAGGGCCCGTTCCTGCGCCCACCAAGAGTAACTGTGAGGGCTTACAGTGTTGTGGAACCACCACCACCAAAGGCCCAATTTTTCTGCCCCTGTTTAACAGAGGCATGTAATTACAATTCTTGATATAATATTTCACAGCAGGGCCCGTTCCAGCACCCACCAAGAGTAACTGTGAGGACTTAGTGTTGTGGCACCAGCACCACCACCACCAAAGGCCCAATTTTTCTGCCACTCTTCGACAGTGGCATGTAATTACAATTCTTGATATAATAGTTCACAGCAGGGCCTGTTCTAGCGCCCACCAAGAGTAACTGTGAGGGCTTACAGTGTTCTGGTACCACCAACACCTAAGGCCCAATTTTCTGCAGAGTATATAGGGCAGGCCGTATAGTATATACAGGCGGTCCCCTACTTTCAAACATCCGACTTACAAACGACTCCTACTTACAAACGGAGGGAGACAACAGGAAGTGAGAGAAAATCTACCCCTGGGAAGGGAAATTCTCTCCAGTAAGAGTTAATATGGGAAAAAGTGTCTCCACTAATGCTTTATCACCAATCCTTGTTTCCCTAAAAACCCCAAATTTTCAAAATCCAATTGTCATTGGGCCAGAATGTGAGGTGAAATCTTCTCAACAGGGGCACAGACAGCAAAACAAATGTTACAGGGGTGATGATAATCCTTCCCTAGGATATCCAAAAAGCTTAAAAATAGATTTTTGGGTTGGAGCTACACTTACAAAATGTACCTGTTCCAAATTGCAGTTTTTAAAACTTTTTTTTGCATTGATACATGTCCCGTGGGGCAGGACCCGGGTCCCCAAACCCTTTTTAGGACAATAACTTGCATATTAGCCTTTAAAATTCGCACTTTTGATTTCTCACGTTCAAGTCCCATAGACTTTAACGGTGTTCGAAAGTTCGTGCGAACTTTTGGTCCTGTCACCGGGTGTGACCAGAACTGTGTGGCTAGCAACAGAGGAACAGCAAACACATATAAGTGAAAATATAAAGATTTATTTAGGTGAGGGAATAATATAAGTATAACCACCTCAAATATGATACAGTGCAACAAACCAACCAACAGACAGAGACCCACAAATAACAACAGACAGATATGTGCAATAAATGGGAAATGCCAGAATCATAAACAATAGCCAGGCCAGGGTCATACACAGCAGGTAGGCAGATGGACAAAGGGATATTCCAGAAACATAAACGTTAGCCAGGCCAAGGTCATACACAGGGAGATCAGCAGATGGGGTAAGGAACACAGGACAGGGAGAGGATAGATGGATGGGTCAGGACAGGGAGACAGAATCAGGAACTCAGGTAGCAGATTCAGAAACAGGTTCAGGTAAACAGGCAGCAGGTCAGGGCACGAGGACGATACCAGGGCAGTGTGTGTGTGCACTTGCCAGGTATTTATATTATACCTGTTAACAGGCTCAGGTGACCCCTGATTGCAGGAAGTAACATCTGCACCACACTGCCAGGATCCATCCGCTGGTGGATGCCAGTACTGCAGCCCAAGGATGACATAACACCAGCAGAGAGAAGTTCCCCTGACAGTTCAAAACTGCCAGGAGACACCTGCTGGTGGACCTCAGTACTGCACGCCAGATGATAAATATTACCAGCGGATGGAATCTTTCCTTACAGGTCCGTTCGCATGTTCTGGATGCGAAGCGAACCGGGGGGTGTTCGGCTCATCCCTAGTAATCAGCATGGATTCATGAAGAATCGTTCTTGCCAAACCAATCTATTAACCTTCTATGAGGAGGTGAGTTGCAATCTAGATAAAGGAAAGCTCGTAGACGTGGTGTATCTGGATTTTGAAAAAGCATTTGACACAGTTCCCCATAAACGTTTACTGTACAAAATAAGGTCCGTTGGCATGGACCATAGGGTGAGTATGGATTGAAAACTGGCTACAAGGGCGAGTTCAGAGGGTGGTGATAATTGGGGAGTACTCGGAATGGTCAGGGGTGGGTAGTGGGATCCCCCAGGGTTCTGTGCTGGGACCATAGAGGTTAAATTTGATCATAAACGACCTGGAGGATGGGGTAAGAAGTGCAATCTCTGTATTTGCGGACGATACTAAGTTAAGCAGGGCAATAACTTCTCCGCAGGATGTGGAAACCTTGCAAAAAGATCTGAACAAATTACTGGGGTCGGCAACTACATGGCAAATGAGGTTTAATGTAGAAAAATGTAAAATAATGCATTTGGGTGGCAAAAATACGAATGCAATTTATACACTGGGGGGAGAACCTCTGGGGGAATCTAGGATGGAAAAGGACCTGGGGTCCTAGTAGATGATAGGCTCAGTAATGGCATGCAATGCCAAGCTGCTGCTAACAAAGCAAACAGAATATTGGCATGCTTTAAAAAGGGATTAACTCCAGAGATAAAACAATAATTCTTCCGCTCTACAAGACTCTGGTCCGACCCCACCTGGAGTATGCTGTCCAGTTCTGGGCACCAGTCCTCAGGAAGGATGTACTGGAAATGGCGAGAGTACAAAAAAGGGCAACAAAGCTAATAAAGGGTCTGGAGGATATTAGTTATGAGGAAAGGTTGCGAGCACTGAACTTATTCTCTCTGGAGAAGAGACGCTTAAGAGGGGATATGATTTAAATTTACAAATACCATACTGGTGACCCCAGGGAAAAAACTTTTTTGCGGAAGGGAGTTTAACAAGACGCGTGGCCACTCTAAAATTTGAATAAAAGAGGTTTAACCTTAACCACTTCAATACCAGGCACTTATGCACTTATGCACCTTCCCGCCCAGACCAATTTTCAGCTTTCAGCGCTCTCACATTTTGAATGACAATTACTCATTCATGCTACACTGCATCCAAACAAATTTTTTATAATTTTCTTCTCACAAATAGAGCTTTCATTTGGTGGCATTTAATCGCCACTGGGTTTTTTATTTTTTGCGATATAAGCAAAAAAAATGCAAAATTTAAAAAAAAAAACTTTTTTTTAGTTTCTATTGTAAAATTTTGCAAATAAGTAATTTTTCCTCATAAATTTGTGCCAAAATTTATACTGCTACATATCTTTGGTAAAAATAACCCAAATTAATGTATATTATTTGGTCTTTGTGAAAGTTATAGAGTCTACAAACTATGGTGCCAATCACTGAAAATTGATCACATCTGATCACGCCTGATGTACTGAAGGCCTATATCATTTCTTGAGACACTAACAAGCCAGGAAAGTACAAATACCCCAAAATTACCCCTTTTTGGAAAGTAGACAGTCCAAGGTATTTACTAAGAGGCGTGGTGAGTTTTTTTGAAGTTGTATTTTTTTCCCCACAATTCTTGGGAATTTTTTTTTTTTTTTTTACACAAACTGGTCATATTAACAGGTTATTTCTCTCACACAGCATATGCATAATTGCAACTACACCCCAAAATACATTCTGCTACTCCTCCTGAGTATAGCGATACCACATGTGTGAGACTTTTACACAGCCTGGCCACATACAAAGGCCCAACATTGAAGTAGCACTTTCAGGTGTTCTACAAGCATAAATTGCAAATATCCTTTCTCAACCACCTATTATATTTTGAAGGCCCTGGAACACCAGGACAATTGAATTGTCCACAAAATGATCCCATTTTGGAAAGCACACACCCCAACGTATAATCTATGAAGCATTATGAGTCTTTTGAACAGTTCATTTTTTTCCAGAAGGTTTTGGAAAATGTGGAAAAAAAATGAAAATGTATTTTTTTTTACACAAAGTTGTCCATTTGTAAGATATTTCTAACACATAGCATGTACATAGCAAAAATTACACCCCAAAATGCATTCTGCTACTCCTCCTGAGTATGGCGATACCACATTTTTGAGACTTTTATACAGCCTGGCCACATACAGAGGCCCAACATCCAAGTAGCACCTCCAGGCATTCTAGCAGCATTAACTGCACATATCATTTTCTGACTACCGATCACATTTTTGAAGGCCCTTCATATATCTAACACATAGCAGGTACATACCAAATAACAAAAGATTACCTGTGGTTTTAGAAGTGTAGTGGTCCACAGAGGAGAGCATCGGTCCAGACAGCAGGCAGGGATGAGGTCAGCGACAGCAAAAGCAGTCATCCAGGCAGCAGGCAGGAATACTGTCCATAGTTCGTACAGGCAGAGATACTGTCAGCTCAGCCAGAGCACAGCCAAAGCACAGGTCCAGGTAGCAGGCAGAGGTGTCCCGGCAGAAATACTGTCCAAAGTCAGTAGAGGCAGCAGGCAGATATATGGTCAACACAGCCAAAGTATTGGTCCAAGCAGCAGGAAGAAACATGGTCCATAATGTCATGGGTCATTACAGGCATTAATATGGTCAGCACAGCCAAAGTATTGGTCCAGGCAGCAGGAAGGACCATCAAGTTTAGATCCAGGGGGACAGGGGTAGAGGCTTCTCCCACCCAAATCGCTTTGAAGCCTCTGGGCAACCAGACCCTGTTCTGGGAGCACAGAAAACGAAAAACTGGTTTTCTCTACTCAGAACGCTATTCTGAAGCCCCTCACATATGTGAGACCCCTGTGTACTAAAAGTAGATGGCCAAAAGATCAGTCCAAGTGGCAGGCAAAAACATGGTCGATTAACAGGCCAAGGTCGGTACAAGTGGAAGTCAGAAACGTGGTTTAAATCGTCAGGCAGAGGCATCGTCGGTAAACGGGCCAGGGTCAGTTAATTAACATGGAAGGTAGTAACATGGTAGCAGGCAAATGGGGAAATGGCAGTCTGTTAATAATAAGGGGAACTAATGGATGTATGATAATTTTTGAAGCAATTTCCGATGCACAGGCCAGATTGGGAGGGACAATCGGGACAATAATAGGTGGTGTCTCTTCTTACTCCTCCTCTGCTGCATACACAGCATTTATTTTGGCGTCTTCTTCCACATTCTGTGGGGGGGATGATAAAGGGAACGTGTCGCTCGTGAAGCACTATCAGAGCGAATGCTTCCTGGGGCGGGATCTTGTTGGTAAATGAGGGCATCGATGATATCTTCGATACAATGGAGATAGGGGATTTGTTGATTTTGAGTTGCTTTTTGGTAGCAGACAAACTAATTAAAAAGGGCCATGTGAAACAGGTGAAACACAACTTTCTTGTGCCAATAACGGGACTTTCTGGTTGATAAGTAGGGCTGTAGCATCTGGTCGTTTAAATCCACCCCCCCCCCATGTACAAATTGTAGCCGTGGACACATTCGGGCTTTAAAATGGGGCCGCATCTTCTTTGGGTCTCCACCGCAGTGTCATTGTGGATCGTAGAGAGGATGTGGACATCTTTCTTGTCCCTCCACTTCATGGCCAACACCTCCTCGTTCCTCATGAATGCCGATTCTCCAGGTTGCAATTTTTTGGTATCCCTTCCGTTTTTTTTAAGGTACCGCAGGCCGAGGTTTGCTTACTGTAAAGGTGACGAAAAAGGGGCAGGCTGGTATAGTAATTGTCGACATATAAATGGTATCCTTTTCCGAACAGGGGGTATGCCAACTCCCAGACAATTTTCCCACTGGTTTCAATATATGTGGGGCAATCATGGGGCTGGAGGTGGGAGTCTTTGCCTTCGTAGATCCTGAATGTGAAGATGTATCCAGTGGCTCGATCGCATAATTTATTTAATTTTAACCCATACCTGGCTCTCTTGCTTGGTATATATTGCTTGAAGTGCAGTCGGCCAGTGAAATGTATGAAGGACTCGTCCACACAAATTTTTTGGTCTGGGATGAAAACTTCTTGAAATCGCTGGGAAAAGGCATTGATTAGGGGGCGTATCTTGTACAATTTTTCGTAGTTGGGATGATCTCGGGGAGGGCACTGTGAATTGTCATTGAAGTGGAGAAAACGCATAATCATGTCGTATCTTGTCCTTGACATGACAGCGGAATATATGGGCATGTGTTGGAGGGGGCGTTTGGACCAATATGCATGGACTTCGTTCTTTTTTGTAAGCCCCATATTGAACGTAAGGCCCAAAAACAATTTTAATTTGTCCAATGTTAGACGCCGCCACTGGAACATGCGGGCGTAGATAGAATTGGGGTTGGCAGCAATAAATTGGGATGCATACAGATTAGTTTGATCCACTATATTCTGCAGCAAATCTTGTGGGAAAAATAAACAAAAATAATCAAATTAAGAAGAATTTGTAGTGTCGGGCTGCACACCTGGCTGTGCGGTGAAAGGGGGGGATGATAGCGGATCCTGAGTTGGCAGGCAACCATAAGGGGTTTGCCAGGGCATCGGGAAGGTAGGACTGGGGCTGGATTCTTCGGGTTGGGCGTGTATTTCCATTACTTGTACTGGGCTCCTCTTCCTGGGGTATTGCGCTGCTGGTGGTGGTGGGCAGATCGCCTGATCTTGGTCCTGATCTTGGTCTTGATCTTGGTCCTGATCGCATTCTTTTGGGAGGGACGGTTTCCTCCGGGGACTCGGACTCTGAGCCATTATCTTCCACTGGCTCGTATTCCGAACCAGATTTGGGTGATGGGAGCTCCCCGCTGCTCTCATCATCCGACATGGCAAGAATGGCATATGCCTCCTCAGGTGTGTAAACCCTTTGGGACATTATGGCAGTGCTTATTGGTGGGCCTGTGTAATGGTACTGCTGGTGAGAGTGGTGGCGGCCTGTGTGGTGGTACCGATGGAGGTATTAGTGGTGGGCCTGTGTGGTGGTACCGATGGCGGTATGGGTGGTGGTGGTACCAATGGCGGTACAGGTGATGGTGGTACCGATGGCGGTACGGGTGGTGGTACCAATGGCGGTATGGGTTGTGGTGGTGGCGGGTACCGATGGCGGTACGTGTGGTGATGGTACCGATGGCAGTACAGGTGGTGGTGGTGCTACCAATGGTGATACGAGTGGTGGTTCTGGTGGTGGTACCGATGGCGGCACTAGTGGCGATACTGGTAGAGGGCCTGTGTGGCAGTATAGATGCTGGGCCTGATGGTGGTACTAGTGGCGGTACTGGTGATGGTACCGATGGCGGTACTGGTAGTGGTACCGATGGCGGTACTGGTAGCCTGTGTGACAGTACCAATGGCGGTACAGATGGAGGTGGGCCTGTGACAGATGATTGACAGATGGGCCGATTGATTGATTGACAGATGGGCTGATTGATTGACAGATTGACTGATTGACTGATTGACAGATAGGCTGATTGGCTGGGCTGATTTACAGATGGACTGATTGATGTGCTCGGCTATGTGTGAATGGGGAGCAGGTGTGTTCAATTTGGTGTTATCGCTCTCACTCTCTCATACTGGTCACTAGGAGTTCAACATGGCATATCCAGAGGTTGTCTTTGGGAAACAGACAAATGAGTGCTGCCAGCATTGCTGCAGAGGTTGAAGGGGTGGGGGGTCAGCCTGTCAGTGCTCAGACCATACGCCACACACTGCATCAAATTGGTCTACATGGCTGTCGTCCCAGAAGGAAGCCTCTTCTAAAGATGATGCACAAGAAAGCCCACAACAGTTTGCTGAAGACAAGCAGACTAAGGACATGTATTACTGGAACCATGTCCTGTGGTCTGATGAGACCAACATAAACTTATTTGGTTCAGATGGTGTCAAGTGTGTGTGGCGGCAACCAGGTGAGTACAAAGACAAGTGTGTCTTGCCTACAGTCAAGCATGGTGGTGGGAGTGTCATGGTCTGGGGCTGCATGAGTGTTGCCGACACTGGGGAGCTACAGTTCATTGAGGCAACCATGAATGCCAACATGTTCTGTGACTTAGGCCTCGTACACACGGCCGATTTTCTCGGCAAGAACCAGCAAGAAACTTGCTGGCAGAGATGTCTTGCCGAGTAAATCGGTCGTGTGTACGCGGCTATCTGGTTTCTCGTCGAGAAAACCGACAAGTAACCTCGACGAGAAAATAGAGAACCTGCTCTCTATTTTCTCGTCGAGATTCTCGTCAGCCTGTTTCTTGACGAGAAAAGTGAGTGTGTGTACACTTACCTGTCCGCCGGGAAGCCCGCGCATGTTCGAAATGAATTCGACGCATGCGCGGTAGCTTCCTAGGCATAGATAGGGTATACCAAGATGGCGGCGACGGCATCGAATGTGACGAGCGCATGCTCGTCGTAGTCGATGACGTCACCACGTACGCTCCATTCAAAGAACCGCGGGTTCTTTGAATCGAGCGTGTGTACACTCGGCCGGGACAATTTTCTTGTCCAAGAATCTCGTCGAAAAAAACTACATGTTTTTTTCGACGAGAATCTCGGCCGTGTGTACGAGGCCTTACTGAAGCAGAGTATGATCCCCTCACCGATTCAGAAACTGTCATTGCCGCCGATTTGGCATGCGATTTTACATGTCAAATCGCATGCCAAATCGCACCAATGTGAACCAGGACTTAAACTTGCTTGCGGCTGTAATGTATTTCCAGCTTCTAGCAATACAGATTAAAACAAAAACGGAGTAGGCTCCCCACCCTTCCCCCAGTCCATACCAGGCCCTTCGCCAAAAAAAAAAAGGCGTAGGCCCCCCAAAATCCATAGCAGACCCTTGTCTGAGCATGCAGCCTGGCAGGTCAGGAAAAGGGGGGGCGACGAGCAAAGCCCCCTCCTGAACCATACCAGGCCACATGCCCTCAACATGGGGGAGTGAGTGCTTTGGAGCAGGGGGAGCTCTGCACACCCCACCCCAAAGCACCTTGTCCCCATATTGATGGGGATAAGGGCCTCTTCCCGACAACCCTGGGCTGTGGTTGTCAGGGTCTGCAGGTCTGATTGGTTTGTGCTGCAGCAAATGACAGGGCAGCAGGCACGCTCTCGCTCGCCCCCTACCCGGAACTATCCAGAGATACAGGGCCACCCTGCCGCATTATAAATATAGTGGGCAGTCCTGAAGTGGTGAAATGAAGCCCCTCATCACTGACTATGGCTCATTATTCTGGTAAGTTTATTATATCTCTCTAAAATCTCAGCCAGTGGCCACTCCAATATGGCTACCTGAAAGACCCCAGGGCAGTTTTAAGGCCCCTTTCACACTTTCACAACTTTTCCTGCGACTTTGGACATCAGAGTCGCAAGACAAGTCATAACCCATAATTCCTAATGATGATTCCATTCATAGCTGTGCGACTTCAAAGTAGTCCCTGTACTACTTTGATCCGACTTTGATAGACCTCAAGTTTACACAGGCATTCCCTGAAATCGCTTCAAAATCGTGGCCACAAAATCGTGGCAAAATCACGTGACTTGCAAGTTGCAGCAGTGTGAAAGGGCCCGAAGTGTGGAACTGTAAAGCATGCACATATATCCCGGCGGTAAGGGCACCCTAAGAATCAGAGCCGGTACAAGGGGTGGGCAGAAGGAGCGGATGCCCTGGGCGGGACCATTTACTGAAGGAAGGGGGGCGCAGTAGTGGCCACGCTACAGGCCGCCTGTCCTGGGGCCGCTTTGATCTGTGGCTGCAGCGCTCCCCTCCCACCACCTCCTCTTGTTTGTCACACAGTGCCGGGAGCGCTGTGTGTCAGGGAGCTGGGTCTGTGTGTGTGTATGGCGGCGCCGTTACAAGGTCCCGCCCCCCTAGACTGGCTCATGTGGTAGCAGATTGAATCAGTGTTCCGCCTATCACACAAGCCGGTCTAGGGGGGAGGGACCTTGTTGCGGCGCCGCCAAACACACACACAGAGACCCAGCTATGTGACACACAGTGCTGCGGGAGATGTCCGCTGTGGGATTCAGGGCAGGCTATGGTGAGTCTGCATTAATGGGCAAAGTGAGGCTGCGATTATGGGCACAGAGAGGCTGAAATTATGGGCACAGAGAGGCTGAGATTATGGTCACAGAGAGGCTGCAATTATGGTCACAGAGAGGCTGCGATTATGGGCACAGGGAGGCTGCGATTATGGGCACAGAGAGGCTGCAATTATGGTTTTTCATCTTCGCCCTGGGCACCGGATGACCTTGTCCCGGCACTGCTAAGAATGGTTAGATAGTTAGGATTTCATCATTTTACATTTGTAGTTTAAAGGGGTTATTTATGTGGCTTAGTGTTCATGCCAGCTGTTTATATGTGGGGAAAATATTTGCCAGCTTAGGCGTTGTATACTGGAGCATGTCAATGATGTGAAATTAAAGTGGTTGTAAACCTCAGACATGAAATATTAACAAGGCATATACCTCTATTGTGTGTACCTGTCTCAATCCAGAGCAATAAGTGTCATTTCTGTCTGCTGCTTGCTTTTTCTGCTATCAGCATGAATCACTTCTAAAAGTATTCCTGACGCTAATGCCGCGTACACACGATCATTTTTCCTGTCGGGAAAAATTACATTTTTTCCTTTGGACGAGAAAAACGATCGTCTGTGGGATTCTTGTCATTTTTCCCGACGGGAAAAACGGCATTAATCACAACGAGAAAAATTAGAACATGCTCTAATTCTTCTCGTCGTGATTCCTGTCATTTTTTTCCGCTGCAGTTTTCCCATAGGGAAACACTGCCGCGGAGCCTACACACGGTCGTTTTTCTCGCCAAGATAATCACGATCGTGTGTACGCGGCATTAGAGAAAAAAGGTGACAGGGGAGGGAGCTCCAGCTGAATGACAGTTTCAACTCTGTTCCTGTGTGCCCGTTCCCACCAATCAGGTCTCAGCATTCTCTTCACCACTCCTTTTTTCTGACAGTTTAGACAAGCTTTATACATTCTGCATGTTGAATGGATGTAGAGAAGAGAATAAAGCAGATAAACAGGTGCAACTTATGTAGGATAATTCTTTTAATCTCTGTGTATCTCCTAAGGCCAGTTGCTTCACTCTGTTTATGGAAAGGTATACAACCACTTTAAAGAAGGACAGGCCGATTGCCCGACACAGGTGGCATAAACATAATGGCAGGCTGATTGCCTGGATCATCCAACAGGTCTGCTTAGGACAGGGAAACGGTGATCTGGATAAGAAAAACAGGCAGAAGCAAGCAACATTCATATTTTTTTCTTGGATCACATGCGCACTGTGGTTTAAATGAGGGGTTTACTTACCTTCCATTTGTGTGTGATTAGATCCTTGACTTGCATCTATATCCTATAATGGAAACAGATATCCTATGTGGTCTATGTTAAGGTAGGACAGACAAAAGTGTGCTTGGTTATTGTAAGTTGACATTAGTCTGAAACTTGATGAACCGGAGGATTTGAGTGTAGAAATTTGACCAGTTTAGATGGTTCTCAGTATTCTCCTGACAGTTCGAACAATAAAAGGATATTTCACACAGTGCCTGGTAGATAACCTTTTTCTTTTTGTCGAAAATAAGGTGAAGTCCCATCAATTTTCATGCAGAAAGGGTCGGAATAGCAGCCATCTTTGGCTACACAATAAGGAGAAAGTGGGCTTGGCTGCCAATTAGCTGTCTGACCATGTGGTGATGGCACACAGGACACTGAATTATTTTATTTCACTTTGCTGCACCTCTGACGAAGCTCTCCCTTTTGAGAGTGAAACGTGTTGGGTTCTTTGGACTTAGTATATTTTTTTTATATTTCTTTATTAATTTATCCGTATAAAAACATTACATTGAACGAGTTTTTCCTCTAGTCATTAGTATTTTGATTTATCACTGGTATGAATTTGGTGTTACTGAATACATGCTTTATTGAGTGGAGAACCAAGGACTCTTTTTGCCCTTCTATACAGTATGTGAGCTCTAATTTGGTGCTTGACGGAAGTAAGCATTAATGCAAATTTGGGCAGTGGCTGGGCCAGTTGACGTGTTGGGCTTTAGGAAGCTAGTTAAAGTTGTTGTTAACCCACTTCTATGAAAACTTCTTATCCCCTCTGTACCTTAATAACATGTGTCCCTGTGCCTGTGTTCTGTAAAAAATCAGCCAATCTGTAATCTGGGCGCACAACTGATTCCTCTCCTCCTTCTCTCTCCGGCTCACAGCTGCAGTGGGTGGGGCCGAGCCATCCTGCTGACATCAGCAGGGGAGGAGGGGGAGAGAGAGAGCCGACAATTAGTTGAGCGCCTGCAGCCACGCTTATACAAGGTACAGATCGGCAGATTTTTTACATTAAAACAGGCACAGGGACACATGCACCATGCATCATATGATGCACATGCACCATGCATCATAACGTCCAGACGAAGCTACGCAACATCAAAGCGAAACGCGTTGACGTCACGGAGGTCACGTGACGTCGGCAACGCAACCCCTCGACCCGACAGCGGAGATCCGTGTACGGAGGACAGTAACGGAAAGCAGCGCGGGGCATAGTGGATTCCAAAGTCCTGGTCGGAACATACGTAACGTCAACAGCGCAAATTTTTGAACTCTTCACGCTGCTACAGATTTACAACAACCAATCCGCAAAGACCAGCAGACAGTGAGATATTCCATCCCGACAAGGAGATCTGGTTGAGCACGGAGCCACAGCTAACTTAAAGGACGTTGAGCATCTGAAAGGGTAAAGTATAAAATAAGTTCATCTTCAACAGGGGGTTTCCAGTGAAATGCACTGACCCCGCTCTGCATGTCAGATTCAACTGAACCCTAGATACCCGTCCCCTTCTGAACACACTAAGAAGGTGAAACTTTTCTGTGGCTTCCCTAGCTCCCACCACTCCGCGCTGTACTGAAATATTGACTATGCCATTAGCGGTCACATTCTAAAGCAACCAAAGATTCAATGACCTAAACTCCTTTACTACATTTGATTGCCATTGAAGGAAAAGTGACCAAAGCTCACCATCTCGGAAAAATCTGTACAGGGCTATGAATGCACTCTAGTGTGATCCCTGGAGTGCAATAGGAACACCTGTTCCTTACATCTATTCCCCAAATCCCACGGAGACCATTCCAATATCCTCCTTCCCCTAGGAAGGTGATATCAGTGGTCAACATTTCCATCTCCCCTTGTTAGGTTCCAATTTTGTTAGGGTTATTCACAGTGAAGCTGCACTATGGTACCTACAGGTTATATGACTAAATTATGATATTGGCTGCAATCAAGCTAATCTTGCCATTTTGCAGCTCCATTGTGAAACTAATTGCCGGCGTCCGGACCATCTGTGCTGTGTGTCTTTCCCCTCATTGTTGGTGATGGTACTGTTAGTTTTGTTTGTTTTAAATGTTTGATTGTTACACTTTCCGAATAGACCTCCTCTTTTAGGAGTCTATCGGAAAAATAGTATATGAAGTTCTATTGTAATTGCCTGTATATTTGATTTAATATGCATGTTTAAACCTTCCTCTTTTGATACTTTAAAATAAATGGTTTATATTTTCTTACCCCTTGGCCTAGACTAAATTGTTGTTTAAAAGTAGCCACTTTCTCTTAATCCCCTTCTAAATTACATCTGGGATTAATATTTTCTCTGTATCATATGATGCCCAGCAGGATAACATGCCGGCGCACGCTCGTGGGGGCGTGCAGCGTGACGATCGTTGGTGCTGTGTGTCACTCTGACACACCGCATCTCCAATTGTGGTAAGGAGCCTCTGACGGAGGCTCCTTACCATGTGATCAGCTGTGACCAATCACAGCTGATCACAGCGTGAACCAGGTAGTGCCGGTAAACGCCATTCCTCTGTTCGCGCTGACAGGGAGAGTCGATCGGTGGCTCTACCTGTCAGAGGGGGGGGGTCTGCGCTGATAATCAGCACATTGATTATCAGCACAGCCCCCATGAGAGTTGCCCATCAGCTGCCAGTCTGTAACCCATTAGTAACACCTGTCAGTGCCCATCCAAGTGCCAATCAGTGCCCATAAATGTGTCAATCAGTGCCCCATCAGTAATACCTGTCAGTGCCGCCCTTCAGATGCCAATCTTTAATGCCCATCACTAGCTCCTCATCAGTGCTGCCAATCCATTGCCATCTATCAGTGCCCATCAGTGCCCATCAATGCCCATCAGTGCCACCTTTCAGTGCCACCTATGAGTGCTGCCTATCAGTGCCCATCAGTGCCACATATCAGTGCCCATCAGTGCCACCTATCAGTGCCCATCAGTGCTTCATATCAGTATAGCCTATTGGTGCCCATCAGTGCTGCATATTAGTGGCACCTATCAGTGCCCATCAATTCTATATATCAGTGCCCATCAGTGCCACCTCATCAGTGCCCATTAGTGCAGCCTCATCAGTACCCGTCAGTGAAGGAGTAAATTTTATAACAGAAACAAATTAAAACTTTTTATTTTTTTTGGTCTTTTTTCGTTTGTTTAGCTAAAAATAAAAACCGTAGAGGGGATCAAATACCACCAAAAGAAAGCTCTATTTGTGGAAAGAAAATGTTTACATTTCATTTGGGTACAGCGTTGTATAAAGCCTCGTACAAATGACCGAGTTTCTCGTCGTAAAAAACCCGTCGATTTTCTCGACGAGATTCTTGTCAAGCTTTCCTTGCATACACACTGTCAAGTCCAAATATTGTCGTTGTTCTGCGCGGTCATGTACAGCACGTACGACGGCAGTATAAAGGGCAAGTTCGATTTCAATGGCGCCACCCCTTGGGCTGCTTTTGCTGATCTCGTGTTACCGCGTGTGAAGTAAAAGTTTGGCAAGAGACGATTCGCGCTTTTCAGTCTTCGTGCTTTCGGTTTGTTTTCTGCGGTTCAGTTTGTGCTTGTGGGTTCGTATCTTGTCTTTCAGGGCGTGTAGGCAGGTCGTATCTGTTTTACAGTGCGTTCTTGCCCGCTCGTTTCTGATTTTCAGGTCGTTCTTCATAGGCCTTGCTGTTCTTAAGTGCGTTCTGTTTAGTACGTTCTGATCAGACGACCGTCTTCTAGCCATGTCGCGGGTACGTTCTTGTCATAGAGTTCGTGCTGTGCGGGCGCTTGGTGTTGGTCTGCTTGTCTTGGACCAAGACGAGTCCATGAACAGGGTGAGGAGGAGTTCATGGACCAATAATTGGTTGCTCCAGCGGGACCAATTCTGTCATATGTCTCTGCTGCGGGAGATCCAGGAGAATAATCCTGATGACTACAGGAATTTTCTTAGGATGTCTGATCCCGGTTTTCAGCATCTGTTGGCTTTGGTGTCCCCCTATATTATCAGGCAGGACACCGTTATGCGGGAAGCCATCAGTGCTGAGCAGAGGCTCATCGCCACGTTACGCTACCTGGCGACAGGGAGAAGTCTGCAGGACCTGAAGTTCACGACAGGCATCTCCCCCCAGGCTCTGGGTGTCATAATCCCAGAGACTTGTTCTGCCATCATCCAAGTCCTGCAGGAGGACTATATTAGGGTAAGTTTTCTCCTTTAACATCACATTCTATGTATTTCATGTATGCTAATGTATTGTATTTCTTTCATCCTTCCCTAATTACCATGATTGTAATATGCTGGGAATGTCCCCTTTGTCCTCATGCATGCTGTAAGCTTTTAAATGCCCCTTTTTTCTCCTCCATGCATATTTCCCTTCACTAACCTCTCCAGCAGTGGCGGCTGGTGCTCAAAATGTTTGGGGGGGCGCAAACAAACTTAAAAAAAATAAAACATCAATTTCCGCCACTGTGCCCATTAAACGCAGCCACTGTGCCGATCAAACGCCACCAGTTTGCCCCCTCAAATGCAGCCAATTTCCCCCCCAAATACAGCCAGTTTGTCCCCAAATACAGCCAGTTCCCCCCCAGCCCAGCACTTACCTTTCTCTGGTCAGCGCCGTCCTTCTTCTGTCCTCGATGTCTTCTCCCGCCCTCGATGTTGCTTCAGCCAATCAGGTTACCGGTAACCAGACCCGGTGAACCTGATTGGCTGAGGAGCCTGTCAGTGTTTAACCAAGGAACGCACCCCCCGTGTGTCCTCTGGCCGCTGGCTCTGATAGGCACTTCCAAAAACCAACCAGCCGCTGTTATTCAGATGTCCATCGCTCAACAGGGGGCTGGCCATCTGAATAGTGGGCGGCAGCGACAATACATAGGTTCATGCAAGGCATGAACCTATGTATTGTTCTTGTTCTTAATGACGGGCGCAGGAGAGAGAGGGGGCAGCGCTCCTGCGCCCACTATGGACGCACCGCCACTGCAGTCTCCAGCATGCTATCCTGGGCCCAAACACACCTAGCCTATTCACTTCCCAATGTATTTTGTCAGCTCCATTGTAGTGCTTTACCCTCCCCCCCCCCTAATCACCCCCTAAAATGATTACAAATGTTAATTTTTCTTATTTTTTGGCATTCACAAACTCATCTAGCCCCCCCCCCCCAAATATTTTTATAATAGGCCACCAGAGGGAGTGATGAATATGACACTTGAGCCTTCTATTTTAGTATTTAAAAACACATTAAACTGAAACTTATAATGATGTTGGGCAAGAATGTATTTTTGTATAATCTGCTTGCAATGTTATGTGCAAAAGTACTAATATTTGTTTATCTTGTTTGACTCCACAGCTTCCTTCCACGCCACAGGAAAGAAAAGCCCGGAGCGAAAAGGCAGAATGCCATAGGCGAAGGGCTGGGCATGACTGAGTGAACAGGGTATGAAATGAGAGGGGATTAATGATTGGCTAATGGAAATATGGAGGGGAGGGGAGAAGGCTAGATAAAAGGAAGTCCCCGCCCCTCTGAGTTAACACAGCGCAGAGGAAAGTTTCCAGCAGCATGTCAGCTAGCAGCAGCATGTCTTCTGTAGACAAACTTCTGGCCCAGCTTCGGGCAGAGGCTGCGACACGGGGCGAGGATTGGCTCCAGGAGACCCTGGGGCCGATGCTTTCTAGCCCGGTCGGATCGCAAGGTACCGCGGGGAGAGAGGCTGGGCGAGCTCGGAGGTCCAGGCCCCCGGAGGGCTACTCAACAGGCCCCTCCCCTAGAGCTCAGCGGCAGGTTGGGGGGCCCCCCGGCCAAGCGCGCCGCATTGCCCAGGGCGGGGGGTACCGGAAGGAATCCCCCTCAGGTTCAGAGCTCTGCGGGGGACCGCACCGGGAGTTCTGGAGCGGCCGACGGTTCCGCGCGGCGCGTGGAGTCAGAACAGGCGGGCCCGGCCCCCCGGGGGCCCCCGGCGGGTTTGGAGCTCCTGCGTGGGTTATCGGTGGCCGCGGTGTCCGGGCATTCCCCCCCCTCGGCCGGACATCTGGTGCAGGAGGCTGAGCGAGGTGTGTAGCCAGTGAGGGATGACGGCGATGCGGGTGAGCTGAGACAGCGTGGAGGCAAGTCGGCTAAAAAATCGGCGTGCGGGTCAGGTGCGCGGAGATGGGACCGATCGGGTCCTGGCCCCTCGGCTTCCAGGGACAAGTCACCTGGTGAGCTGTCGTCCGGTGGTGAAGAGCAGGCTGGTATGCTGTCAGAGGGGGAGGTTGCCAGCTTGGAGGAAGATCGGAGACCCGGACGGTCGGTGGCAGCGGTGGATTTGAGTGGATCGGCTGGTGGGATTTCTTCCAGGCAGCCCGGTAAGTCCCTTTTAATTGATTATGCTGGGAGCCATGCTAGGAATGGTGGCCAGGTGGTTAGGCCTGCTGCGGGTGTGGGTCTAGCAGTACAAGTGTTGGGTCAAGATGATGGGCAGGCAGGGGGGTACGTTCCCGGATGGGGGAGGTGCTCGGATGGATGGGCTGCAGGGGTTTCTTGCGGGCATCAAGTCCTTGGTCAGCCAATTTGAGAAGGGGGATGGCGGGGGAGTCAGCCCAGCTGCGGCGTGGGTTCCGCCGACAGGGACGGCGGGGCCCGCGGCTGCGGTGGGGGCACCAGTTTTACCTGTGGGGAATACCGGGGTGGGTGAAGCTGCAGGGATGGTTGCTGCAGCTTTAGCCACAAAGGAGGGTGGTGCGGTGGAGCAGGCAGCAAGGCAGGACATTATTAGGTTGGATGATGCTGCAAAATGTGAGATGTATGTGTGTTATGAGGCACCGCTGGGATCTCACCTGAAACCTGAAGTGAGGGAAAAGATATGGAAGGGTGAGTATGTGGAGATGTTCTCACTTCTGCCATTGGAGAAGTTTAACCTGGACAGGGTAAAACCGGATGATTCAAAAAAGAGGAGGTATAGGCTGATCCCTCGGACGTTTGCAAACTGGTTGCAAGCATTCTCTATAATGGCTAATGTCATAGGTCAAAAGAACCCGGAGCATTGTTCAGCGCTATTTGGATATCAGGACTCTATTGGGGAGGCATACAGAGTGTATGGGGGCACGGGGTGGCTCAGATATGATGAACAATTCAGGCAGAGGAGAGCGGTGAGGCCAGATCTGCGGTGGGATAATAAGGACATCAGTTTATGGATGCGGTTGATGACTGCGCCGAGGGCGTCTAGTCAGTTTTTTCAGGGGGGGCGGTGGAACCTCTTCCCCAGGACAATCGGCCGGGAAACAAAAAGGGGTGTGCTGGCAATATAATGAGGGCTCCTGCAAGTTTGGGGGGTCCTGTCGATTCAAGCATGAGTGCTCCGGTTGCGGTGGCTCCCATACACAGGCTAGATGCTTTAAGTGAGGTAAGGGTCGGGCCGGGGATGCTGGGCAAAAAAGGCAGGACTCCGGTGATGGTGGAAAGGATGCGGCTGTTTCTCGGTAGGTATCCGGACAAGGGGGCGGCAAGGTTGTTGGAGCAAGGGTTTTCAGAAGGGTTTCGCATTCCGTGTTCCTTGCAGGTTATTCCCCCGATCGCGCGCAATCTGCGATCGGCCTTGCAGCAGCCTGCGGTGGTCGCAGAAAAGCTGCGCAAGGAGGTTGCTTTGGGCCGGATGGGTGGTCCTTTCCAGTCCCCTCCCCTGGAGAACTTGGTGGTCTCCCCGCTGGGGGTGGTACCCAAGAAGGAGCCCAACAAGTTCCGCCTCATTCACCACCTGTCTTTCCCGAAGGGCAGGTCGGTCAATGACGCGATTGATCCGGAAGCATGTACAGTCAGTTACACTTCCTTTGATGCTGCGGTAGGATGGGTTCGACGATATGGCCAGGGGGCGCTGATGGCAAAAACCGACATTGAGGCGGCTTTTAGATTGTTGCCGATTCACCCGGATAGTTTTCACCTCCTGGGATGTCAGTGGGACAATGAGTTCTATGTGGATAAGTGCTTGCCTATGGGATGCTCCATATTGTGCGCATTGTTCGAACAGTTCAGCTCGTTTGTGGAATGGGTGGTCAGGGATGTGTCAGGGGTGAATTCAATCATTCACTACTTGGACGATTTCCTTTGCGTGGGTCCGGCCTCATCCAGAATCTGCTCTGTGCTCCTGGCCACATTGGAGCACATTGCAGAGCGGTTTGGTATACCATTGGCACCTGACAAAACGGAGGGACCTCGCACGGTTATCAAGTTTTTGGGCATTGTCCTGGACTCGGAGGCTATGGAGTGCCGCCTACCATTGGACAAATTGGAGTCACTCAAGACTGAGCTGAAGGTCATGATGGGGGTAAGGAAGGTGCAGCTTAGGGTGTTACAGTCGCTACTGGGAAAGTTCAATTTTGCGTGTCGCATTCTGCCAATGGGCAGGGTGATTTGCCGACGGCTGTCGGCTAGCACGGCTGGGGTACGGTCCCCCACGCACTTTGTGAGTTTGGGTAGAGAACACAAGGCGGACTTGCGGGTTTGGAGTTCATTCCTGGAGTCTTTCAATGGGAGAGCGTTATGGATGTCTGGCCCTATTAGCAATTTTGATTTAGAACTGAACACAGATGCGGCTGGGGGGTCTGGTTTTGGGGCTTTCTTTCAGGGCAGGTGGAGAGCGGGCCCATGGCCGCAGTCTTGGATTGAGGCTGGTTTCACCAAGAATTTGGTCCTGTTGGAACTGTTCCCGGTGGTGCTGGTGGTGGAGTTGTGGGGGGCGTGTTTCAGGGATCTGAAAGTGCGTTTTCATGGGGACAACCTGGGGGTAGTACAAGTCATCAACAGGGTGTCGGCATCCTTCCCCCCGGTGGTGCGGCTGCTGCGCCATCTGGTGTTGAGATGCTTGCGGCTCAATGTGTTTGTATATGCAGTGCACCTTCCGGGGGTGGACAATGTCATAGCTGATGCGCTGTCTCGCTTTCAGTGGGACAGGTTCCGAGAGTTGGCACCGGAGGCGGAGCAACGTGGGGTCCCTTGTCCAGGCTGGCTGTGGAATATTCCGTTGGAATAGTGTCAGGTTGGATCAGAAAATCAGTAAGTACAGGCACATGGGTGGCGTATGAGAAGGTGTGGCTGGAATGGAAAGAGATGGTTCGTGAAGCTGGAGCTGACACGGTGGGTCCCAATGTCAGGTTATTGGTGCTGTATTTCCTGGCTAGGAACATGGAGGCCCGCGTGTCCAGGTCCAGTTTGGGTAAGAAGATGGCAGGATTGGCCTTTCTGTTCAAATGGCAGGGTTGTCCTGATTTTACAAAAGATTTTTGGGTGCGTCAGGCACTCAAGGGATACGGTCGGGGGGGTCAGAAACTGGATGGCAGGCGACCTGTATCGTTTACTCTATTGGGCGGGATCATGGGGCAGTTGCAGGGCCTATGTTCATCCCCATACGAGGTTCAGTTGTTCACAGTGGCATTCTCACTGGCATTCTTTGGAGCATTCAGGATAGGGGAGTTGGTTAGCCCGTCCAGAACAGTGCACGGGGGATTGGGGGCTAGCGAGGTGGGCTGGTCGGAGCAAGGGGTGTTTCTGGTACTGAGGAGGTCTAAGACAGACCAGGTGGGCAGAGGTAAGTTGGTCCAGGTCTTTTCGGTCCCGGGTTCCCTGTTGTGCCCGGTAAAGGCGGTTAAAGGGTACTTGGAGGTTCGCCCGTCCTGTGAGGGTTCCTTTTTGGTACACGAGGACGGGATCCCACTTTCAAGGTATCAGTTCATTGCGGTGTTCCGGAAGTCCCTTCGGGCTTTGGGACTCCGGGAAAAAGAGTTTTCCTCGCACTCGTTTAGGATAGGGGCAGCTACGGAGGCGGCCAGATGTGGGATGGATGACGAGGCGGTTAAGAAGATAGGCCGGTGGGAATCCAGGAGGTTCCGGTCATACGTACGCCCGCAGCTAATGGTGGGTCTGGAATAATGTGGGTATACAAGCCATGGGGTGTTGTTAGGTGTTGTTTGGGGTTCTTTTCGGGCTACTGTGTGTATATGTATAAGGAAGCTGGGAGATTCTCATGGGGGATTTTGTTCTTATTTCACTTACAGGTCAAATGCAGGCGTTGGTCTGGATACTGGGCCATTCGTTTGTATTCTGGGGGGCTAAGAGAGCCGATGTTCGACATGAGGGTCGGCAGTTGGGATTTCCAAGACCGGAGGCGTGTGTCCACTGGCTGGGAGTTCCAGGAATGTTGTGGAGTAAGATGGTTCCAGAGGTGCACCGTTTTGCTCGTTTGGACAGGCCACCTGACGTTTTGGTACTGCACGTAGGTGGCAATGACCTGGGCTTTAGGTCCATGTTAGAAGTTCTAAAAGATATGAAATTTGATTTCATTCGGCTCAGACTGTCATTCCCGGACATGATCATTGTCTAGTCAGACATGGTGGCAAGGTCAGAGTGGAGGGGAGCGAGGTCCGTGGATGGCATTAATAGAGCTAGGAGAAAAATTAACTGGGACATGGGCATGTTTGTGGTACGGAATGGGTGGTTGGTGGTTCGACATTTCGAACTGGAGGTGGATACATGGCGGTATCTACGGAGGGATGGGGTCCACCTGTACGATGTGGGGACTGACTTATGGACTTTGGGTTTGCAGGATGGGATCCAACGAGCCCTTAGGGTTTGGAGGGGCACCAAAGGGTAAAGGTGTTTTCCCTTGGGTGCTGTGGCGGGTGTTTGGTCTTTGCGGGAGAAGGAAGTACCTCAAAAAAGCAAGTGGTCAGGACCTATCGGTGGTATGGGTTCTGAGGGTGGATTCCAGCTAACAGGGGTTTAGCTGGATGAGTTGGATAATGGGGGCACTGCGGTCAGTCGTCGTCTCTGAGTAGCTGATCGGCTTGAGGCCTATGACCATTTTTAAGGTACCGCAGTGTCACGTGGTAATACGATATTAGTATGGTGACTAATATCGGGTTAATATGATTATGGTAATTTTGAGGTTCCTGCAAAGACCAACACTAGGAGGCAATATTTCGGATATGTTCTGGGTTTATGTGTTTTGATGGTTAAAGTTTTTGATAACTGATGGAACAGTTTAAAAATAAAGGAGGCTGCTACGGCCATGTTTTACTCCAAACATCAATGTGTGGTCTCTTGATTAAGTATAAGTAAGGTATGGGGGTAGAATGTGGTGGGCAGACCTGTAATACATCGGTTATACAATAGTCATGGCAGACTGTGGCATCAGAGTTTGCCACGCGGTGGGACTTCCCTAACTGCGGAGGAGCCATTGACGGGAAGCACGTCCGCATCATGCCACCACCCCGTTCTGGGTCCTACTTCTTCAATTATAAGGGGTTTCATAGTATTGTGCTGATGGCGGTGGTGTCAGCACAGTATGAATTCCTCTATGTGGATGTGGGGAAGAATGGCCGGATGTCCGATGGGGGAGCCTTCAGCCAGACGGAGTTTGCCCTCCGTCTCCAGAGTGATGACCTTGCATTGCAGCGAATGTTGAAGGACTCATCTTTGTGTTTTTGGCTGATGAAGCCTTTGGACTGGGACCGCATCTCATGAGGCCATTTCCCCAGAGGACCCTGACCCCGGAGAAGAGGATGTTCAACTACCGGCTGGCCAGGGCCCGAAGAGTTGTGGGAAATGCCTTTGGCATAATGGCCAGCCGGTTCCGCCTTATCATGACACCAATTAACTTGGCGGAGTACAAACTGAACTACGTAGTATTCTGTTGCTGTGTGCTACACAATTATCTTCAAAGCAAATCACCAAATTATATGGCCTCAATTGGGCCTGAGGCAGGACTTTCAAATGTCAATACCCTGCCGGGCCTAGAATCTGGCCGTCCTGGCTTTCCCCCCCAAAATGCCCGTGAGGTTCGGCAGAAATATGTTGAATATTTCACGGGTAGGGTATGGTAGGGTAGGGTACGGTATTCCTATGCCAGGCCATGCCTAAAAAATTTTTGACAAACAAAAAATAAATATCTTTATTAATCTGATTTTTGATGTATTGCTTGTGTTTTTTTTAGCTGTCTCCTAGTTTTTCCTAGTGCATTTGTAGTGACAAGTGCATTTTCCTTTAGTAAATACCAACCATTTCATTGGTAACACCAAAAATATACACAAAAAAGGTTAGAGCGTATTTGATAAAGAAGCAACACTTTGTTGTTGTTCAAACATTTTACTCTGTGCACATTCACACACATGGTAAATATAACACTTTTGGTGTTAGAAAAGTTTTTTTAATTTTTTTGGTTTGGCCATAAACAGGCCTTTTTTTGGGGGTAAGAAAATACAAAACTCTCATTACCATACAACAAAATACAACATTGTAAACCTCTCGGCAATATCAGACATTCTATTTTAAGAAAAATGTTTATCTGCCCTTCATAATATGGGGTGTTGTCACCCCTGACCAAGCCAAAATTTGAAGATGCACACAATTTAGAGGGTTTTTAAAAAGGGGTATTTCCCTCCTGATCTCTATTGTCAACATGTGCTATCTGCCATCATGGGTGATCAATGGACGTGTTTTGGGGGTGCAACCCCTTCTTCCTTTCACCTACTTGAGATGCGAGGAAGGGGTTGCATCCACAAAACCCGTACATGGATATCCCCTGATGGCAGATGGCACATGTTGACACACTGTGTGCATCTTCAAATTTTGGCTTGATTGTATAAAAGCACTTTTTTTATTTAAAGAAAAATAGAAAAAGGGGGGTTTTGTGCTTCATTCAATTCGCCCCAAAACATCAATGATGTCCTTAAATATTTGCTCCATAACATTCATTCTTTGCTTCATTCTGTCCAGTTCACTACTACACTCCATAACTTGCTGGATGATTCTTTGGGCACTATCACTAGAGAAACAAGGACTTTCTTTCTCAACAACATTTTCATCCCCTAAAAAAAAATCAAAAAGGTATTATAACTCTGCAGGCCTACATCTCTTACCTGAAGCTGTGGTGACAGATACTGACCTGTTGTGGTGACAAGTTCCACCACGTCATCCACTTCTCCTTCCTCCACTTCTCCTTCCTCCACTTCTTCTACTTCCTCCACATCCTCAGGTTGGGGTTTTTGGTGAGGTTGGGGTTCTCTCTGTGGTGTGGGGTTCCTGTGCTCCCTGGAGTGGTGTCCTCCCAGTCTTCTCTCCCCTATGAGAATGAAACAAAAGGTATACTTAGCACACAGATATTTTATGGAAAAAATAGGAACATGATACATTGCTTGGAAGTGGGGTACAAGTGTCTGTTTGGGCCGAGTTACAAGCTGAAGACATTATTTAAAAATAAACAAATCTTGACTATTCACCTTTTTATGACAAGTTTTACACATGGAGGCACCCCAAAAATACACTGATGCACCTTTTGTGGGGCACCCTAAAAAGGTTGTTCTGGTGGCCCACACTAGTGCTCCAGAGTGCAGATGTGTAAACAGCTGCTCAGTGTCCTCTCCTTTACACTGATTCAAGTTTACATTTCATTCTAGTTCCAAATACATCATCTAGACAACAATGTACTAACATTTATGGAATAAAAACAGGCATGTCTCGAAATTATTGGAACCCTGTATCTTCGCCAAACATCGTATGTAGTGGGCGAACGATGTGTCTGTAACGACCGATTACTGGGCCCACAAAATTTAGAGAGATGCCATTTTCCAAGGTACAATAGTAAAAAGCAACAACATGGAGCAACATGCAAGTTCTGAAATACAATAATAGGAACACAGGAGAAGTACTTACTTTTTTCTAGCATTCTCTTAACCTCCCTGGCGGTAATCCCGAGCGTGACTCAGGGTTGTTTTTTTATGCTAGGATCGGTAACCCCGAGTCACGCTCGGGGTAGACATTGCAGAGCCCGCAGCGGAGTTTCCTTACCTTCTCCTGGCGATCCAGCGATGATGTCCTCTGCTGTGATCGCCAGCGAGATCTCCGGCGAGTGTCGGCACTTTCGACCCCATCTGACTTCCTAGTTCTGTTCCCTGCGAGCCGCAGCGGCGCATAGGAGCGGAACTGGGCGGCAAATTCAAAAAGGTAAACACATAGTATACATACAGTATACTGTAATCTTACTGATTACAGTACTGTATGTAATAATTACACACACCCTTTGTCCCTAGTGGTCTGCCCAGTGCCCTGCATGCAGTTTTATATAATAAAAACTATTCTTTCTGCCTGGAAACTGGAGATTGTCCATAGCAACCAAAAAGTGTCCCTTTATGTCAAAAGTGGTTTTAGACCAGCTAGATAACAGCGATAATAAATTAGAATCACTTGCAGAATTGAGCGATAGCGATTTGTGGGGAAATTCGTCATCAAACACTAAATCTAATGACAGCGACAATTCTGCAACTGAGCAAATTTCAGTGTTTTTGATTTGATTACATTATTGAATAATTTTTATTATAATTAGATTACTATTTTTTATAATTATTTATAGTTATTTATTATATTATAATTTATAATTTTGTGTTTCAAACTTTATCATACCCGGGATGTCTACTAGACTCTGGTTTGCTCAGGTTTAAGTAAGTAATTACTAAGAATTGCAGGCCTATAATACATAACACCAAATTTCCATGCAAAATAATTGTACCGCTTTTGGTACATAATTCCAGAAAGAATCATACCGCCAGGGAGGTTAATGGTCCTTAACTGCTCCGGCTCCCTCAGTTTGAGGTCAGACCACCTCTTTCTAAGCTTCTCCTTTGATCTTTTCACCCCGAAATTCTTCTTCAGACTTTTCACTACTTTCTTCATAATTTTGGCCTTCCTTAGATTAGGTTGTGTATATGGCCCATGCTTTGCATCATAATCCGACTTTAGCAATATGTCCACCATCTCCGCCATCTCCGCGTAAGACATATTAGATGCCTTGAATCTCCTCCTTGATCGTGACGTTTCATGGTCCGGGCTGGTCTCATCATCGTTATTTGATGAATTACCAGACACCTGCTGTGACTCCGCCATATCTGTCTCCTTGCCGAAAGAGAAGGGGCGGGGAAAAGTTGATAATGTGAACGTCATGGGCGGGCAACGTGTGCGGAGCGACGTGTGCGGAGTGTCACGCATGCGTAGTGTATATAAAGCAAACACACATGTGACGTTACTACATTCTGTGTGCGGAGAGAGGAGGAAAAGTGACGGACGTGAGACCGAAGGTATGTGATTTTTATACTTTGTGAAATCGGTGGCCTATACTGCCTAGAGATTGTTTGAGGATATATATGGGGATTAAGATTTTTTCTTGCGTTTAGACTGTGTGACTGACATTACTTTTTTTGTCTTGTGTTTTGTCTTGCAGACAAAAAATGAATGCTTTCTGAAGCCTCGTACACACGTAGTTTTTCTGGACGAGATTCTTGTTAACCTTGACGAGTTTCTCGTCAAGCTTTCCATGCGTACACACTGACAATTTCAAATCTCGTCGTTGTTCTGCGCGGTCACGTCCAGCACGTACGACGGCAGTATAAAGGGGAAGATCGATTTCCCTGGCGCCACCCCTTGGGCTGCTTTTGCTGATCTCGTGTTACCGCGTGTGAAGTAAAAGTTTGGGAAGAGACGATTCGTGCTTTTCAGTCTTCGTGCTTTCAGTTCGTTTTATGCGGTTCAGTTTGTGCTTGTGGGTTCGTATCTTGTCTTTCAGGGCGTGTAGGCAGGTCGTATCTGTTTTACAGTGCGTTCTTGCCCATTCGTTTCTGAATTTCAGTTCGTTCTTCATAGGCCTTGCTGTTCTAAAGTGCGTTCTGTTTAGTACGTTCTGATAAGACAACCGTTTCCTAGCCATGTTGCGGGTACGTTCTCGTCATCGAGTTCATGCTGTGCAGGCGCTTGGTGTTGGTCTGCTTGTTTTGGACCAAGACGAGTCCATGAACGGGGTGAGGAGGAGTTTATGGACCAAGAATTGGTTGCTTCAGCGGGACCAATTCTGTCATATGCCTCTGCTGCGGGAGATCGTCGAGAGTAATCCTGAGGACTACAGGAATTTTCTGTGGATTTCCTACCCCGTTTTTCAGCATCTTTTGGCTTTGGTGTCCCCCTATATTACCAGGCAGGACACCGTTATGCGGGAAGCCATCAGTGCTGAGCAGAGGCTCATCGCCACCTTACGTTACCTGGCAACAGGGAGAAGTCTGCAGGACTTGAAGTTCATGACAGGCATCTCCCCCCAGGCTCTGGGCCTCATAATCCCAGACACCTGTTCTGCCATTATCCAAGTCCTGCAGGAGGACTATATTAGGGTAAGTTTTCTCCTTTTACATCACATTTTATGTATTTCCTGTACTCTAATGTATTGTATTTCTTTCATCCTTCCCTAATTACCATGATTGTAATATGCTGAGGATGTCCCCTTTGTCCTCATGCATGCTGGAAGCTTTTAAATGCCCCTTTTTTCTCCTCCATGCATATTTCCCTTCACTAACCTCTCCATCAGAGGCAGCTGTTGCTCAAAATGTTTGGGGGGCCACCCCAAAATTTTATATATAAACTTCCTCCATTTTTGCGACTGTGCCTATTAAACACCACCAGTTGCCCCCTCCAATGCAGCCAGTTTGCCCCCTCCAATGCAGCCAGTTTGCCCCCTCCAATGCAGCCAGTTCCCCCCCAGCCCTGCACTTACCTTCTTCTGGTCAGCGCCATCCTTCTTCTGTCCTTGATGTCTTCTCCTGCCCTCGATGTTGCATCAGCCAATCAGGTTACCGGTAAACAGACTTGGTGAACATGATTGGCAGAGGAGCCTGTCAGTGTTTACCCAAGGAATGCACCCCCCCTGCGGCCCCTGGTTAACTTTTATGAAGCCAATTACATCCCTCAGGCTGTAATCGCCAAGGCTATTTGCCCCCCTGTCTCTGATAGGCAATTTTCACCCCAAAAATGCAGCAGTTATTCATATGGCCATCGCTCAACAGGGGGCCATCCACCTGAATAGTGGGCGGCATTGACAATACCTAGGTTAATGCAAGGCATGAACCTATGTATTGTTCTGAGTGACGGGCGCAGGAGAGAGGGGGCAGCGCTCCAGCGCCCACTCTGGACGCACCGCCACTGCAATGCTATCCTTATCCTGTGGCCAAACACATCTAGCCCCCCCCCAAATTTGATTATAATGGACCATCAGAGGGGGTGATGAATATGATACTTGAGCCTTCCATTATACTTTTTAAAAACACAGTAAACTGAGATTTTGATTGATGTTGGGCTCAAATGTATTTTATTATAATCTGCTTGCAATGTTATGTGCAAAAGTACTAATATTTTTTTATCTTGTTTGACTCCACAGCTTCCTTCCACGCCACAGGAATAGCAGACTGTGGCATCGGAGTTTGCCACGCGGTGGGACTTCCCCAACTGCGGTGGAGCCATTGACGGGAAGCACGTCCGCATCATGCCGCCACCCCGTTCTGGGTCCTACTTCTTCAATTACAAGGGGTTTCATAGCATTGTGCTGATGGTGGTGGTGTCAGCACGGTATGAATTCCTCTATGTGGATGTGGGGAAGAATGGCCGGATGTCCGATGGGGGATCCTTCATCCAGACGGAGTTTGCCCTCCGTATCCAGAGTGACGACCTTGCATTGCCATCGGATGCAGGGAATGTTGAAGGACTCCCCTTTGTTTTTTTGGCTGATGAAGCCTTCGGACTCGGACCGCACCTCATGAGGCCATTTCCCCAGAGGACCCTGACCCCAGAGAAGAGGGTGTTTAACTACCGGCTGGCCAGGGCCCGAAGAGTCGTAGAAAATGCCTTCGGAATAATGGCCAGCCGGTTCCGCCTTTTTGTGACTCCTATTCACTTGGCGGAGTACAAAATTAACTATGTTGTTTTATGCTGCTGTGTGCTCCATAATTTTCTGAGCCGAAAATCAACAAATTATATGGCCTCAATATTGCCTGAGGCAGGACTTTCATATGGCAATATCCTGCCGGGCCTCGAATCTGCCCGTCCTGGCTTGCCCCCCCAAAATGCCCGTGAGGTTTGTGAGAAATATCTGGAATATTTCATGGGTAGGGGGGCAATTCCTATGCCAGGCCATGTGTAAATCTTCTTGGAGAAAGAACTAATTAAAAATCTGATTAAATCTTTTAACTTTTGTTTTTTCCTGTCTCCTAGTTTGTCTTAGTGCATTTGTAGTGCCAAGTGTATTTTCCTTTAGTAAATACCAACCATTTCACTATGAACCACAAAAATATACACAAATAAGGTTAGAGTGTTTTTGAAAAAGAAGCTACACTTTGTTGTTGTTCAAAAATTTTACTCTGTGCACATTCACACACATGGTAAATAGAACAGTATGTTTTTGGTTGGCCACAAACCGGCTTTTTTTTTTTTTATGAAAATACAAAAACATCAGTAGCATTCAACAAACTCCAACATTGGATACCTCTCGGCAATATGAGACATTCACTTACACAAAATATGTCTCTATCTGGCCGTCCTAATATGGGGTATTGGCACCCCTGGCCAAGCCAAAATTTGAATATGCACACAATTTGAAGTCATTTCCAATAGGGATTTTAGACTCCTGATCCCTATTGTCAACATGTGCTATCTGCCATCAGGGGTGATCAATGGACGTGTTTTGTGGTTGCAACCCCTTCTTCAGTTCACCTACTTGAGATACGAGGAAGGGGTTGCACCCCCATAAGACGTACATGGATATCCCCTGATGGCAGATGGCACATGTTGACACACTGTGTGCTTGATTGATTGTCTAAAAGCTTAAAAAAGGGGGAAGAACAATCTTAAACCAAAAATGGGGGTTTTGATGCCTTATTCAATTCTCCCCAAAACATCTAGGATGTCTTTAAAGGTTTGATCCATCACATGAATTCTTTGCTTAATTCTGACCAGTTCTGTGCTACATTCCATCACTTGCTGTATGATTCGTAGGGCACTGTCAGCAGAGAAACGCGTACTTTCTTTCACCACAACATTTACATCCCCTATAAAAAAATACAAAAGGTATTATAACTCTGCAGGCCTACATCTCTTACCTGAAGCTGGGGTGACAGATACTGACCTGTTGTGGTGACCAGTTCCACCACGTCATCCACTTCTCCTTCCTGCACTTCTCCTTCCTCCACCCCTTCAACTTGTGGGTCTTGGTGAGGTTGGGGTTGTTTAGAAGGTGTAGGGTTCCTGTGCTCCCTGGAGTGTTCTCCTCCCAGTCTTCTCTCCCCTATGAGAATCAAACAAAAGGTATAGTTATCACACAGAAATTTTGTATAAAAAATAAAAGCATGATACATTGGTTGGAAGTGGGGTACAAGTGTCTGTTTGGGCGGGATTTCAAGATGAAGACATTATTTTTAAAAACTATATTCTTTAATATTCAACTTTGGCTGTCAATTTTTAGACATGGAGGCACCACAAAAATTCACTGATGCACCTTTGTGGGGCACCCAAAAAATTTGGTTCTGGTGGCCAACACTATAGTGCTCAAAAGTACAGATGTGGAACCAGCTGCTGAGTGTCCTCTCCTTTACACTGATTAAAGTGCATTTCATTCTCTTTACAAACACATCATCTAGCCAACAATGTAAGAACAACTATTGAATAAAAACAGGCAGCTGTGTAAAATATTTTAACCCTGTAAAATCTATACAAATCGTGCATAGTGGCCGAACGATGTGTCTGTAACGAACGATTACTGTGCCAAACCAAGTTCAAACTATGACATTTTGTAAGGTACAATGGAAAAATGCAATAACACGGAGCAACATGCAAGTTGTGAAATACAATAATAGGAAAAATGGGCAAAAAAAACTTACTTTTTTCAAGCATTCTCTTAATGCTCCTTAACTGCTCCGGCTCCCTCAGTTTGAGGTCAGACCACCTCTTTCTGAGCTGCTCATTTGATCTTTTCACCCCAAAATTCTTCTTCAGACTCTTCACGACTTTCTTCATGATTTTGGCCTTCCTTCGATTAGGTTTGCTATACGGCCCAGGCTTTCCGTCATAATCCGACTTTAGCAATATGTCCACCATCTCCGCCATCTCCGCGTAAGACATATTAGATGCCTTGAATCTCTTCCCTGGTCGTGACATTTCCTCAGTCTCCGGGCTTGTCTCCTCCTCGTTATTTGAGGAATTAACAGACACCTGCTGTGAATCCACCATATCTGTCTGTGCGCCGAAAGAGAAGGGGCGGGGAAAAGATGTTACTTAGAACGTCATGGGCGGGCGACGTGTGCGGAGCGACGTGTGAGTAGTTTTACGCATGCGTGGTGTATATATAGCAAACACACATGTGACTAGACTACGTTCGGTGTGCGGAGAGAGGAGTAAAAGTGACGGATAGGGATGAGCTTCGTGTTCGAGTCGAACATACGTTCGACTCGAACATCGGCTGTTCGATCGTTCGACGAAGATCGAACGATTTGGGCCGTTCGCGCCAAATTCGAGTGACGCGAACGGCCCACAATGCACTACGCCATCGCAGTGTCATCCAGGCGCTGTGATTGGCCAAGCATGCACTGTGACCCCGCATGCTTGGCCAATCACAGCGCCGGCAGCGAGGAGAGCAATGATTGGCCACAGGCAGGATGCCTGTGGCCAATTATTGCTGAGGGGGTTTAGTACACGCCCCACACTATAAAAGGCCGCCAGCACGGCGGCCTAGTGTAGTGTGTTCCGGAGCAGGGATAGAGCAGCATAGGCAGGGACAGTGACTTTTATTTCTTTCTTGCTTAACCTGGATTCCTTTAGTTTAGGGAAAGAGAAGGATAGGTAGGGAGAGTGTCAGTGTGTTTTGTGCTTGTGCTATATTGTGCTTAAAAAAAACATTTTTTCTAGGGACAGAAAACTGTAGGTAGGGAGAGTGTGTCAGTTTCTTTCACTGTCAAAGTCCTTGTTTCCAGGGACCTGGAAGGACAGTGAGTGAATTCTCCTTGTGCTATATTGTGCTTAAAAAAAACATTTTTTCTAGGGACAGAAAACTGTAGGTAGGGAGAGTGTGTCAGTTTCTTTCACTGTCAAAGTCCTTGTTTCCAGGGACCTGGAAGGACAGTGAGGTAATTCTCCTTGTGCTAAATTGTGCTTAAAAAAAACATTTTTTCTAGGGACAGAAAACTGTAGGTAGGGAGAGTGTGTCAGTTTCTTTCACTGTCAAAGTCCTTGTTTCCAGGGACCTGGAAGGACAGTGAGGTAATTCTCCTTGTGCTAAATTGTGCTTAAAAAAAACATTTTTTCTAGGGACAGAAAACTGTAGGTAGGGAGAGTGTGTCAGTTTCTTTCACTGTCAAAGTCCTTGTTTCCAGGGACCTGGAAGGACAGTGAGTGAATTCTCCTTGTGCTATATTGTGCTTAAAAAAAACATTTTTTCTAGGGACAGAAAACTGTAGGTAGGGAGAGTGTGTCAGTTTCTTTCACTGTCAAAGTCCTTGTTTCCAGGGACCTGGAAGGACAGTGAGGTAATTCTCCTTGTGCTAAATTGTGCTTAAAAAAAACATTTTTTCTAGGGACAGAAAACTGTAGGTAGGGAGAGTGTGTCAGTTTCTTTCACTGTCAAAGTCCTTGTTTCCAGGGACCTGGAAGGACAGTGAGTGAATTCTCCTTGTGCTATATTGTGCTTAAAAAAAACATTTTTTCTAGGGACAGAAAACTGTAGGTAGGGAGAGTGTGTCAGTTTCTTTCACTGTCAAAGTCCTTGTTTCCAGGGACCTGGAAGGACAGTGAGGTAATTCTCCTTGTGCTAAATTGTGCTTAAAAAAAACATTTTTTCTAGGGACAGAAAACTGTAGGTAGGGAGAGTGTGTCAGTTTCTTTCACTGTCAAAGTCCTTGTTTCCAGGGACCTGGAAGGACAGTGAGGTAATTCTCCTTGTGCTAAATTGTGCTTAAAAAAAACATTTTTTCTAGGGACAGAAAACTGTAGGTAGGGAGAGTGTGTCAGTTTCTTTCACTGTCAAAGTCCTTGTTTCCAGGGACCTGGAAGGACAGTGAGGTAATTCTCCTTGTGCTAAATTGTGCTTAAAAAAAAACATTTTTTCTAGGGACAGAAAACTGTAGGTAGGGAGAGTGTGTCAGTTTCTTTCACTGTCAAAGTCCTTGTTTCCAGGGACCTGGAAGGACAGTGAGGTAATTCTCCTTGTGCTAAATTGTGCTTAAAAAAAACATTTTTTCTAGGGACAGAAAACTGTAGGTAGGGAGAGTGTGTCAGTTTCTTTCACTGTCAAAGTCCTTGTTTCCAGGGACCTGGAAGGACAGTGAGGTAATTCTCCTTGTGCTAAATTGTGCTTAAAAAAAACATTTTTTCTAGGGACAGAAAACTGTAGGTAGGGAGAGTGTGTCAGTTTCTTTCACTGTCAAAGTCCTTGTTTCCAGGGACCTGGAAGGACAGTGAGGTAATTCTCCTTGTGCTAAATTGTGCTTAAAAAAAACATTTTTTCTAGGGACAGAAAACTGTAGGTAGGGAGAGTGTGTCAGTTTCTTTCACTGTCAAAGTCCTTGTTTCCAGGGACCTGGAAGGACAGTGAGGTAATTCTCCTTGTGCTAAATTGTGCTTAAAAAAAACATTTTTTCTAGGGACAGAAAACTGTAGGTAGGGAGAGTGTGTCAGTTTCTTTCACTGTCAAAGTCCTTGTTTCCAGGGACCTGGAAGGACAGTGAGGTAATTCTCCTTGTGCTAAATTGTGCTTAAAAAAAACATTTTTTCTAGAGACAGAAAACTGTAGGTAGGGAGAGTGTGTCAGTTTCTTTCACTGTCAAAGTCCTTGTTTCCAGGGACCTGGAAGGACAGTGAGGTAATTCTCCTTGTGCTAAATTGTGCTTAAAAAAAACATTTTTTCTAGGGACAGAAAACTGTAGGTAGGGAGAGTGTGTCAGTTTCTTTCACTGTCAAAGTCCTTGTTTCCAGGGACCTGGAAGGACAGTGAGGTAATTCTCCTTGTGCTAAATTGTGCTTAAAAAAAACATTTTTTCTAGGGACAGAAAACTGTAGGTAGGGAGAGTGTGTCAGTTTCTTTCACTGTCAAAGTCCTTGTTTCCAGGGACCTGGAAGGACAGTGAGGTAATTCTCCTTGTGCTAAATTGTGCTTAAAAAAAACATTTTTTCTAGGGACAGAAAACTGTAGGTAGGGAGAGTGTGTCAGTTTCTTTCACTGTCAAAGTCCTTGTTTCCAGGGACCTGGAAGGACAGTGAGTGAATTCTCCTTGTGCTATATTGTGCTTAAAAAAAACATTTTTTCTAGGGACAGAAAACTGTAGGTAGGGAGAGTGTGTCAGTTTCTTTCACTGTCAAAGTCCTTGTTTCCAGGGACCTGGAAGGACAGTGAGGTAATTCTCCTTGTGCTAAATTGTGCTTAAAAAAAACATTTTTTCTAGGGACAGAAAACTGTAGGTAGGGAGAGTGTGTCAGTTTCTTTCACTGTCAAAGTCCTTGTTTCCAGGGACCTGGAAGGACAGTGAGTGAATTCTCCTTGTGCTATATTGTGCTTAAAAAAAACATTTTTTCTAGGGACAGAAAACTGTAGGTAGGGAGAGTGTGTCAGTTTCTTTCACTGTCAAAGTCCTTGTTTCCAGGGACCTGGAAGGACAGTGAGGTAATTCTCCTTGTGCTAAATTGTGCTTAAAAAAAACATTTTTTCTAGGGACAGAAAACTGTAGGTAGGGAGAGTGTGTCAGTTTCTTTCACTGCCAAAGTCCTTGTTTCCAGGGACCTGGAAGGACAGTGAGGTAATTCTCCTTGTGCTAAATTGTGCTTAAAAAAAACATTTTTTCTAGGGACAGAAAACTGTAGGTAGGGAGAGTGTGTCAGTTTCTTTCACTGTCAAAGTCCTTGTTTCCAGGGACCTGGAAGGACAGTGAGGTAATTCTCCTTGTGCTAAATTGTGCTTAAAAAAAACATTTTTTCTAGGGACAGAAAACTGTAGGTAGGGAGAGTGTGTCAGTTTCTTTCACTGTCAAAGTCCTTGTTTCCAGGGACCTGGAAGGACAGTGAGGTAATTCTCCTTGTGCTAAATTGTGCTTAAAAAAAACATTTTTTCTAGGGACAGAAAACTGTAGGTAGGGAGAGTGTGTCAGTTTCTTTCACTGTCAAAGTCCTTGTTTCCAGGGACCTGAAAGGACAGTGAGTGAATTCTCCTTGTGCTATATTGTGCTTAAAAAAAACATTTTTTCTAGGGACAGAAAACTGTAGGTAGGGAGAGTGTGTCAGTTTCTTTCACTGTCAAAGTCCTTGTTTCCAGGGACCTGGAAGGACAGTGAGGTAATTCTCCTTGTGCTAAATTGTGCTTAAAAAAAACATTTTTTCTAGGGACAGAAAACTGTAGGTAGGGAGAGTGTGTCAGTTTCTTTCACTGTCAAAGTCCTTGTTTCCAGGGACCTGGAAGGACAGTGAGGTAATTCTCCTTGTGCTAAATTGTGCTTAAAAAAAACATTTTTTCTAGGGACAGAAAACTGTAGGTAGGGAGAGTGTGTCAGTTTCTTTCACTGTCAAAGTCCTTGTTTCCAGGGACCTGGAAGGACAGTGAGGTAATTCTCCTTGTGCTAAATTGTGCTTAAAAAAAACATTTTTTCTAGGGACAGAAAACTGTAGGTAGGGAGAGTGTGTCAGTTTCTTTCACTGTCAAAGTCCTTGTTTCCAGGGACCTGGAAGGACAGTGAGTGAATTCTCCTTGTGCTATATTGTGCTTAAAAAAAACATTTTTTCTAGGGACAGAAAACTGTAGGTAGGGAGAGTGTGTCAGTTTCTTTCACTGTCAAAGTCCTTGTTTCCAGGGACCTGGAAGGACAGTGAGGTAATTCTCCTTGTGCTAAATTGTGCTTAAAAAAAACATTTTTTCTAGGGACAGAAAACTGTAGGTAGGGAGAGTGTGTCAGTTTCTTTCACTGTCAAAGTCCTTGTTTCCAGGGACCTGGAAGGACAGTGAGTGAATTCTCCTTGTGCTATATTGTGCTTAAAAAAAACATTTTTTCTAGGGACAGAAAACTGTAGGTAGGGAGAGTGTGTCAGTTTCTTTCACTGTCAAAGTCCTTGTTTCCAGGGACCTGGAAGGACAGTGAGGTAATTCTCCTTGTGCTAAATTGTGCTTAAAAAAAACATTTTTTCTAGGGACAGAAAACTGTAGGTAGGGAGAGTGTGTCAGTTTCTTTCACTGCCAAAGTCCTTGTTTCCAGGGACCTGGAAGGACAGTGAGGTAATTCTCCTTGTGCTAAATTGTGCTTAAAAAAAACATTTTTTCTAGGGACAGAAAACTGTAGGTAGGGAGAGTGTGTCAGTTTCTTTCACTGTCAAAGTCCTTGTTTCCAGGGACCTGGAAGGACAGTGAGGTAATTCTCCTTGTGCTAAATTGTGCTTAAAAAAAACATTTTTTCTAGGGACAGAAAACTGTAGGTAGGGAGAGTGTGTCAGTTTCTTTCACTGTCAAAGTCCTTGTTTCCAGGGACCTGGAAGGACAGTGAGGTAATTCTCCTTGTGCTAAATTGTGCTTAAAAAAAACATTTTTTCTAGGGACAGAAAACTGTAGGTAGGGAGAGTGTGTCAGTTTCTTTCACTGTCAAAGTCCTTGTTTCCAGGGACCTGGAAGGACAGTGAGGTAATTCTCCTTGTGCTAAATTGTGCTTAAAAAAAACATTTTTTCTAGGGACAGAAAACTGTAGGTAGGGAGAGTGTGTCAGTTTCTTTCACTGTCAAAGTCCTTGTTTCCAGGGACCTGGAAGGACAGTGAGTGAATTCTCCTTGTGCTAAATTGTGCTTTAAAAAAAAAAAATTTCTAGGGACAGAAAACTGTAGGTAGGGAGAGTGTGTCAGTTTCTTTCACTGTCAAAGTCCTTGTTTCAAGGGACAGAGAAGGACACCTGAAGGTAGCCCTTATTGCTTTTTTCCCATCTCCCTGCAGGCCATCTATTAGAATGTCTGGAAGGCAAACAAGGAGAGGCAGACAGTCAGGAGGCAATAAAAGAGGGCAAGCAGGCTCTGTGTCTGGGGGCAACAGTGCTGGTCGTGGACGCGGTGCATTGTCATCAGCACATGGCCATGGGACACGCTTGTCCTTCTTTTCGGCAGCTGGACATGTTGAGCCACATCATGCCGAAGACTTGGTAGAGTGGATGACCAAGCCCTCCTCCTCCTCCTCATCCTCTCTCACCCAGGCTCAGGGTACTGGAAAAGCAGCTGCCAAAGCGTCCTCTTCCCTGGTATCAATGTCAGACTCATCATCAGTCACTCCTTCCCTAGACCCACCATGTCCTCCTCCTGAGGAGTCCCCCGAACTGTTTCAGCACAGTGTTGGGTACATGCTCCAGGAGGATGCCCAGCGTTTCGAAGGGTCTGATGATGAAACCCAGCTAGAGGAAGGCAGTAGCGTGAGAGCAGACAGAGGGGATGCTCAAGAAGGACACCAATCTGGCAGTCATGTTCCAGCAGCTGCAGCATACTGCCAGATTGCCTCCAGTGATGAGGAGGGAGGTGATGATGAGGTCACTGACTCCACGTGGGTGCCTAATAGGAGAGAGGAGGAGGAGGAGGATGAGGAGGAGGCACATCTCCAACGAGGCAGGATGCCCTTTGGTGGCCAGCGTAAGGGCAGTACACCGACGGAATCACACCGCAGAGCTCCGCCTGTGCAGGGCGCTGCCTCTGCCCGTCATTCAAAAAGTTCTTTGGTGTGGGCCTTTTTTGAGGCTAGTGCATCAGATCGCACAGCTGCTGTTTGCAACATATGTCTCAAGCGTATATCGCGTGGCCAAAACATCAGCCGCTTGGGTACCACATGCCTGACCAGACATATGTTGACCTGCCATGCAGCTCGTTGGCAAGCCTACCTCAAAGACCCACACCAAAGAACAAAGCGGACCTCTCCTTGCACCGCATCAGCTGGGATCTCCAACCCCACTATAACTTCAGTCCTCTCTGAAACATGCACTGAGAGGAATGAAGGTGTAGAATTAGGTGTGTCACAGCCAAGTACTTGCGGCCACTCTGCTAGCAGTACACCGACGTCCGATTCTAGCAGGCAAATTTCCCTGCCCCAGCTGCTGGACCGTCGAAAGAAGTTCACTCCCAGCCATCCACATGCCCAGCGGTTGAATGCTAGCTTGGCTAAATTGCTAGCGCTTCAACTGCTGCCTTTTCAGTTGGTAGACTCGGCCCCCTTCCGTGAGTTTGTGCAATGTGCGGTTCCTCAGTGGCAGGTTCCCAAACGCCACTTTTTCTCACGGAAGGCTATTCCGGCTCTCTACCGGCATGTGGAAGGCAATGTCTTGGCCTCGCTGGACAGGGCGGTCAGCGGTAAGGTGCATATTACCGCTGACTCATGGTCCAGCAGGCATGGACAGGGACGTTACCTTTCTTTCACGGCCCATTGGGTCACTCTTTTGGCAGCTGGGAAGGATGCAGGACAAGGTGCAGTAGTGTTGGAGGTTGTCCCACCGCCACGCCTCCAAAATGCTACTACTGGTTGTGACACACCTCTCTCCTCCACCCCCTCCTCTTCTTCTTCCTCCATGGCCTCTTCCTGTGGTTTGTCCTATGAACCAGCGGTGCTCCGTAGCCGTTCACGGGGCTACGCAAGTACGCAGGCAAAAAGATGCCATGCCGTGCTTGCGCTGGTGTGTTTGGGGGACAGAAGCCACACTGGGGCAGAGGTCCTGTCTGCTCTGCAGGGCCAGGCCGAGAGGTGGTTGACGCCACGCCAGCTTAAGCCAGGAATGGTGGTTTGCGACAATGGCACCAACCTCCTCTCCGCCCTCCGACAGGGACAACTGACCCATGTGCCCTGTGTGGCTCACGTCCTTAACCTGGTGGTGCAGCGGTTCTTGGGCAGGTACCCGGGCTTACAGGATGTCCTGAGGCAGGCCAGGAAAGTCTGTGTGCATTTCCGCAGATCTTATAATGCCAGTGCTCGCCTGGCTGAGCTGCAAAAGGAGTTGAACCTGCCCAAGAACCGCCTTATATGTGACATGCCCACCAGGTGGAACTCAACGTTGGCCATGCTGCAGCGGCTGCACACGCAGCAGAGGGCCATCAATGAGTACCTGTGCGACTACGGCACCAGGACAGGGTCAGGGGAGCTTGTTTTTTTTTCTCCACGCCAGTGGGGCATGATCAGGGATGCATGCACTGTCCTGGCACCATTTGAGGAGGCCACGAGGATGGTGAGCAGTGACAGTGCATGCATCAGTGACACTGTACCTCTTGTCCACCTGTTGGAGCACACGCTGCGTGGAATAATGGACAGGGCACTTGAGGCAGAACAGAGGCAGGAAGAGGAGGACTTCCTTGCCTCTCAAGGCCCCCTTTACCCAGACAGTGTTCCTTCTGTCCCACCCATCGCACAGGAAGAGGAGGAGGAGGAGGAGGAGGAGGAGGATTGTGTCAGCATGGAGGTGGAGGCTGGCACTCAGCATCATCAGCAGCAGTCTTTTAGGGATGATTTACAGTCCCAAGAAACCAGTGGACTTGTACGTGGCTGGGAGGAGGTGGCTGCGGATCATGTCGTCCTTAGTGACCCAGAGGACTCCGGAGCGAATGCCTCAGCAAACCTACGCTGCATGGCCTCCCTGATCCTGCAAAGTCTGCGGAAGGATCCTCGTATTCTTCGGATCAAGGAGAGGGACCATTACTGGCTGGCCACTCTCCTTGATCCACGGTACAAGGGTAAGGTTGTGGACCTTATGTTACCGTCGCAGAGGGAGCAGAGGATGAGACAACTCCGGGAGGCCTTGCAGAAAGGTCTGTGCAACGCGTTCCCAGAGACTGGGAGGTTACAAACTCCTGGTCCTGGACAACGAGTTGCTGAGGCTTCGGCCAGTCAAAGAAGGAGCGGTGGGGAAGGTGGCCGTCTGACCGATGCGTTCAGACAATTCTTTAGTCCGCAGCCCCAAAGTATGATCGGTTCCAGCAACCATCGCCAGCGTCTGATAAACATGGTGCAGGAATATCTAGGGGCAAGGTCAGACTTGGACACCTTCCCCACCGAAAATCCTCTGGCTTACTGGGTCTTGAGGATGGATCACTGGCCAGAGCTTGCACAGTATGCAATTGAGCTACTGGCCTGTCCTGCATCCAGCGTTCTTTCGGAACGCACATTCAGTGCTGCTGGAGGATTTGTCACGGATCACAGGGTGCGCCTGTCCACCGACTCGGTTGATCGACTGACTTTCATCAAGATGAACCAGTCTTGGATCACCACCAGCTACCACACACCTGATGCTGATATAACAGACTAATTGATTTTAACATGTCACATCCCTTCAAGACTGATGCTGATGCTGAGTGCCTGTGCTGTTATGTTGACTGGCTATCCTCCTCCTCCGAGTCCTCAATGATACGATTGATGATGATAGCTTGGAAGATCATTTTTGTTTATGGGTGCCGCCACCAGTGGCTAAGGCCCAATTTTTCAGCCCCTGTTTTACAGGGGCGTGTAATTACAATTTTTTTAGCAATAATTTGCCATAGGGCTCATTGCTGTGCTCCAAGTACAGTATCTGTGAGGGGTTGGAGTGTTGTGGCACCAGTGCCTAAGGCCCAATTTTTCAGCCCCTGTTTAACAGGGGCGTGTCATTACAATTTTTGAAGCAATACTTTGCAACAGGGCTCATTGCTGTGCTCCAAGTACAGTATCTGTGAGGGGTTGTAGTGTTGTGCCACCAGTGCCTAAGGCCCAATTTTTCAGCCCCTGTTCAACAGGGGCATGCAATTACAATTCTTGATCTAATAATTCACAGCAGGGTCCATTGCTGCACCCACCAAGAGTAACTCTGAGGGCTTACAGTCTTGTGGCAACGCCACCACCACCACCACCACGAAAGGCCCAATTTTTCAGCCCCTGTTCAAAAGGGGCATGTAATTACAATTCTTGATCTAATAATTCACAGCAGGGCCCATTGCTGCACCCACCAAGAGTAACTGTCAGGGCTTACAGTGTTGTGGCACCAGCACCACCATCAAAGCCCCAATTTCTTTCTCGTACATCACGGGACACAGAGCGACATAGTCATTACTAATGGGTTATATAGTTACCGTCAGGTGCTGGCACTGGCAACTTCCAAAACCGGAAGTACCCTCCCCTATATAAGCCCCTCCCATCCGGGAGCACCTCAGTTTTTTGCCAGTGTCTAAGGTGTTGGCCAAGAAGAAACATGTGTTTTTCACTGAGCTTGCGTACAGGTTCTTTTGGGCCTCAGTAAGCTATTCCGGATCCGACCAAAAAAGCTTCATAGCTAAACGGTCGGTACCCGGGCCTTGCAGAGAAGAGCAAGGTTCTGCCTGTAATGCTTCTCTTAGGAGAGCTGGACCCTGGGATCCAGAGCTCTGGTCATACCCACGACCAAGATGTTTTCTGTGCAGGGTGCTATACAGGTCCAGGGGAGTGGAATCCTTGGGAACCCGGTCCCTGAAGGTTTGATTACAATGCCTGCCGTGATAGGTGAAGTTTGGGCTTTTGTGGACCAAACAAAGTCCTGCGGCGGGGAACAGGTAAGTGGGGGCCCCCAGGAACTTGGTTCTATTGGGGGACCCCCAAGCCTAATTTGTCTTTCTGTCTGTTACCTAACGGTATTCCCGCTAATATCTGTGCATGCCTGTAACTACTAAAAAAATGTAATAATTTTTAATGGTGGTCAAGAAAAAAAAAAAAAAAAAAAAAGAATGTTTTCTTATATATGTTTAGTATATTAAACTGCGGTACCTGTGTTTGTCCACTAGAGGCCGCTGTGGAATGTTTTTCTTGTCATATGGACTAGTTTCTTCTCAGAGAGCAAAGTCCAGGCAGCTGGTGAGTTCTCCTACAGGAAACTGTTTCCTCTGCCATGTTGCAGTGTTCGTCTATCCCCCGGCCTGCGGCAAAGGGGGCCCTGGCTCCTGTCCCTGGTTTCCGTGTTTGAAAATTAGCGCCGAGGCGCACGTGGCCGCGCGCGTGCGCGTGCACGCGCCTCTATATATAGAGGTGGCCGGAAAAAGGGGCGGGGCCTGGGGGATGACGCTCTGTGCGCGCCGCAGCGCTTCTGCGCATGTGCGGGCGTCCCAGCAGGTTTTTAAAAAGCCACATTATTGCAGTAAGCTGGCTATGAAGTACAGAGACAGAGCTGGCAACATTTAAAGGCATACAGCAAGCGGTTGATACAGGCATCCCCTAGAAAGGCACATTAGTAGACACCAACTGTGATATAGCAGCAATTGTGCTAGACTATTCTCAGTAAAAGAGGTGTATTACGGCTGGAATACCTCAGCTTTAGGCTTAGGAATATGCCGTCCAGTAGCTCCGGAACTGAATCTTCCAGGAAGCGAAGGGGGTCTCATCGGGCTCTGAGGATCTTGGGCATACTCCTGCTGCACCAGTCTCCCCTGAAGTTCAGAGGTAAGTGACCGTAGAGACCCCGCAGGGGTACTTGGTACTGTGGCTGTCCTCAGTCACCTGCTCCTGTGTATGTAACAGAGGAGGTTTTTTCCTCAGCTCTGGGAGGATTAGAGAGAGATTGTCAAAATTTATCGCTGCCTCCCTGTCAGGGAAAGCACGCCCGATCTCCGTCTCCTCCTTCAGAGTGCCTGTTAGCAGAGCAACAGTCCCATACAGGGATCGACCTGCCTGAAGGGGATCAGGATAAGGTTGATTCTGTTATAGAGGAATCAACAGTGGGGGAACCCTTTCTCAGCATCTCAAGCTGAAAGATTATGGGTTCAGTCTCTGACTAACATGGTCCGATCAGCATTTAAAAATGCACCTTGCGGAACCATCAACCACTACTGTATCCTCGTTGGGGTCGCTAGAAGCCCCCAGACTGTTTGTTCTTTTCCACTTCACCCTTTACTGAAAGGGCTCATTTACCAGGATTGGGAACGTCCTGAGAAAATATTTATTCCCCCAAGAGATTTCCGGTGGTCTATCCCATGGAGGATAAGTTCATCAAAAAAAAAAAAAAAAAAAATGGAAGGTCCCTACAGTGGACGCAGCCATCTCTTGTATGTATAAATCACTGACATGTCCAGTGGATAATGTCCAAATGTTCAAGAACCCAATAGATAAAAGATTGGAGTCCTTATGAAAATCTGCTTGGTGATACAACCAGCAGTAGCAGCTATTGGGGTCTGCTAAGCAGTGAAGGATCAGTTGAAACAGGTCTTGAGGGACTTGACAGATCAGCAGGCTTTGCCCTAGCTGATCTACCTAGAGCCTTAGGCTTTGCGGTTGACGCCATAGAGGATTCAGTCCATCAGGCCTCCCGCCTTACGCTGTCTATAGTACATATGCGTAGGCTCCTATGGCTCAAAAACTGGTCTGCTGAAGCTCCCTGTAAAGAATGGCTGGTTAGCGTCCCATTTCATGGTGAACGCTTATTCAGGGAAAACCTGGACAAATATCCAGAAAATTTCCAGCGGTAAAAATACGCTCTTGCCGGTTAAAAGCAGAGTTAGAGGTCCCTCTTTAAGAGGCCTGCTTCTCCAGTCCCTGGGGCATCGGCTGTGTAACAGTTCCGACGGCCTCCTCGGTCAAATCCCGGGGGTAAAAAACAGGGACAGTAGCAGGGTAATGAGAAACCCTGGGTCAGGGGAGGTACAAAACCTCCCCCAAAGTTAAATTCATGAAGCCCCCACTCAGTCGGGTGGGGGGAGGACTCCAGTTGTTCGCAAGAGACCTGGCGGGACACGATCAAGACAGATAGGTGCTCTCCGCAGTAGGTTTGGGATACAGTTTGGAGTTAAAAGACTCTCCTCCTTCCCATTTTTGAGGTCAAACGTGCCAAGGGATCCCCGGAAGAGAGAGTCCCTCCTGTTGGCACTAGAACAACTATTGCTCCAAGGAGTAATTATGGAGGTTCCCCTGGAAGAATGAGGGTTCGGGTTTTACTCAAACCTCTTTACAGTCCCGAAGCAAACGCGGACGGGAGGCCCATATTAATTCTAAAAGGGCTATACAAATTCCTGTATATCAGGACTTTCCGATGGAGTCGATCCGATCGGTGGCCACTGCCCTACAAGGGGAGGATTGGTTAGCCACGATCGACATCAAAGATGCTTATTTGCACATTCCCATCTTTCCAGTCCACCAAAAATGTCTACGCTTTGCAGTAGAAGGGCGCCATTTTCAGTTCAGAGCCTTACCCTTCGGTTTGGCCACAGCACCACGAGTGTTTACAAAAATTCTGGCCCTTTATTGGCCAATCTAAGAACACAAGGTGTAATGATAATGGCATATCTGGATGACTTGTTGCTGATGGACCACTCAGTGAAAAAACTAGACGTGGTCGTTCACAAGACGATCAAGTATCTGGAATCTCACGGTTGGATTATCAACCGAGACAAGTCAGCCCTAAAAACCAGTCAAAAGTCTGGAATACTTGGGGCTAAGGTTGGATTCAGGCCAGAGAAAAATATTCTTGCCTCGAGGAAAGGTGTTGTCTTTGAAAGATTTGATCCACTTAGTGGGTACAAAAAAGACAGCCGTCCATACGCCTGTATATGAGGCTGCTGGGAAAAATGGTGGCATCATTCGAAGCAGTACCCTACGGTCAATTCCATTCAAGGAATTTGCAAGGGGCCATACTGTCAGCCTGGAACAAAAAAGTTCAGGCCCTAGACTTACAATGTCCTTGTCCCCTTCCGTTCGCAAGAGCCTCCGTTGGTGGTTGGTTCCCCAGAATCTGGAAAAAAGGAAATCCTTCAGTCCGATTTCTTGGTAGGTGGTCACTACAGATGCCAGCCTTATAGGCTGGGGAGCAGTACCGGAGCAATAGTCTCTACAGGGCAGATGGTCGGATGCAGAAAAGGCCCTGCCCATCAATCTCTTAGAGATACGAGCAGCCCGGTATGCCCTAGTAGCATGGACATCCAAACTCCAAGGGTCCCCTGTCAGAATGCAATCAGACAATGCCACAGCAGTGGCATATATCAATCATCAGGGGGGCACCAGGAGTCGTGCAGCCCAGAGGGAAGTAAATTACATCCTGAAATGGGCAGAAAAATATGTCCCAGCCATATCTGCGGTATTCATTCCAGGAGTGGAGAATTGGAAGGCGGACTTTCTAAGTCGCCAGCAATTAGGCCCAGAGGAAGGGTCCCTTCACCCCGAGGTTTTCTGGACAATATGTCAGCGGTGGGGAACATCGGATGTAGATCTTCTAGCATCCAGATTCAACGCAAAGGGGGACAGGTTTGTCTCTCGGACAAGGGATCCCCTAGCTTGCAGCTCGGATGCCCTAGTGTTCCCTTGGGATCAGTTCAAGCTGATATATGCATTCACACCGCCACAATGGTTACCTCGATTACTCCGCAGAATCAGGGTAGAAAAGAAACCGGTGATTCCGGTGGCTCCAGCGTGGCCCCGAAGAGCGTGGTACGCGGAGATTGTAAAATTTCAGTGGGGAGTCCTTGGACTCTCCCACGTCGTCCGGCTTTCGCAAGGACCGATATACCACCCTTCCTTACCAGCCCTAGGTTTGACGGCCTGGCTATTGAAGCCCACATTCTAAAAAAGAGAGGGCTCTCTAATGCTGTGGTGTCTACCATGATCAATGCCAGGAAACCGGTATCCAGGCAGATCTACTATAGAATCTGGAAGGCGTACATCGCCTGGTGTGAAGCCAAGAAATGGCATCCACGTAAATACGTAATAGGTAGAATTCTGGACTTCCTACAATGGGCTGTAGATAGGAAGCTTGCCTTGAGTACTATCAAAGGTCAGATTTCGGCCTTGTCAATATTTTTTCAAAGGCCCTTGGCTTCGCATTCACTAGTCAAAGCCTTTATACAAGGAGTGATGCGTATTAGTCCTCCGGTTAATATTCCCATATGTCCATGGGATCTAAACTTGGTTCTGTCGGTTCTACAGAAACAACCATTTGAACCATTACAGCATATTTCCTTAGTGCTTCTCACCAGGAAATTGGTTTTTCTAGTAGCCATTTGTTCGGCTAAAAGAGTATCGGAATTAGCAGCTATGTCCTGTAAAGAGCCATATCTGGTTATCCATAAGGACAGAGTAGTGTTACGTCCTCATCCAGCCTTTCTTCCTAAGGTGGTATCGAGTTTTCATTTGAACCAAGATGTGGTTCTTCCTTCTTTTTTCCCCAAGCCTACTTCGGTAGAGGAAAAGTTATTGCATTCTTTGGATGTAGTAAGAGCAGTTAAAGCTTATCTAAAAGCCACTGCTCAGATTCGCAGAACGGATACTTTGTTTATTCTGCCGGAAGGCCCCAGAAAGGGTCAGGCAGCGTCAAAATCTACTTTAGCCAAGTGGATTCGACAGGTCATAATACAAGCCTATAGCTTGAGAAGTAGACCGCCTCCGTTCAAAGTTAGGGCGCACTCCACGAGAGCAGTTGGAACTTCATGGGCAGTGCATCACCAGGCCTCCCTGGCTCAAATCTGTAAGGCCGCAACATGGTCTTCGGTACACACGTTTACTAGGTTCTACCAGGTGGACGTTAGAAGTCAGGAGGATGTCGCCTTTGGGCGCAGTGTGTTGCAGGCCGCAAAAGATCCTCATGTCTGATAGCGCTCAGCTTATATATGGTGTATCCCCCCCCTCATTTGGCATTGCTTTAGGACATCCCATTAGTAATGACTATGTCGCTCTGTGTCCCGTGATGTACGAGAAAGAAAATAGGATTTTTATAACAGCTTACCTGTAAAATCCTTTTCTTGGAGTACATCACGGGACACAGAGCTCCCACCCCTCTTTTGGGGACACTTATTGCTTTGCTACAAAACTGAGGTGCTCCCGGATGGGAGGGGCTTATATAGGGGAGGGTACTTCCGGTTTTGGAAGTTGCCAGTGCCAGCACCTGACGGTAACTATATAACCCATTAGTAATGACTATGTCGCTCTGTGTCCCGTGATGTACTCCAAGAAAAGGATTTTACAGGTAAGCTGTTATAAAAATCCTATTTTTTACTACCACTGTTCAACAATTATATGTAATTAAAATTCCTGATATAATAGTTGACAGCAGGGCGTTCCAGCACCAACCAAGAGTAACTGAGTGCTTACAGTGTTGTGCCAACACCAACAACTAAGGGGCCTATTTCTGCAGAGTATATACGGCAGGTCCCTACTTTCAAACATCCAACTTACAAACGACTCCTACTTGCAAACGAAAGAAGACAACAGGAAGTGAGAGGAAATCTACCCCTAGAAAGGAAAATTCTCTCCTGTAAGAATAAATATGGGAGAAAGGGGTCTCATCTGTACTGATGCTTTATCAGCAATCCTTGTTTCAAGAAAAACACCACATTTAAAAAACAGTTGTCATTGGGACGGAAAGTGAGGTGAAATGTTCTGAACAGGGGCACAGACAGCAAAACAAATGTTACAGGGGTGATAACCCTTACCTATGTTTCCCAAAAAGTTTAAAAATAGATTTTTGGGCTGGAGCTACACTTCAACAATGTACCTGTTCAAAATTACAAACAGATTCTACATAAGAACAAACCTACAGTCCCTGTCTTGTATGCACCGCCTGTATACGGCTGTTCAGAGTATATAGGGCCTTTTTTATTTTATGTGCGGGGTTCCCCTTAATATCCATACAAGACCCAAAGGGGCTGGTAATGGGCTGGGGTAGGGGGGGGTCATGGGGTAGCTATGCCATTTTTCTTAAAGAATTTCATCCATATTACCGGGACCAGACATTACATTAAAGCCGCAAGCAGTTTTAAATGGCTTTTTTTTCCTTTAGAAGTGTCATTTTGTGCAGGGACAGTTCTAAACACGGGAAACACGTGGCACTTCACAGGCATACTTTAGACACCCCCCAGGTACGATATTTAAAGGAATATTTGACTTTTTTTTTTTCACTTTATGCATCATTAAAATGACTGCTCCCGAAAAACGACCGTTTTTAAAACTTCTTTTTGCATTGATACATGTCCCCTGGTGCACAACCCGGGTTCCCAAACCCTATTTATGACAATAACATGCATAATAGTTGTTATAATTAGCACTTTAGAATTCGAACGTTCGCATCCATTGTATTTATTAGGGTTCTAATGTTCGTTCAAACTTTCGGTCCGTTCGCGGGTTCTGGTGCGAACCGAACCCGGGGGTGTTCGGCTCATCACTAGTGACGGATGTGCGAACAAAGGTATGTGATTTTGAGACTTTGAGAAATTGGTGGCCTATACTGTCTAGAGAATGTTGGAGGATATATATGGTGACTAAGATTTACAGGAGGTTAGACTGTGTGACTCACATTATTTTTTGGTCTTTTTTTTGGGCTTGCAGACCCAAAATGAATGTCTTTATCAGTGACAAGGAATTCCTTGCGGAATTTATAGACCGGGTAAGGGAGCTGCCCGCTCTGTGGGAAACAAAAAAACCCATACATAGAAAAAAAGGGGTAAGAAAAGCAGCGCTGGAGAGCCTGCTCCCATTTGTGCATACCAAGGTGCCCACAGCAACAGCAAAACAGGTGGACACTAAAATTGGGAGCTTGAGAGGCACATACAGGACTGAACACTCTAAGGCCCTCGCTTCTCAGAGGTCAGGAGCAGCAGCAGATGATGTGTATGTCCCGAATTTGTGGTACTACAGCAGGATGTCCTTTCTGGATGACCACATTGAGGCAAGGCCATCACTGTCCACTCTTCCCCCCAGACTTCCCTGCAGCCAACCTGAGCCTTCTCTGGAGCAAGAGGAGGCAGCCATCCTGGAAGAAGCTGATTTGGACATCTGGAGCCAGGTATAGTAATTAATGAAAAGGTATTCTGAGAAGATTAATGCAGGAAAAATAAGCCAATATGAAAAACAGAAACTATTTTGGGATACAAAAGTGAAATCAATATCTATAGACATTAGTTTGCCATAAATTGGGTGCAAAATAGTCAATCTGATGTAGTCCTAAAATTATTTGTCTTTTCTCTTGATTTACATTCAAATTGCTACATTCATGATCTCAAATTTGTGTGAAAAAAATAAACCAAAAAAATAAACTATGTCCCTTTTTCATACACAGGATGAAATCAGCCAGGAGGAGGGTCTGGAAACTGTCAGGCAGGAGGAGGCAGGGCCCACTGTGAGCCAGGAGGTGGCAGGGCCCACTGTGAGCCAGGAGGTGGCAGGGCCCAGTGGCAGACAGGAGGTGGCCGGCACGAGTAGAAGCACAAGATCTCAGGTGCCTCCCATCCGCCTTCCGAAAAGAAGCAGGAGGGACAGGACCACAAGTGAGGCAGGAATGGCCCTTATTAGAGAGGCACATGCCACCCTCCAGGAGCCCACATCCCCTGAAGAGGACATTGCCGGCCTAGTTGAGGCCAAGTTCAAGGTGATGAGCATGGAGCAATGCCTCCTATGCAAGCCCCTGCTCATCACCTTGCTGAACAAGGGTGTGATGGAGAGAATTACCCCCAATACGGCCATATGTGAGGTCGCACAGCTTTCCCAACCTCAACCTCCTCTTCCTCCACCTTCTTCTTCTGCGCCACCCCCTTCTCCTCCACCTCCTCCTCCACCTCCACCTTATTCTTCTGCGCCACCCCCTTCTCCTCCACCTCCTTCTCCTCCTCCTGACAGGAGTACCCCTCCAGTGGCCCAGCCTCCAGCCACACGCAGAAGGAAGGCTGCAGAGAAGGCTTCAGGGAAGGCTGCAGGGAAGGCTGCCAAGAAGACGAGGAAGTGATGGCCTTACTTCATTGTGGTCGGACAGAAGGCAGCCTGTTGTAGTACCACAGACTTGGGACATGTATATCACCTGCTGCTGTTCCTGACCTCTGGGAGGCCAGCATCAGATTGTGCTCACAACTGTTGTGCTTCTCAAGCTCCCAATTTTAGTGTCCACACAGGGTTGATGTGTGCTCTGGGGTCCCAGGGATGCACAAATGGCAGCAGGTTCTCCAGCGCTGCCTTCTATTTTTTTTGTTCTATACATGAATAAATGTTTTTTTGGTTTAAGTTCATACTTGACTATGTGTTTTTAGAATAATTATTTATTTACCTTTGGAGTAAGCAGATACATTTGACCCAAAAAAAGAAAAGGGACAGATAACACCAAAAAAAATCATTTAGGGCTCTTTCACACGGGACGGATCCGTGCAGATCCGCCCCGTGAAGCTCCGCTTGCTCAGCGGGGATCGCTCCGTTGATCCCCGCTGAGCCGACGGATGACTGGGCGGTCCCCGCACACTGTGCAGTGACCGCCCTGTCAGAGCGCCGCTCTCCCCTTATGGGGAATCGGATGACGACGAACCGTAGAGTCCGTTGTCATCCGCTCCGCCGACGGAAGGAAAAATAGGGTTTTCCTCCGTCACACTTTGGCGGAGCGGATGTCAGCGGACATGTCTCCGCTGACATCCGTGCCTCCATAGGGGTACATGGAGGATCCGTTTCAGGTCCGCCTAAAAAACTGACAGGCGGACCTGAACGGACCTCCGTGTAAAAGGGGCCTAAAGGTGTTCTTTAAAAAAAATAGGGTGTACACTTGACACAACTAAATTTTTTAAAAAATATGGGAGATCACTATCAAAACATCGACAAATTACAATTAACATCTGTCTAAAAAAAACAAAACATTAAAATATTCAGAAGATCTTGCACGATATAATACAGCTAAATCTTCTTAAGAGCAACATGAAAAAGGTTTAAAATAGATAGTCAGAACTCTGTGTGAATATCAGCAGCAAAAACAAGTTCATTAGTTTTCATTATTGTAACATTCTAAAGAAGATTTAAATGCACAACATTTAAACGATGCAATAATTTACAGCGTGACGAATGTGCTATCTCCATTACGAAGGCTTGTTTTACCAGAAGATGCGCTCCCGTCTCATACTTGATTCTGAGCATGCGCGCTTTTTGAAGAGTCGTAAAAGCATACGCACGAACCATTTTCTCGTCGCAAAACAGGCCAACGAGAAACATGACGAGAAAATCTAGAATCCGGACGAGAAAATAGAGAGCAGGTTCTCTATTTTTCTCGTCGAGATTCACGGCAGTTTTCTCGTCGTAAAACCATACACACGAACGTTTTTCTCGACAATAAAGCTCTCTCGCCACTTTTCTTGTCGGTTTTGGACGAGAAACTCGGTCGTGTGTACGAGGCTTTAGATAAAGAATTTCTGGGGGAATTTATTGACTGGGTAAGGGAGATACCTGCTCTGTGGGAGATCAAAAACCCCATTCACAGAAAAAAAGGTGTGAGGAAAGCAGCGCTGGAGAGCCTGCTCCCATTTGTGCAGACCAAGATACCCACAGCAACCATCCAACAGGTGGACAGTAAAATTGGGAGCTTGAGAGGCACATACAGGACTGAGCGCTTTAGGGTCCTGGCTTCTCAGAGGTCAGGAGCAGCAGCAAAAGATGTATATGTCCCGATTTTGTGGTACTACAGCAGGATGTCCTTTCTGGATGACCACATTGAGCCAAGGCCATCACTGTCCAGTCTTCCCCCCAGACTTTCCTGCAGCCAACCTGAGCCTTCTCTGGAGCAAGAGGAGGCAGCCATCCTGGAAGAACCTGATTTGGACATCTGGAGCCAGGTATAGTATTTTATAAACATTTATTGTGTTAAAATTAATGCAGCAACAAAAAATTTAATATGTAAACCCAAAAAAAAAATTTAAGCAAAAAGTGATCTAAATATCAATAGACAGTAGTGGCCCAAAAAATTGGGAAGAAGAATGAAAACTGCTGGGGTCATAATGATAGTCTTTTCTATTGATTTACATTCAATTTGCAACAGTCATGAGCTAAAAATTGTGTGTAAATGATGAACCAAAAACTAAAACTATGTCCCTTTTTCATACACAGGATGACATCAGCCAGGATGAGGGTCTGGAAAGTGTCAGGCAGGAGGATGCAGGGCCCACTGTGAGCCAGGAGGTGGCAGTGCCCACTGTGAGCCAGGAGGAGGCAGGGCCCACTGTAAGGCCAGGAGGTGGCAGGGCCCACTGTGAGCCAGGAGGTGGCAGGGCCCACTGTGAGCCAGGAGGTGGCAGGGCCCAGTGGCACACAGGAGGTGGCCGGGCCCAGTGGCAGACAGGAGGTGGCCGGGCCAAGTAGCAGGACCAGATCTCAGGTGACTCCCATCCGCCTTTCAAAAAGAACCAGGAGGGACAGGAGCACAAGTGAGGCAGCAATGGCCCTGATTAGAGAGGCACATGCCACCCTCCAGGAGCCAACATCCACCGAAGAGGCCATTGCCAGCCTAGTTGGGGCCAAATTCAATATTATGAGCATGGAACAACGCCTCCTATGCGAGCCCCTGCTGATCACCTTAATGAACAAGGGGGTGATGGGGAGAATTACCCCCAATACGGCCATATGTGAGGTTGCCCAGCTTACGCAACCTCAACCTCCTCCTCCTCCTCCACCTCCTTCTCCTCCTCCTGACACAAGTACACCTCCAGTGGCGCAGCCTCCAGCCACACGCAAAAGGAAGGCTGCAGGGAAGGCTGCAGGGAAGGCTGCCAAGAAGACCAGGAAGTGATGGCCTTGCTTCAATGTGGTCTGACAGAAGGCAGCCTGTTGTAGTACCACAGACTTTGGACATACAGTATATATCACCTGCTGCTGTTCCTGATCTCTGGGAGTCCTGCATCAGATTGTGCTCACAACTGATGTGCTTGTCAAGCTCTCAATTTTATTGTCCACACAGGGTTGATGTGTGCTCTGGGGTCCCATGGATGCACAAATGGCAGCAGGTTCTCCAGCCCTGCTTTCTATTTATTTTGTTATATACCAGAATAAATGTTTGTTTTTTTTTACAGTTAATACTTGACTATGTGTTTTTAGAAAAATAAAAAATTTAGCTTTGGAGTAGGCAGATACATTTAAACAAATAAAATAAAAGGGACAGCTAACACAAAACAATCTCCTTGAAGGTCGAAAAAAACAAGATAATAAAATTTATTTGGTAAACTTGACACAACAAAAATAAAAATGAAAATCATGGAGATCACTATAAATTAAATAATCATTTAAAATGAAGATCTGTATTCCAAATTTAAAATATATAAATATTAAGGAGATCTTGCTCTATATAATACAGCAAAATATTCATGAGATCAGCATGAAAAATGTTTAAAATAGTTAGTCAGAACACTGTGTGAATATCAGCAGCAAAACAATTTCATTATTTTTCATTATTGTACCATTCTAAAGAAGATTTAAATGCGCAACATTTAAATGATGCAATAATTTACAGCGGGACGAATGTGCTATCTCCATTACGAAGGCTTGTTTTGCCAGAAGAAGCGCTCCCATCTCATACTTGATTCTGAGCATGCGCGATTTTGGAAGACTCGGAAAAGCATACACACGACCGGTTTTTCTCGTCGCAAAACAGGCCGTCGAGAAACCCGACGAGAAAATCGAGAATCCTGACGAGAAAATAGAAAGCAGGTTCTCTATTTTTCTCGTCGAGATTCCCGGCAGTTTTCTCGACGAGAAACCATACACACGAACGGTTTTCTCGGCAAGAAAGCTCTCTCGGCAGTTTTCTTGTTGTTTTTTGATGAGAAACTCGGTCGTGTGTACGAGGCTTGACCGTGCAATTGTCAAAGTGCGACAGCACTGAAAGCTGAAAATTGTCCTGGGCAAGGGGGGAAAGTGCCCGGTATTGAAGTGGTTAAAGACGAACCTGACTATATCGGGTCTCCCACAGTACACAGAACATGGAAATGCAATTATTTTAGTAAATATAAACTTCGAAATACCGTTTCACATCAGCAGTATATCAGAAGTCTTATGACTTCTATCAGTGTCTGGTTAAAGCTTGTAGGAGGAGTTTTCATTCTACTGACTATCCTATGAGGCTGCAGGACCCTTGACCCTCTGTCTGGACAGTGCTGATTGGCCCTGTGCCAATCACATGCACCTTCCCAAGAAAAAAAATACTCTCTAGCAATACACACCAAACTGAGCATATGCAGAGTGCCCCCAAGGCTCGGTACTATCAGCAGATGGATTGTGGACTGTGGACGAAGGGGGGAATCAGAGAAGGCAGGATCAAACATCCTTTTTACATCCTTTTTACATCCTTTTTACACAATGCAGAGGATTAACCCCTTATGTTCCACCGTGAGTATACCAAGCATGCTATGCTGCATATACAGACTGATTTTACTGCTGTGGGTTTAGTAACACTTTAAGGAAGGAAGCATTAGTGCAAATAAACTGACTTCAAATTATGAGAGGCTTTATCTAAAGAGTGTGTTAGAGCATCAGTGTTTGTTCTTCTGCAACAGTGATGTACAGTTAATTTTCAGAGACATAAATAAACTTATCAGAATAATGAGTCAATGTGATAAGGGGCTTAATTTAAATAGTGTGTCAGAGCCCCAGTCTCCACTTATAAGTATTAAACACACAGTTTCTGTTCGATAATGCCCTTTTTTAAAGGAAAGATCCTTTCACACAGGCGTTCTGTTCAGTTCATTCAGTTGCATTTTTTTTAAAGAAAAAATGGATGAAGTTTACATTAGTTTTTCATCTGTTTTACAGCAGTTTTTGCTCCATTTTTATATCAGGATTTTACATCTCCTGGGGCCATTTTGTCATGCAAAAACGGACCGTTTATACTTTGGGCTGCCACAGTGAGGGTTGATATTTTCCACACACAGGTTTTTAATTTATGTAAAGCCACCCATAGACGGAGCAAATTTCTTTACTGCAACCACAGATTAATTCCCCCATCAACACAGAAAGTGCTGACAATTGTGTTCTCCTAGCGGGAATGGCTTCCCTATAACAGTCGCTTGCAATAATTGCATGTAAAATCTGTCAGGCTGGTTTTACCCAAGTTGATCGATCAACTTGGGTACATCCAGCCTGCCCATACATGGATCGAATCTCGGCCGGTTCCTGCTGAACTCTGGAACCGGGTCTGACTCTGCATTTTCAGCCCACAACAGGAATTAGTAAGTTCATTTCTAACAATTCAACATGTATTTTTCTGGGGTGGGATAAAACATAAGAAAATGCATACAATATACTGTATGTACTGTATATAATTTATTTTTTTGCTCCTGACATAAAGCTAATCAAAATTAACAAGAAAGTGGTGCTTTGGGAGACATTTGCGTGGCTAGGTTGATCACATAAACACAGTCCTCCTATCCCTGCTTGATGGGAGTTGCTCTTGAAAAGTTTGTAACACCATGTAAAATATTTACACTTCAATAATTTTACAAGAAATGTGAAAAATGTAAACATCCTATCTACTTTATCTTAGTAAATGTAACGGCACCCCAAATACGAAAGGGGGTAACGCCGTTTAGCTCTCTTCCCTCTCCTGGACACAAATTCCCTGTCGATCCTCCACAGCCAGACGACCCCTTCCCATAGGAATTAATCCTTCTGGAAGAACGAGACGCACTCTGTATCTTCCTAGGATCGAATGACTTTATTGAGAAAAACATTGTAACTTTTATACCCATCCAATACTGCATTAACCTAAAATGAACAATGGTCCAGTTCCACCCACAACATAACAAGATACAATACACATTATTTTGACACCTCCTAAAAGACAACAGGTTAGCTTTTGTCTCCCAATACCCATCAGACCCAATTTACATGAGTCAATTATCTACAGCTGCTGTCTCAGACCCATGACCTGCAATACACATCTCACAATGAAAGGATTTGTAGCCTGTACAATTACACATAAGGACAGACTTAATTTCCCCAATCCACATCACCACAAACAATGAACAGGTCTTTTAGAAGCTGGGATTAGCATTACACTAGGCAGACAGGTGATTGAGGCTGAACACCTCAGTATCTCTCAATTAACCTGTTGAGTTCAGAAACAGTAAATAGTCCTTTACAGATATCCTTGGGGATATGGTGGATAAATATTAAAGACCCATTTTAGGTAGCCCAAGATATATTTCTTAATGTCCATTATTTCCTGGCTCACCCTGTGTCCAAAGTGACCCTCCTGTCACAGTAAACTTCCCTAGTGTTTATACAGTGAATGCTGAATGATTGCAATTTTTACATTACCAAGACATGAACTGCTTGACTGAGCAGCTACTGTGAAACACTGGACAGTGCTATCACTGTATAAAAGTCTGTGTATGGATCAGCTGCTGGTGAAGAATGTGGAAAATGGACTTCATGGAATTCAGGCTATTGTAAGTAGCAGGGGGAAAGAGGGGCCCTCAATACAAAGTAACTTCCAGGAACTAAAAGAATGTGAAAAGATGGACAGACTGTATAGGTATATAACATTATACATTAAATATTTTATATAGTCACAAATGCTTAAATATTTTTGTATTGTGATATCATTTATATGTGCATGCATGTGCACTTGCCACTTTGTTTTTCCTTTTTTCCCCGGTATGCACATGTAACGCTACCACCGCAGCAGTCGCTTAAGTATGTTTGGTTGCGTACTCTGCCTCTCAACCCCGATAACAGCCTCAGCCCCCTCTGGCACACCTGGCAATAGTGTAAGTGCAAGGACCAATGAGTAACACACGTTATGATTAAAACACAGAAATTGTCTTTACTATGAGGTTTCTATGGAAAAGTAATGAACAGTAACAATGCACATATGTCAAGTAAACCAGTTGAACAATAATAACTAAGACCAAGACTAAGACATATAGCTCAATACTGTACAGTATTCAGGCTGCTATCAGGGAATTCCCAACCTGAGAATAACCCCAAGAGCAGAGGCAAACACTTAGCAATGACAATCCTATAGTCAGGGCTGTCTTTACCGCAGGGCAAAAGGGGCAGCTGCCCAGGGCCCAGTCATTGTTAAGGGGCCCAAAGTAGCTGCCTCTTGTTAACCCTGCGGTGCCCGCCAGGGTTTTGTTTCAGCCGGAGTACAGCCACCTCCGGCACTGCTCAGTTCCATCACTTGTTAATATAGAAGAGCTGCCTCTGTATTTACAAGTGACAGCGCTCTTCTCCCTGCGGCCACTCAAACCCCTCCCTCCTCTATACATCGATCTCTATGAGAGAGCAGAGGAGCAAGGGGCGGGGGAAGCTACATGAGCGCCGGAAACTATAGGAGAGCAGAAGAGGGAGGGGCGGGGAATCTACACAGAGAGGAGCTCATCCAGACTGGCAGCCTGCACTGGGGGAACTCTGAACTGGGAAAGAGAGCTTTGTACTGTGGGGGGGGGGAAGATATGTACACAGGCACCCCTCAGTCCTGCACTCCGCGCACCCCTCAGCCCTGCACTTCACACACAGTGCACCCCTCAGCCCTGCACTCTGCGCACTCCTCAGCCCTGCACTCTGCGCACCCCTTAGCCCTGCTCTGTGCCACCCTCAACCCTGCATTCCGTGCACAGTGCACCCCTCAACCCTGCACTCCGCGCACAGCGCACCCCTCAGCTTGCACAGCGCACCCCTCAACCCTGCACTCCATACACAGTACACCCCTCTACCCTGCACTCCATGCACAGCGCACCCCTCAGCCTGCACTCCATGCACAGCGCACCCCTCAGCTCTGCACAGCTCACCCCTCAGCCCTGCACTCCATGCACAGTGCACCCCTCAACCCTGAACTCCGTACATAGCGCACCCCTCATCACTGCACTGTAATGATGTGCTGTAACCTGTAGAAACCAAACAGTGAGCTGTAATGATGTGCTGTAACCTCTAGCACCAGTGGGTGGTAATGATGTGCAGTAACCTTCAGCAACAAATCAATGAACAGTAATGATCTCCTGTAATTTCTAGCAACCAAGTAGTGAGCAACAATAATGATGTGCAGTAACCTCTAGCAACCAATTGGTGAGCGGTAATGATGTGCAGAAACCTCTAGCAACCAATCAGTGAGTGGTAAGAATGTGCAGTAACCTCTAGCAACCGGTAATAACGTGCAGTAACCTCTAATGTTAAGTTATAGTTATACGCAGCATGAATCTCTGTAAAAGATTGCAGCTGTGATTTCAGAGCTTGTGAGGCTTCTGATACCTCTGCCTCGTCAGATTGCACCTGTTCCCTGTCCCCTGATGGTGATTCTTTATCATGTGACTGTTGATCCTCTGTTTGAGGATATAGAGCAGGGGAAGGGGACCTACCCCGCTTTCTGCTCTCTTGTGAGGATGCTGCGATTATAGCAGCTAGACATGTGCAAAAGGAAAAAATTTGTTTAGTTTCGTTTCGTTTTAATTCGTTAATTAATTAATTTCGTTTAGTTCGATTCGTTAAACTCGTTACATTCATTTTCGGATTTCGTTCCGTTTTCGACCGAATTCGTAAAATCGGTCGCATTCGAAAATATTTCAACCGAATTCGAAAATATTTCTACCGGATTCGAAATTATTTCAACCGCATTCGAAAAAATTACAACCGGATTCGATCATCTTTCAGACTTTCAACCGGATTCGATAATATTTTGTTCGGATTCGAAAATATTTCAACAGAATTTGCTAATATTTCAACCGGATTCGAAATTATTTCAACCGCATTAGAAACTATTTCAACAGAATTCGAAAATATTTCTACAGGATTCAAAAATATTTCTACCTGATTCAAAATTATTTCAACCACATTCGAAAAAATTATGACCGGATTCGATCATCTTTCAACCGGATTCGATAAAATTTCAATCGGATTCGAAAATATTTCAACAGAATTCGCTAATATTTCAACCGGATTCGAAATTATTTCAACCGCATTAGAAACTATTTCAACAGAATTCGAAAATATTTCTACAGGATTCAAAAATATTTCTACCGGATTCAAAATTATTTCAACCGCATTCAAAAAAATTACGACCGGATTCGATCATCTTTCAACCGGATTCGATAATATTTCAACAGAATTCGCTAATGTTTCAACCGGATTCGAAATGATTTCAACCGCATTAGAAACTATTTCAACCGGATTCGAAAATATTTCTACCGAATTCGATAATATTTCAAACAAATTCAGCTATGTTCCTTTTAAATGTGTCTGTCAAATTTTTCACATATAAGAATAGAATTATACAGTCTGACAATTCAATTCAAAATCAAAAATGACTTTAAATAAAAAATGTACTTAATTTATCTTATTTGAGAAGCACTTTTTTTTGCACCACTACCAGGTCCAGGACTCCAGGTCCAGAATGCACCTGTGTCAGCCATTTTGTGTGAAGGTCAGGGGAGATATAGCTAAGCTAGCTGCTAGTCTTGTACTGCATTTTATTTAGTTTTGTATGTGTTGTTTGCAGACAGTAAGCTTTGTGTGTGTTTGGTGTGCAGGATGTCTGGTGAGGAGAGGGCAAGTGTGTGTGAGGGTGAGAAGAATGTGGATGATGCATATGGTGGAAATGCAGCTGATGTTGGTGATGTGTCTTTACATCTGCAGGAGCTTGTGTGTGATTTTGGGAGAGTGAATGTGTGTGGCGCTGGTGGTGAGTCTGAATGTGTTGTTGAGAGTGGTGGTGCGGAGCCGGAGTGTGGAAGTGGTGTCACTGGTGTGGGACCGGGTGCGTTGGAGGGTGATGTAAGTAGGAATGGGAGGAAGAGGAGGAAAGGGCGGGAGAGGCATAAGATAGGGGAGGAGGAGAAACAGCGTTCCACCTCAACTAGGAGGAATGATGGACGTAAAAAAAGGAGAAAATCAAAATGTACGGCTGATGCCGGAGGTGGTGCCGCCGCCAAGGAGTCTCAGTCCAGCAAAAGGAGCCCTCGTTTTAACGATGCTGAAAATATAGCCCTTGCGAACGCGGTGGCCAAAGAACGAGGCATCCTTTTCTCCAACTTCTGTACAGCAAATCAGAAGAATGCTGCGTGGTATCGCGTCACCATGGCGGTAAAAGCTGTAAGAGGGATTGAGCGCACCCCAGACTGCATCCGTCATCGGTAAGTAGAAATGATTATATAAAAAAGAAGCACAAGGGCTCACTCACGCTGCACTAGATTGTGATAATAAATACGTGTAGCGGGCACTCGTCCCACACTCCCAATCCCCTCTTTTAAAGTTCTCGTTCGCAATGTCTCTGGTCTAGGGGTATGATGGGAAAGGGAGTCAGGCTTCCACCACAGATGTATAAGTGCCTGGTATTGGCCAGAGTTGTTTCTTTACCCTCGGGCCTGTATTGTGCATCAAATCCAACCGTCTGCTAGGAAACTGAGTCTCACACCGTTGCAAGTATTCACCGCAAATATTCAAAATTACTGGTGGGAAAGTAAACACCCGCTACATACAGATTAAATCAAAAATAGAAAAGAGCAGCCAGCACCTAGAAGTTCAATAAAAGACCGAAACAAGACAAATTACAAAAATGAGTGCAGCGCTAAACATATTTAAAAGCCATATAAATATATATGAATATACTCATAATACCATTAAAAATTAAATAAGAAGACAAAAAGAAAAAATATTTAAAAAAAAAGAAATTGGTGAAGTGAAAAAGAAAAACTAAGGCAGAGTCCCAATCAACAATGCAAATCAGTGAAGGTCTGTGATGAATTAAACTACAAAAAAAGGATGAATTGCAGGTAAAGGTAGTTGTGACACCAGTCTTCCCAAAGCAGAACATGTGTTCAGGTCAGTACCCTAATGCCTTCGCCTTGTACACACGATTGGATTTTCAGTCGGGATAAACTCAGACGGATTTTTCCGACGTAATTCCGTTCAAGCTGTCTTGCATACACACTGTGGGGCTGATTTACCGTACTAAAGGAAAATCCACTTTGCACTTGAAAGTGCACATGGAAGTGCAGTCGCTGTAGATCGCTGTAAATCTGAGGGGAAGCTCTGAAATTAGGGGAAGCTCTGCTGATTTTATCATCCAATCATGTGGAAGCTAAAATGCTGTTTTTTATTTTCCTTGCATGTCCCCCTCAGATCTACAGCATCTGCACTTCCATGTGCACTTTCAGTGCACTTTCAAGTGCAAAGTGGATTTTCCTTTAGTAAATCAACCCCTGTCTGTCACACCAAATTCCGACCATCAAGAATGCGGTGACGTACAATGCTATGGCGAGCCGAGAAAAATGAATTTCAATGCTTCTGAGCATACGTCCTCTTGATTCTGAGCATGCGTGTTTTTTTCTCCGTCGGAGCTCCACACAGACGAACGGAATTTCCAATAGGATTTTTTCCATCGTAAAAAAAGAGAACATGTTCTCTTTAAAAAGTCAGATGGGGCACACACACATTCCGTCTGACTTTTTCCATGGAAAATTCAGATCGTGTGTAAAAGACATAAGTGTAAAGTAATCTGCTTACCAGAAAGCCATGACTGCTGATAACAGTCTCACACAGCACAGGGAAAGAACAGTCTTCCCAAAACCATTGAAATATCCTGAACAGCAGCTTATTGGTGCTCAGAACAAGGGCTCTCATTGTGCAGTATATCAATTCAAAACAGATTTATGATTAGAAAAGTTTGCACTTATAAGGGCATGGTGTAAAAGGAGCAGTTCTTTCATAAAAGCAGCAGCATCTCTATTGCTTCTCCCTACTTCCTGTATATCTCGTCCCACCACTGTCTCGAAAGATAGCGTGATGACGTCACTGTTAGGCCCTACCCTACGAGTTTCGTCACAAGTTAAAGTCTTCTGGGGATATGGCCGGTCAGAGTGTCAGTGTAGCTCCCTGCCACACCCCTCCCTTCTGACAGAGCCTCCCTCAGCCTAAGCCAAGCCCAACAGCCGGACCGGGTAGCTGCTATCTCATAGGACACCGGCGGTGTGCTCCAGAAGGCTGCCCGTGGCGCCGGGGGTTATATTAGTCAGGGAGGACGGGTGTGGCTTTTTATTCATGTGGGGGGTGGCTTTTTTGCTGTCCCCCATGGCACTTGCCATGGCTGCCATAACTTATATATGCCACTGCTCCCTCCCTCACTCTCTTTTTCTTTCTCTCTCTTTCTTTCTCTTTCTCTCTCCTCTCTGTCTCTCACTACATCTATCAATCCACACTTGTTTGCTCAATAGTTTCCATACCCTTGGCCTATAGGTAGCATCGCATACTAGCACATTTATGAAATGCTTACCTTCTTAGAATGGTTACCAGATGCTGCTGCAGGGGCTGACATATTCCCTCAGGTTTTTATCCTTGTTTGCAGGCTCCAGCATTGTAGGTAGACAGAGCCGCAATGACAATACTCCTGAGCCCTCCTTTCCAGCAAGTAGCTCTGAAGTTCCGTCACGGTACGCTGGGCCTTCAGAATGCATGCGCCGCTGATGTGAGCGTCTGAATACAGGGTGAATGTCTCCGAAATTGTGAGGTTTAGGAGATCCAGTTGAACCTCGGATTACGAGCATAATCTGTTCCAGGAGAATGCTCGTAATCCAAAGTACTCCAAAGTACTCCAAAGTACTCGCATATCAATGTGAGTTTTACCATTGAAGTCAATGGAAATGAAAATAATTTGTTCCGCATTGACTTCAATAGTATGCAATACCGAATGCGGCCAGAGGTGGTGGGGCGCCAGAGAGCGCCAAAAACTTCCGAAAAGGCCCGAGTAAATGCACGGAAAATGAGTATTTCCTTGTCTTTCCCAGCATTGCTGAACGGCGGCAAAAGTCGCTGTTCGGCTCTGCTCTGCGCCCCCATACCTCAGGCAAAATGTGGTACTACAGGTCTATTTAGGCTCTGCTTGGCTCCTGCGCCCCCGTACCTCAGGCCAAATGCGGTACTACAGGTCTATTTAGGCTCTGCTTGGCTCCTGCGCCCCCGTACCTCAGGCCAAATGCGGTACTGCGGGCCTATTTAGCTCTAATTCTGCACGTCTTGCGAGTCAACACTCCCAAACAGAGTCAGAATTTTTGGGGAAAAAATTGTTCACAAAGAAAATTGCTCTCTAACCAAGTTACTCTTAAACCGAGGTTCCACTGTATTCATTTTACCTACAGGTAAGCTTTATCATAGGCTTACCTGTAGGTAAAAATCACCAAGAGGGGCAATCAAACAATCATTTTTTTTTTTTTTTATCTATTCAAAATAATTGGGTCATGCTAAAGTAGTAATGCTGTATTATTTTATTTACAGATATTATGATTGCAAGACTGCAGTTCAGAAACAAATAGATAAGCAGTCCACTGGAATAGGCCAACAATTTCATGATCTGCATTTAAACAACTGGCAGGAGACATTTTACAAAAAAATTATGTCAGAGACGGCAACGGCATCTGATGTTCAGGAGGAGGCTGAGGTGCACAGGCCCAGCAGCAAGCGGCTGATAAAAGCAAGGGAAGAGGCGCCTCTAAGTGTAGACGTTTTAAAACAATTTAATATAAATTAAAAGTACAGGCAACTCACATTTTACAATGTAAAAGCAGGCATTGTACGAATTCCATGAAAAGGGGAAGTGATCATCAGGTCAGTCATTCTGTGCTGTGTCCTGCTGTGGCGCTGTGCTGTTTTGATGTCATCAGGTTCCGCATGGAAGATGGTAGAAGCCGGCGGCGGTGAGGAGATGACAGAGCACGGCCTAGATGGTATTTCCCAAAACATTGTCCCAACAGTGTCCCAAAACATTTTGCCAAAATTCATCAAAAATCTACCACTGGACTCCAGGTGTGGGTAATTGAACAAATCGACAGATCACTCCCGGCAGCCGAAAGATTTAAGAAACTCTGTGCCAGAGAAACATATTGGATTTATAGCTTAGATGTACTCTCACCTGGAGGTATCAACGAGAGTATCGAAATACACACCATTCTATAACCATTCTACATATAACCCCCCCCCCCCCCCGTTCTTTTTATCATCAATTTATCTCTTAGACATGTTATTTATAACATTATATATTACTAATTTATTGGCCTGTTTTTATCTGCCTTGGTTTATTTATTATTTAATATATTTTTTACATATAATTCTTATTGTATAGCTCACAGGTTGGAAAATACTATTTTTTCCCTACTGGGGGTGGCGGGTGTGTGTGTATTTTTTGTAAGTATATACCCCCTAGTCCAATTTATAGACCACCCTCACCCACCCCTGTCCCCCGTCCCTGCCTCTCCCATCCCTTTCCCCCCCCTTTTCTAACTTCTCCCTCTTCCTCCCCCCCCCTTCCCCCCCTCTCTCGACTCCCCCCCCCTTTTTTTTTTTTTTTTTCCTTTCTCCCTTGTCCCACCTCTTTGATTGATTTATCGTTATCATTGTGTGTTTTTTGGTACCTTTGTTGTTTTTCCTATGCATGTGCACTATGGTGCCCACGTGAAATTTACGCATATATATATGTGTGTATATGTATGTATATATATGTATATATGTGTGTTTTGCGTGTGTGTAACCCCCCCCCCTCCTTTTTATTTTTATTTTTATTTTTTCATGCATAGTGTATGTTTTATGTATTATATATATTATTGTGTATTATATGTATTTTTCATGTGTATATATTTCTCTATATATTTAATATATATATATATTTTATGCATATGTTTTTTATATATATATATGTTGTATGTGTATTTTTTATGCATACACTGTATTCCTTATGTAAGTTCCCATTAGTGTCCTATGGCATCATGTCATTTTTGTCATTTTTGCGCTCATCATACCTTTTCAGTGTCCCAAACCCCCCCCCGCCCTTTAACCTTTCATACCCATCCCGTATCCTTATCCCCCCATCCACACATTAATGCATTCATCTATCATTATATAAAATAAAACCACCCCCTCCCCCTTATTATCATTATGCTTCCTTATTCTGCTCATTTCATCAATTCAATATAAATAATCCCCCCCCACCTTGATATATATATATATTTTCCCCCTTTCCCCTCTCTTTGCGTTCCCACTCTTTTCTAGTTTAGTTCATTTTCCCTGTTCATTTCCCCATGGCCCCTTTCTTTCTCTCCACCACCCCCCCCCCCCTCCTGGCCCCATCAATTTATATTCTATTATTCCCTTTTTCTTTCTCCTTTTTATTTATTTCATTTTTCACCTTTTCTCTTTATTACCATTTATTACTTTTTCTTTTTATATTTTTTCCTTTTTCCCCTTTTTTCTTTTTCTTTTCCTTTTTTCCTCTTTCTTTTCTCATTCTTATATGTGTAGCGGGGTGTTCCCCTATATTGGGAAGAAACTACATTACCCATAACCCCATTCTTGTTGTGACGTTCCACCGCAGAGACTCATGGGAGGGGTTATAAAAGGAAGAGGCGGGGCCGGGCTCGGCCTCTTTGGCGACACGAGACTTCACGGACGGATCCTCCTGTGCGGATGTGTCGGAGGGGCAAGGCCTGAAGCCTGAGGCCTTGCTCTGCACCGAAGAGCCTTCCATCCTCCCCTCTGCGAGCCTGGGTGGCATCTGACTTTGTGAGCTACCGCCTTGTCGGATCGGGGACCCGATCGTTGGAGAGATCGAGAGTGTGTGACACGGCCGGTGGAGGTTTTCCCGGACTGGATCCGTAGTCCGGCGGGTGAGAGGGCATAAGCCCAGCTTAGATACTGTTGCTGTGTATAGGCCTATAGACTGCCGTGGCCTACAAGTTATTTTCATACCCCTTGGATTACAAAGTTATACTCTGTTTAAGTGCACCACCATTACAGACCTGCCGGTGAAGAAAGAAGGACTAAGCTAAATATTAGAACCAGGCCTGGTGGGGATTCTAGCGTGTTTGATTGCTGCGCCATAGGGCACTTAGTTAACGGTCGCCCGTATGGCGCACTTGTAGCGTGTGTTACTATATAGTGTGTTAGAGTGGCAGGACGCTGCCCTTAGGAGTGATTGTTTAGAACTGTGATTATTGTTACCCCTTTTTTATTCATAATTGAGAATTGATGAGTAAAACACTTTACCTATTACAATCCATTACTGAGTCCTTGCTTAGTTATTCTATTGCATAGGACATATCATTGATTGTTAGTACTAGCTGTGCCAGAAGGGGGTAGAGCCTATTGCCGGGGGTTGGCGGAGCTGCACTCAGGGCCCAAAATCTAATTCTGCGGCCTCCTTAGTTGGAGGTATCGCTACATATGTATATCTTGTTCTAGTCCCGGTTTTTTTGCCCCCCGCCAATCATGGTTATAGTTCAGGCTTTGTACACCCAGCCTTGCACTGACAGCCTCCCTGCAGACACTTCTCTCGTAAGTCCCGTCTCGGCCCCACCCCTTCCTTCACTCCCGCCCCCTCCAATAAAAACACTAGCCCCACTATCCCATTCATCAGCTTGATAAAGGAGCGCGACTGCCACGCTATACGCAGCACGCCAGCTCGGGAAACGCGTCGCATACCAGTGACGTCATCGCTCCCTGCCTGCCAGGAAATACCATCTAGGCCGTGCTCTGTCATCTCCTCACCGCCGCCGGCTTCTACCATCTTCCATGCGGAACCTGATGACATCAAAACAGCACAGCGCCACAGCAGGACACAGCACAGAATGACTGACCTGATGATCACTTCCCCTTTTCATGGAATTCGTACAATGCCTGCTTTTACATTGTAAAATGTGAGTTGCCTGTACTTTTAATTTATATTAAATTGTTTTAAAACGTCTACACTTAGGGGCGCCTCTTCCCTTGCTTTTTTCTCTACAGTACTGGAACAACGGTTTCTGTTTCTCCATTGATGGCAGCCCTTAGACTGTAAATGTGACTCCCCCCCCCCTCAATAATTTTTACTGCATACCCTCCCTTCCTCTCCCCACCCCTGATCGTTATTATCTTATTCATAGACACCATCATTTGTACATTGTATTGTACATTACCAATCATACACTTACTGGATACCAGTGATTTGGTTTTTGCGCATTTTTCACTTGTGTACAGCAAGCGGCTGATAGCTGGTGAGTAAAATGAAATATATTATATTCATTATATCATTACAATTTCTATTTATCAATCAACCTCATTATTCAAATAATGACTATACGTGAGACTCACATTTTGTTTTGTTTCCCTGTTTTTCAGGTCCATCTTCATCCGCATGTGAAGTTCCCGGACGCTCACCCCTGGGCTCAAGTCTGTCCCTTGCCCATTCTGGTGAGTACCTAAAACCGATAAACAAGCACTGTTAAACATTCATTTAAATTCTTTGGTTTTACAACAGTAGTATGCTACTATGCTGATAGTATTCAGGGCCACTTCTATGCAGAAATGACAAACCGCTCAGAATAGGAACTATTATCCCCCTTACCTGGGACTCTACATTCTTATGGTTATCTTTGAAGGCAGATATACTACATTTGGGTTCTTCTGCAGTTTACAACCCTGATGACAATACTGGTGTCTATTTAGTGGCTGAGAGTGTTACTATACTATTCCCCTTTAAATATACTAAGGCAGTCATTTGCAAATAGACAAATTCAATCTTCAACTGATCTGAAAAAAAAATGCATGTAGTGGCTCCAAACCTCCTCCTCTGGTGTCCACACACCACCACTGTGTTGCTTCTAAGTCATCCTTTTCAGTGATTTCCCCCAATTACTAGCTGGTTCTTACAGGGATGCTTATACGGAATTTCTGTTGATCCTAGCTGCCATACTAGCAGACAGTGTGTCTTGTCCATAAGTCTTACGTTTTGATTTGTTTCCCTGTTGCCCAGGTCCATCGTCAAAATGCCAAGGTTCATCTCTCCCAGGCCCAAGTCAAGCACCAGCCCATTCTGGTAGGTACCTAAAAAGAATAGAAATGTTTTGCACTGTTGAATATTTATTTTAACAATTCTTGTTGTACAACAAAACGTAGTATGCTACTATGGTCATAGTATTCAGCGCCATTTCTCTGCATAAATGACAAACCACTCAGAATAGGAACTATTATCCCCCTTACCTGGGACTCTACATTCTTATGGTTATCTTTGAAGGCAGATATACTACATTTGGGTTCTTCTGCAGTTTACAACCCTGATGACAATACTGGTGTCTATTAAGTGGCTGAGAGTGTCAGTAGACCGTTCTCCTTTTAAAACAATACTAAGCCAGTCATTTGTGAATGGATGGATTAAATCGTTAACTGATATGGAAAAAAAATGCATCGAGTGGCCCCAATCCTCCTCCTCCCAAAAGTTTACTGTATCTACAACATTACCGTTTCATTTTTCCTCAACAGAGAGCCTTTATCGTTGGACATCAGGGACAGGGATAAAGCAGTGGTTGATTCCTCCTCAGAGTAAGTAAAAAAGCTGTTGATTTAAATAAACAGGGCATATCATCAACATGATCCTCTACGCTGGAATAGTTTAAAAAGGCCATAAACAACTATCAAAATTTAGACACACCTAACGCATATGGGTGGCACAGTGGTGTAGTGGGTAGCACTCTCGCCTAGCAGTAAAAAGGGTCGCTGGTTTGAATCCCAACCACGACACTACTTGTCTGGACTCAGAGTTTGTTCTCCCTGTGCCTGCGTGGGTTTCCTCCGGGTACTCCGGTGTAACGGGCATGTACTATTTAGTGGGAGCATCTGGGTGGTAGCATGACCCAGATGCACTAATTGAAAGAAGAGGGCTGTATTCTGTTCGGGTGAGGACATCAGTCTGGGGTGAGGTACTCAACCGGAGGCCTGGGGCCCAGTACCTTGCGCTGGGTCCTGCGAGGGAGGGATTGTCCTAAGGTGCCCCTGGTGTTGGGCACCTGAATCCAGGGCGTAAAGGACCGGAGGAGTTGACCCTTCGTGAAGCTGGTGCAGCATATTGCCAGTGTCGGGTGGACCTCCGGAGACCGCTTGGATGGATATCTTTCTCCAACAAGGGTCTATTCATAAAGGAAGGTAATTCTTGTTCTGTGACCGGTGGCAGCGGTACATCTAGTCAATTCAGGCCGGTTGCAGAGACCTGCTATTAGGCCTGTGGCAGGGGCCTCAACAGTTCATCCGGTCGGTGGCAGCGACCAAATTCACATTCGTGGCAGCGATTGTGCGCCAAGCCTATTCACCAAAGAAGGAATAGGAGAGTTCATTGTGCCTGGGCCTACTCGTATCCACACTCTGTTTGTGCGTTTGGAAGTTCAACTGATACTGTTCATATGTGAAGAAGAATAAAGGAGTACTGGACTCTTATTGGTGTGGGGCTCTATTACTGACAGTCAAACTTGCCCTCTGCAGGAGGGCCAGAGGCTCCATCCAGAACACAGGACTCGAAGGTAAAATAGTGTTGGCCTTCACCTCTACACCTTAGAGAACAGGGGCCATAGTGAACCTCATCCTCCTCCCGCATACCCCTAGACAAGCAAGCCACTTTATTCACAAGGGGACGGGGGGTGAGGACGCTACACCGTTTTCGTCCAACACTCCAAAGACATGCTGATAGGTTAATTGGCTTCTGTCTAAATTGGCCCTAGTATATGAATGTGATTTAGGGACCTTAGATTCTAAGCTCCTTGAGGGTAGGGAACGATGTGAATGTACACTGTATATGTAAAGCGCTGCGTAAATTGACGGCGCTATATAAGTATCTAAATAATAATAATAATATACCTCACCTCACAATTGAATAAAAAGTCCCTTGTTCTTTGTGTAATTGAGAATTATCTGTTATATATCTGTAACACTTTTTAAATCATCTGATGTTATTAGCATCCAGCCAAATGATACTTATACTTTGTTATGTTCCAATGTATGTCTATTTTCCAGCTATAAAAAAAAACATCAGCAGGAACATTTGCAACATCCCTGGCCCAAACAACCTCCCTGGCCCAAACAACCTCCCAAGTATCTTCTAGTGAGTACCTACTGCAAAGAAAAAATGTATGCAATAGAGAACATGGATTACACGTTTACATTATTTTCCCATTCTGGTATGCTGAATGCTGATAGTGTGTAGACACTGTTCCCAAATTAAAAGAAAAACCCATGTTGAAAAGATTTACCCCTTCGCCTGGGACTCAATGGGCTCCTGTTTTGCTGGGAATGCAGATTTCCTACATTGGTGTGGGTCTAGCTGCTTGCATCCATACCCATGTTTCATTATTCATTTTTAATGTATAACCTCTTTTAAATAGTTTTCAAAACAATGTCATTTTAAAAAAATTACATTACTATCATAAGAAGTAGATTTTAAATCTAGTGTCCAATGTTATCTTGACTCTTTTGATCTTTCTTTAACCCTTGAAGGACCATAGGATTACCATCATCAATCTAAAAATAATTAAATTTTTTTCTCTTTAAGAATGTATTTGAACAATAAATAAAACCATTTCCACACTTGTGTAATTTTTGATGGAGGAATTATAAAACGTGACAAATGTCACTATTTAGGTCACTTCCTATTGAACACCAAAAGAAATAATTTTCCATTTTAGATTTTGTTTTTACGTTCTTACACTTCAGTTGCTGTAACTAAGCCATTTCATGAAAAAACTGGCAAAAAGCTAGATCCATTTGTTGATAAGAACTATCCATGCACAGTGCACTTACCATGCACTATCCATGCACATTAACCACCTTGCGCCCGCCGTACGAGAATATACGGCCGCAAGGTGGTTGTCAAATGCCGGGAGGCCGTTATTATACGGCCTCCTCTATTTTGGCCACTGGGGGGCGTGCGAGCGCCGCCGGCGGCGCGCGCACGTGCCCGGCGCGCGCACGTGCCCGGCGCTTCACTGCAATGCCGATGCGCGTGCCTGGCGGCCGCAATGTCCGCCAGGCACCCGCGATCGGCGGTTACAGAGACAAGGACATGGATCTCTGTGTGTAAACACACAGATCCATGTCCTGTCAGGGAGAGGGGACCGATGCTGTGTCCCTTGTACATAGGGACACAGATCGGTCACCTCCCCCAGTCAGTCCCCTCCCCTCACAGTAAAAATCACTAATAGGGAACACATTTAACCCCTTCCTCGCCCCCTAGTGTTAACCCCTTCCCTGCCAGTCACATTTATACAGTAATCAGTGCATATTTATAGCACTGTTCGCTGTATAAATGTGAATGGTCCCAAATTAGTGTCAAAAGTTTCCGATGTGTCCGCCATAATGTCGCAGTCACAAAAAAAAATCACTGATCGCCGCCATTACTAATAAAAAAAAAAAATTATAAAAATGCCATAAAACTACCCCCTATTTTGTAAACGCTATAACTTTTGCGCAAACCAATCAATAAACGCTGATTGCGATTTTTTTTTACCAAAAATATGTAGAAGAATACGCATCGGACTAAACTGAGGAAAAAAATATAAAAAAAAATTAAAAAATTGGGATATTTATTATAGCAAAGTGTAAGAAATATTGCTTTTTTTTCAAAATTGTCGCTCTATTTTTGTTTATAGCGCAAAAAATAAAAACCGCCGAGGTGATCAAATACCATCAAAAGACAGCTCTATTTGTGCGAAAAAAAGGACGTCAATTTTGTTTGGGAGCCACGTCGCACGACCGCGCAATTGTCATTCAAAGCGTGACAGTGCTGAAAGCTGAAATTTCGCCTGGGCAGGAAGGGGGTATATGTGCCCAGTAAGGAAGTGGTTAAACTTACATTTTGTTGTTTGTTAATGGTTTTGATGCTAAAAGAGTGTCAGCAGCAGAAGAATTCTCTTCAGGGACCCCGCAAGCAAAGAAGTCAGAAGCTTATTCTAGTAGGTACCTATGAAAAAGTAAAATGATAGCTAGCATTCAACATGTAATCCACATTAATGCCGCGTACACACGATCGGAATTTCCCACAACAAATGCTCGATGTGAGTTTTTTGTTTGATATTCCGACCGTGTGTAGGGTCCATCAGACATCTTCTATCAGAATTCCTGACAACAAATGATTGAGAGCAGGTTCTTATAATGGATCTCATGTAAGTATTAACCACTTAAGGACCGCCGCACGCCGTTGTACGTCGGCACAATGGCACGGCTGGGCACAAGGGCGTACAGGTATGTCCCCTTTAAGAAGCCCAGCCGTTGGTCACGAGCGCGCTGCCGGCTGCACGCTCACGACCAGGTCCTCCTCTCCATGACCGCGCCAGCGGGAACAGCGGACCCGATCGCGGCTGGTGTCCCGCAATCGGGTCACAGAGAGGAAGAACGGGGAGAGGTAAGTGAAAACAAACCTCTCCCCGTGCTTCCTAGTGTGACTGACACTGATTGTCTGTTCCCTGTATTAGGGAACGATGATCAGTGATGTCACACGCTAAGCCACGCTCCCCCACAGTAAGAAACACAAATCAGGGCACACTTAACCCCTACAGCGCCCCCTCCTGCTTAACCCTTTCACTGCCAGTGTCATTTTCACAGTAACCAGTGCATTTTTATAGCACTGATCGCTATGAAAATGACAATGGTCCCAAAAATGTGTCAAAAGTGTCCGATGTGTCCGCCATAATGTCGCAGTCATGAAAAAAATCAGTGATTGCCGCCATTACTAGTAAAGAATAAATAATTAATAAAAATGACATAAAACTATCCCCTATTTTGTAAACGCTATAACTTTTGCGCAAACCAATCAATAAATGCTGATTGCGATTGTTTTTACCAAAAAAATGTAGAAGAATACGTATCAACCTAAACTGAGGAAAAAAACGTTTTTTGATATATTTTTTGTGGATATTTCTTAAAACACAAAGTAAAAAGTATTGAATTTTTTTCAAAATTGTCACTCTATTTTGGTTGATAGCAGAGGTGATCAAATACCACTAAAAGAAAGCTCTATTTGTGGGGAAAAAAGGACGCCAATTTTGTTTGGAAGCCATGTTGCATGACTGCGCAATTGTCAGTTAAAGCGACGCAGTGCGCAATCGAAAAAAGTGGCCAGGTCTTTAAGCTGCATAATGGTCCGGGACTTAAGTGGTTAATGGGGTAATGAGCGCGGGGGCGGGGTGGGGGGGGGGCAAAACAGAGGGCCGCTGACTGCCAGTGACCAGCTCTCTGCTCAGTGAGCTTTGAGAACCGAGCGATCAGCAGTGTTTGATCCTTCGGTTCTCAGTGTTAGAGGCACTGGGGGAGAGATGCAGCATCCACCTAGGTAAGTATAAATCTGATTTAAAAAAAAAACATACTTCTTTTTTAAAGTTTTTCAGAGGTATTTCAATAAGTTGAAGAAGCATCAAATTTCGTTGTTCTAATTATACTTACTTTTTCCTTTCAATTTTTCAAGACATACCACTTCAAATAGGAGAAGAAGATGAGCATTCTGGCGGTGAGTAACTGACATGAACACAAAAGATATGTATGAATACTGTTAAACATAACGATAATCAAGCTTTTAATGTATAATATAGTTATAAGTAGAATGCAAATAGTATTTGATAAATGTATGTTACCATAAGAATAAAATTAAATGATTTTAATATATAATTAATTTTATTTCTGTTTATTTAAAATGCAAAATTCTTCTCTTTCAGATCATGAAAACAGACCCAACAACCACCATGGCTTTTTGACTTCCCCCCTATTTGAATCCTCCGAAGGCAGTGCTTGTGATGATGGACTCGGAGACAACATACTGCTGCAGGCATTGCTGGAACCCAGCACCAACAGTCCAGCAGCTGTTTTTTCGCCTGAGGAGGAGAGAATCGGAGGTCATGAAGGGCATGTGCCACCGTCTCCTCCAGTACAGTCTACAGCAAGTCAGAGTGCGGATGTACCACTACCAACAACAGATTCTTTGCTGCAGACTGTACTGGGTGAAGTAAGAAATTTAAATACCAACATGCATAGGTTAATTAGGCAACAGGCTGATTGTTTACAATTTTTTTTTTGTGATTTGAGGAAGAATGGCACCGGGAACTCGCAAAAATGCGGTTTGATATGCTGCAGGCAATCTCTCGCCACAGTGCAGCATATCAAACCGCACCAGAATCGCCCGTTACTCAGGAAAGTGAACCTCCTGACCCGACCATCTGAATATCGCCACTGAAATACAGACTAATGAGACCAGGCAACGTTTTGGAAATATTCTATTGCACAATTGAATTGCATTGAGTTCCTGCCATGTGATTGTATAATAATAATTAGCCATTTGTTTTACACAGTTTTTACAAGTGTATTGTTTATTGTTTACAATGTTAAACAAAGTTCGATGTTTAGGGCTCTTTCACACGGGGCGGATCCGTGCAGATCCGCCCCGTGAAGCTCCGCTTGCTCAGCGGGGATCGCTCCGTTGATCCCCGCTGAGCCGACGGATGACTGGGCGGTCCCCGCACACTGTGCAGGGACCGCCCTGTCAGAGCGCCGCTCTCCCCTATGGGGAATCGGATGATGACGGACCGTAGAGTCCGTTGTCATCCGATCCGCTCCGCCGACGGAAGGAAAAATAGGGTTTTCCTCCGTCACACTTTGGCGGAGAGGAGCGGAGCGGATGTCAGCGGACATGTCTCCACTGACATCCGTGCCTCCATAGGGGTACATGGAGGATCCGTTTCAGGTCCGCCTAAAAAACTGACAGGCGGACCTGAACGGACCTCCGTGTGAAAGGGGCCTAAAGCATAATGCTTCTACTGTTTTGTAAATTTTGTATTTTTGTAATTTTTTCTATTTCTATTGAGAAAACTTTATTTAAAAAAATATAGAAATTAAAACAACTGGATAAACTTTTGTTTATTAACCACCAGCGCACTTTCACCCCCTTCCTTACCAGGCCAATTTTCAACTTTCAGTGCTCTCACACTTTGAATGACAATTGCGTGGTCATGTAACATTTTACTCATAGGACATTTTTATCTTTTTATTCGCACAAATAAAAATTACTTTTGGTGGTATTTTTTGCCAAGCAAATGAAAAAAGACCAAAAATTATGAAAATACGAAAATTTGACCACACTCACTATTTATTGCTATTGCTGTTAATTTATTTCCCTCAATCTTTGTCTATTCCATGCTCAAAAATGGATTAAAAAATAACTTTAACCAAATTTCCTAGAAAAATAAACAAATGCCAGTTTCTCATTAGATATATGATAAAATATTTATTCATTTAAAGTGCTTGTAAACCCTCCATTACAACATGTACCTACAGTTAAGCCTAGATTAAGGCTTACCTGTAGGTACAAGAAATATCTCCTAAACCTATACCGTTTAGGAGATATTTGCCAAAAAGTTTTGCAACGTTGTCTACAGCGCATGCGCACCGTAGACAACGGTGCATTCAAAGGGTTACTCCCCATTCACAAATCCGGCCATGCGCGGAGCAACGTCTTTGCCGCTCCGGCCAATCACAGCGCTGTAGCGGCGCTGTGATTGGCCGGAGCGGCGATACCAGGAAGTAACCTTCCGGGTATCTGTGGAGAGATGGCTGTGGCTGGAGAGGGAGATGAGGACGGTTTGGGGGCTCCGATCTAAGGTAAGTGATGCATAATGAGCTAGTATGCTAGTCATACTAGCTAATTATGGCTTTGTCTTGCAGGTGGTTTGTTTAAAAAAAAAAGGGTTTACAACCACTTTTATACTTACCAAAGTCTAGAAATCCTCCGATATGATTTCTTCTTCTTCCAATTCCTCTTCAAGGTCATACAGTAGCATTACTTTCACTATACTGGGAAAGAGAGAGAGATAGTTTATTTGCTACATCAAGGAATATGGTTGAGAGAAAGCGAGAATAAGAAAAGAGAGTGTTACGTACATAGTGGACACAGTGTATAGCGAGGGAAACAGCTGGATGCATAAGAGGAAATGGTGGACAGAAAGAGATAAAATAGGAAAGTGGTAATAAACAAAAAGTGTTTGATTGATTGATTTTATATATATATATATATATATATATATATATATATCAATCAATGATTGACAAGACAATAAGTTGGCTATTAAAAAGTTAATCACCTTTTTTTGTAGAATACCGAGGGGTAAGCTTTTCCAGTCTTGCTATGTAGTGTGGTCTTCAGGAGTGCCATAATCTGTGGCCAGCTAATGTAATGTGGTTGGTTTCGACATTATGGCAGCACGTAGCAGCAGGCTGTCATCACAACACCATAGGTCCAGTTGAAGGCGTCACAACGTAACTTTTTTGCTGATGTAGTGGGAGCAGTGGGAGACAGTATAGCCCATGCCTGGACTTCTGATGTCTGTGTCATTTTAAATTTACAGGTGTCTCCTACAGCTCCTATTAATCCACCCCTCTGCACTACTATCGTCCAGTCTTCAGTGCTGATTCCTGTAGCTAGTGTTTCAGGTCCAGAGTCACCGTATTCAGGGGTGGAGGTTCTTTCCCACCCTTAAAATCTCTCTGAACCTCCAAAATTCCAGGTCCCAAATAGACAATTGTAAAATCAGAGAAAACTGTACGTCAGTCCTCTCCTTTTTTCATTCACTATCCCGGAACCTTCTCACACTACATTGGTGAGACCCCTGAATAAACAAACTGCAATGAACATTTACCCTATAGGAACCAATTTTTCTGACCAATAAAATTCAGTCCTTAACAAATCCTCAGCATCGTAAACAGTATATAGATAGAAGAGTTGTGCTGGAGCTGGAGAAAGTCCAAAGAAGGGCAACGAAACTAATAAAGGGACTGGAGTACCTCAACTACACAGAACGACTGCAAACACTACATTTATTCACGTTGGAGAAGCAACGACGATTGAGAAGGGCCATGATAATCTACAAATACCTCAATGGGGATCCCAGCATAGGAAAAAACAATAAAGTCTCATAGACTGTAATAGGACATGGGGTCATACAATGAGACACGAGAAGAAGCGGTTTAACCTTTAACTTTGCAGAGTGTTTTTGACTATCAGGGCAATAAGGAATGGTTGTGGAACACTTCCACAACCAGTGGTGGCTGCGGGGAGAATGGATACTTTTAAAAGACTTGGGTATATATCTTAAAGAACACAATACAGCCTACTGAAACTATTTAAAACTAAAAAATTTGTTTGTTTTTCTTTTTTTACTTTTTCTTTTTTCTTTTTTGTGGCACAGCACTCCATTATTTAGACTGTGAATGTGTTATAACGCTTTATGTTAATCATTCAAAAACATGTAAGGAGACATAATAGGAAAAATATAACGTAAAACACTGAACAAAAAAAAAAAAAAAACATTTTTGGACTTTCATTCAATATCATAGCTGAGAACTGGGTATTCCAGCTTGGGCAAATTGACCTTTAGGAATGCAAGTTTTTCCATTAGATGGGGGGCCAGTTGTGAACGTTGGGGGCACAATATGTTACCAGTAACAGAAAAAAAACGTTCACTTTGAACAGTGGTAGGTGGGCATGAGAGGAGTTCCTGGGCTACTAGAGAGAGAGCTGGCCAAATATCTCTCTTGTCATCCCAGAATTCTAAAGGATTTACGGTGGGGGGCAAAATGGGCTCTGCAAGGTATGTAGTTACCATGTCCTGCACACCAATTTTTTTTAGGGAGGGAAGTCTGAAGGGTCCCACTACACTGTCTATTGCCCGAACTAAAACAGAGGCTGCTATGGTGGACTGAGGCCTCGTACACACGACCGATTTTCTCGTCGTAAAAAACACGTCGTTTTTTTCGACGAGATTCTTGTTAAGCTTGTCGATTTTCTCGTCAAGCTTTCTATGCGTACACACTGTCATTTTCCAATTTCCTCGTGGTTCTCTGCGCTCACGTCCAGCACGTACGACGGCACTATAAAGGGGAAGATCTTTTTTCTTGGCGCCACCCCTTGGGCTGCTTTTGCTGATCTCGTGTTACCGCGTGTGAAGTAAAAGTTTGGGAAGAGACGATTCGCGCTTTTCAGTCTTCGTACTTTTCAGATCGTTTTCTGCCGTTCAGTTTGAGCTTGTGGGTTCGTATCTTGACTTTCAGGGCGTCTAGGCAGGTCGTATCTGTTTTACAGTGCGTTCTTGCCTGTTCGTTTCTGAATTTCAGTTCGTTATTCATAGGCCTTGCTGTTCTAAAGTGCGTTCTGTTCTGTACGTTCTGATTAGACGACCGTTTCCTAGCCATGTCGCCTGGACGTTCTCGTCGTCGAGTTCGTGCTGTGCGTGCGCTTGGTGTTGGTCTGCTTGTTTTGGACCAAGACCAGTCCATGAATGGTGTGAGGAGGAGTTCATGGACCAAGAATTGGTTGCTCCAGCGGGACCAATTCTGCCATATGCCTCTGCTGCGGGAGATCGTCGAGAATAATCCTGAGGACTACAGGAATTTTCTGAGGATGTCTGACCCCGTTTTTCAGGAACTGTTGGCTTTGGTGTCCCCCTATATTACCAGGAAGGACACCGTTATGCGGGAAGCCATCAGTGCTGAGCAGAGGCTCATCGCCACGTTGCGTTACCTGGCGACAGGGAGAAGTCTTCAGGACTTGAAGTTCACCACAGGCATCTCCCCCCAGGCTCTGGGCCTCATAATCCCAGACACCTGTTCTGCTATTATACAAGTCCTGCAGGAGGACTATATTAGGGTAAGTTTTCTCCCTTAACATCACATTTTATGTATTACATGTATGCTAATGTATTGTATTTCTTTCATCCTTCCCTAATTACCATGATTGTAATATGCTGAGAATGTCCCCTTTGTCCCCATGCATGTTGGAAGCTTTAGATTGCCCCTTTTTTATCCTCCCTAAATATTTCCCCTCACTAACTTTTCCAGCAGGGGCGCCTGTTGCTCCAAATGTTGGGGGGTTCCAACCCCAATTTCGGAAATAAACGTCCTCCTTTTTTGCTCTGTTGCCTAATAAACGCCCCCAGTTGTCCCCTCCAATGCAGCCATTTAGTCCCCTCTAATGCAGCCAGTTTCCCCCCAGCCCTGCACTTACCTTCTTGTGGTCAGCGCCATCCTTCTTCTGTCCTTGATGTCTTCTCCTTCCCTTCATGTTGCATCAGCCAATCATGTTACCATTAAACAGACTTGGTGAACATGATTGACAGAGCAGCCTGTCAGTGTTTACACAAGGAATGCCCCCCTCCTTGCGTCCCCGATTTTTCTTTGAGGAAGCCAATTACATCCCTCAGGTTGTAATTTGCAAGACTATTTTAATACCTGTTTCTGCTCTGCAATTTTAACCCCCTAAATGTCGCAATTATTCATATGTCGGTCGCTTTACAAGAGGCCATCCACCTGAATAGTGTGCGGCATAGACAATACATAGGTTCATGCAACGCATGAACCTATGTATTGTTCTGAGTGATGGGCACAGGAGAGAGGGGACAGTGCTCCAGCGCCCACTCTGGACGCACCGCCACTGCAATGCTATCCTGTGGCCAAACACATCTCCCCCCCCCAAAATAATTTAGTAATGGCCCATCAGAGGGGGTGATGAATATGATAAATGAGCCTTCCATTATACTTTTTTTACACACCTTAATAAACGTATAATTAGATTGATGTTGGTCTCTAATTTTTTGGGATAGAATTTCCTTGTAATGTATGCCTTTGTTTTTCTAATATTATTTCATCTTGTTTCACTCCACAGCTTCCTTCCACGCCACAGGAATGGCAGACTGTGGCATCGGAGTTTGCCATGCGGTGGGACTTCCCCAACTGCAGTGGTGCCATAGACGGGAAGCACGTCCGCATCGTGCCGCCACCCCGTTCTGGGTCCTACTACTACAATTACAAGGGGTTTCATAGCATTGTGCTGATGGCGGTGGTGTCAGCACGGTATGAATTCCTCTATGTTGATGTAGGGAAGAATGGCCGGATGTCCGATGGGGGATCCTTCATCCAGACGGAGTTTGCCCTCCGTCTCCAGAGTGACGACCTTGCATTGCCACCGGATGCAGGGAATATTGAAGGACTCCCCTTTGTTTTCTTGGCTGATGAAGCCTTCGGACTCGGACGGCATCTTATGAGGCCATTTCCACAGAGGACCCTGACCCCAGAGAAGAGTGTGTTCAATTACCGGCTGGCCAGGGCCCGAAGAGTCGTTGAAAATGCCTTCGGCATAATGGCCAGCCGGTTCCGCCTTTTTATGACTTCCATCCACTTGGCGGACTACAAAATAAACTATGTAGTGTTATGCTGCTGTGTGCTACACAACTTTCTGAGCCAAAAATCTAATTCCTATATGGCCTCAGTTTTGCCAGAGGCTGGACTTTCCCCTGCAAATCCCCTTCCGGGCCTGGAATCTGCCCGTCTTGGCTTGCCCCCCCAAAATGCCCGTGTGGTTCGGGACAAATACATGGAGTATTTCACGGGTAGGGGGGCAATTCCTATGCCAGCCTATGTCTAAGTATCCCAATAAAAATCTTGTTTAAACCTTTAATTATTTGTTCTTTCCTGTCTCCTAGTTTGTCTTTGTGCATTTGTAGTGGCAAGTGTATTTTACTTTAGTAAATAACAACCAATTTCACTATGTTACCTTACAAAAGAACCAAATAAGCTTAGAGAGTATTATAAAAAGAAGCTACACGTTGTTTGTGGTCAAATATTTTACTCTCTGCACATTCTCTTTTTTTTTTGTTTTACTTTGGGGTTGGCCTGGCCACAACCCGGCAAATTTTGGCTTATGAAAATACAAAAATACCACTTGCATTTCTAAAATTACAACATTGGATACCTCTGAGCAATCTGAGACATTAAGTTACACAAACTATGTCTCTATGTGCCAGTCCTAATATGGGGTCCTGCCACCCCTTGCCCAGCCAAAAATTCAATATGCACACATTTTTATTTTTTTGCAAATAGGAAGTTTACAATCCTGATCCCTATTGTCAACATGTGCTATCTGCCATCAGGGGTGATCAATAGACGTGTTTTGGGGGTGCACCCCCTTCCTCAGTTCACCGACTTTTGATACGAGGAAGGGGTTGCGCCCACAAAAGACGTACATGGATATCCCCTGATGGCAGATAGCACATGTTCACACACTGTGTGCATATTCAATTTTTGGCTGGTTTGTTACTCAAAAAATTATAAAAAAATATAAAAACAAACATGTAAAAACAAATGGGTTTGGATGGCTTATTGAATTCTCCCCAAAACATCGAGAATGTCTTTAAATGTTTGTTCCATCACATGGATTCTTTGTTTAATTAGGTCCAGTTCCGTGCTACATTCCATCACTTGCTGGATGAGGCGGAGGGCACTGTCAGCAGAGAACCGTGTGCTATCCTTCACAACATTTCCATCCCCTAAAAACCATTAAAAAAAATTAATAAAACTCTGCAGGCCTACCTCGCTTACCTTAAGCTGTGGTGTCAGATACTGACCTGTTGTGGTGACCAGATCCACAACGTCATCCACCTCTCCTTCCTGCACTTCTCCTTCCTCCACCTCAACTTCCTGCACATCTTTCGGTTGTGGATCTTTGGGAGTTTGGGGTTGCTTGGAAGTTGTGGGGTGCATGTGCTCCCTGGAGTGTCCTCCTCCCAGTCTTCTCTCCCCTATGAGAATAAAACCAAAGGTCTATTTATCACACTGTAAAAATCTCATTGTTAAACTAAAAACAGGCTAAATTGTTTGGAAGTGGGGTACAAGTGTGTGTTTGTGCGGAATTTAAAGAAAAATGCATTATTTATGACCCCAAATATGTTTAGTATTAACATTTGGATGTAATTTTTTGGACATGGAGGCACCACAAATAAACTCTGATGCACCTGTGTGGGACACCCAAAAAAGGCGGGTCTGGTGGCCCACACTATAGTGCTCCAAAGTACAGATGTGGAAGCAGCTGCTGAGTGTCCTCTCCTTTACACTGATAAAAGTTTGCATTTCATTCTCCTTACAAACACATCATCTAGACTTAAAAATTATCCACAATACTTGATCAAAAATGGCAGATGTCTAATTACTTTTGTGGCTCTTAAATAAGCCAAAACCGCGGATAGTGGCCGAACGAAGTGTCGGTAACGTAACGAACGATTACTGTGCCCAACCTAGTTCAAAATATTACATTTTGGAAGGGAGTCCAATATGATAAAAAAAAAAAAAAATGTCAGTTTCTAAAAAGATTAATAGCAGAAAGGTCGTCATTTTACTTACTTTTAGCGAGCATCCTCTTTATGATCCTCAACTGGTCTGGCTCCCTCAGTTTGAGGTCTGACCACCTCTTTCTGAGCTGCTCATTTGAGCGTTTCACCCCGAACTTCGCCCTCAGACTCTTCACAACTTTAGTGAGGATTTTGGCCTTCCTTCTATTTGGTTTGCTATACGGCCCATGCTTGGCATCATAATCAGCCTTGACCAAGATGTCCACCATCTCCGCCATCTCCGCCAAAGACATATTCGATGCCTTGAATCTCCTCCTTGATCGTGACGTGTCCTCGGTCTCCGGGCTTGTCTCCTCGCTAGTTGCGGAATTATCAGACACCTGCTGTAACTCCGCCATATCTGTCTGCGCGCCGAAAGAGAAGGGGCGGGGAAAAGATGTTAGTTAGAACGTCATGGGCGGGCGACGTGTGCGGAGCGACGTGTTCGAATTTTGACGCATGCGTGGTGTGTATATAGCAAACACACATGTGACTATAGTACGTTCGGTGTGCGGAGAGAGGAGTTCAAGTGATGGACGTGCGAACGAAGGTATGTGATTTTGTGAGACTTGTAAAAATTGTTGGCCTATACTGTCTTGAGATTGGTGGAGGATATATATGGTGACTAGGATGTGAAGGAGGTTAGACTGTTTGCCTCACATTATTTAAATATAATTTATTTTACTTGCAGATACAATATGAATGTCTTTATTAGCGACAAAGAGTTCCTGGCGGAATTTATTGACCGGGTAAGGGAGCTGCCGACTCTGTGGGAGACCAAAAACCCCATCCATAAAAAAAAGGGGTGAGAAAAGCAGCGCTGGAGAAGCTGCTCCCATTTGTGCATACCAAGGTGCCCACAGCCACAGCAAAACAAGTGGAAACTAAAATTGGGAGCTTGAGAGGTACCTACAGGACTGAACGCTCTAAGGTGCTGGCTTCTCAGAGGTCAGGAGCAGCAGCAGATGATGTTTATGTCCCGATTTTGTGGTACTACAGCAGGATGTCCTTCCTGGATGACCACATTGAGCCAAGGCCATCACTCTCCACTCTTCCCCCCAGACTTCCCTGCAGCCAACCTGAGCCTTCTCTGGAGCAAGAGGAGGCAGCCATCCTGGATGATCCTGATTTGTCCATCTGGAGCCAGGTATAGTATTAACTGAAAATGTAGTGGGATAAAATTAATGTTTCCCAAATATGTCAGGATGAGAAACATACATTATTTTGTATTCCACAAGTGAAATCATGATCTGTAGACATTATTCTGCACTTAATTGTGTGGTAAATAGTCAAGCTGATGTAGTGGTAAATTTAAAGCAAGGATTTATGCATTTACATTCTAATTGCTTCCATCAGGATTACAAAGTTTGATGCAAAGATTAAACCAACATATTAAACTATGTTCCTTTTTCATACACAGGATGAAATCAGCCAGGAGGAGGGTCTGGAAACTGTCAGGCAGGAGGAGGAAGGGCCCAGTGGCAGCCAGGACGTGGCAGGGCCCAGTGGCAGCCAGGAGGTGGCAGGGCCCAGTGGCAGCCAGGAGGTGGCAGGGCCCAGTGGCAGACAGGAGGTGGCAGGGCCCAGTGGCAGACAGGAGGTGGCAGGGCAAAGGAGAAGCACCAGATCCCAGGTGCCTCCCATCCGGCTTCACAAAAGAGGCAGGAGGGACAGGACCACCAGTGAGGCAGCAATGGCCCTTATTAAAGAGGCCCATGCCACCCTCAAGGAGCCCACATCCCCTGAAGAGGCCATTGCCGGCCTAGTGGAGGCTAAGTTCAAGGTGATGAGCATGGAGCAACGCCTCCTATGCGAGCCCCTGCTCATCACCTTGCTCAACAAGGGGGTGATGGAGCAAATTACCCCCAATACCGCCATATGTGAGGTGGCCCAACTGACCCAACCTCAACCTCCACCTCCATCTTCCTCTTCTGCCCCACCCCCTTCTGCTACACCTCCACCTTCTGCCCCACCCCCTTCTGCTACACCTCCACCTTCTGCCCCACCACCTTCTGCTACACCTCCACCTTCTGCCCCACCCCCTTCTGCTACACCTCCACCTTCTGCCCCACCCCCTTCTGCTACACCTCCACCTTCTGCCCCACCCTCTTCTGCTACACCTCCACCTTCTGCCCCACCCTCTTCTGCTACACCTCTACCTTCTGCCCCACCCCCTTCTGCTACACCTCCACCTTCTTCTTCTGCCCCACCCCCTTCTGCTACACCTCCACCTTCTTCTTCTGCCCCACCCCCTTCTGCTACACCTCCACCTCCTCCTCCTGACAGGAGTACCCCTCCAGTGGGCCAGCCTCCAGCCAAACAAAGAAGGAAGGCTGCAGGAAAGGCTGCAGGAAAGGCTTCAGGAAAGGCTTCAGGAAAGGCTGCAGGGAAGGTTGCCAGGAAGAAGAGGAAGTGATGGCCTTGCTTCATTGTGGTCGGACAGAAGGCAGCCTGTTGTAGTACCACACACTTGGGACATATATCTCACCTGCTGCTGTTTCTGACCTCTGGGAGGCCAGCATCAGATTGTGTTCTGAAATGTGGGCCTTCTCAAGCTCCCAATTTTAGTGTCCACACAGGGTTGCTGTGTGCTCTGGGGTCCCTGGGATGCACAAATGGCAGCAGCTTCTCCAGCGCTGCCTTCTCTTTATTTAATTTATAAACATGAATAAATGTGTTTTTTGTTTAAGTTCATACTTGACTATGTGTATTTTTAAATAAAAAAAAACAAGCTTTGGAGTAAGCAGATACATTTGACTGACAATAAAAGGCACAGATATCACCCCCCCAAAAGAATAACTAAATCTGATTAGCACAAAAACATGGTGTGAAATTTTAAAAATATAGATTCGAAAATTAAATGGGAGATCGCTATCAAAACATTGAGAAATTATAATTAACATCATTTTGAAAAATCTAACCATTTAAATTATTCCTAAAAACTTGCACGATATAATACACATAAATCTTATAAAGAGCAGCATGAAAAAGGTTAAAAATAAGGCAGAACTCTGTGTGAATATCAGCAGCAAAAGAAGGTCACTCGTTTTGATTAATGTAACATTCTAACGAAGAATTCAATGCAGAACATTTAAACTATGAAATATTTATGAGCGTGACGAATGTGCTCTCTCCATTATGAAGGCTTGTTTTACCAGAAGATGCGCTCCCGTCTCATAGTTGCTTGTGAGCATGCGCGCTTTTGGAAGAGTCGTAAAAGCATACACACGAACCATTTTCTCGTCACAAAACAGGCCGACGAGAAACACGACGAGGAAATCTGGAATCCTGACGAGAAAATAGAGAGCAGGTTCTCTATTTTCTCGTCGAGATTCTCGTCAAGTTTCTCGTCGGAAAACCATACACACGAACGTTTTTCTAGACAAAAAAACTCTTGCGGCACTTTTCTTGACTGTTTTGGACGAGAAAATCGGTCGTGTGTATGAGGCCTGAGTAGTGGTTGCGCTATTGCTATGGCTGCTGGACAGTGACACAGATTCATGTTCCTCCAGCTCTGCTTCTTCGTCCTCTTCCTCACGTTGAAGCCTTGAGATTTTATGATGTTTCTCTCTGACCCTCTCTACCAATTTATCTTGCCAGAAAGTCAGGGAATTGGATCTCAGGGCCAGCTTGCCCTTCATCCGTGGATCACAAAGAGTGGCCAACATTACTTCAGGGCATAAGTCTGTGAGCTCTTTCAGCTGCCTACTTAGTTCAACCTTACACCTCCTGAGCAGGGCCATTACTTCTGGTACATGTCCCCCAGGCAACACCTCCTTATATGAAAGAAAAGCATCTATGTTACTAAGCAGATATGACACGAGTGGTACTACTTCCGATATGCTGGCACTTTCTTGGCTCAGTTGTTCGGTGACAGCCTTGAAAGGCTTGAGTACTGCCACAAGCTGAGCAATCATTGCCCAATCCTCCCTAGCAAGCGGTCTGCTAATACCAATGTAATGTTCGCTTGACATGGCATGAAGGGCCTTCTGCTGTTCTAGTATGCGTTCCAACATATCCAAAGTTGAATTCCATCTCGTGACAACATCAATTTTGAGGCGGTGCTCGTTCAGCCCTTGTTTTTTTTGCTCCTTTCTGAGGATATGACTATCTTTGACACTACGATGAAAGTGTGCCGCAATCTTGTGACACGAGTCAAGTAGTGTGGCCAGCTTTCCAGATGTGTTGTCCTCAGAAAGGGCGTCTTTCACAACAAGATTTAGCAAATGGGCTGAGCAGCGCACACTCACATATTTCCCATCCCGTACAGCTTTAAGCATATTTGACCCGCCATCTGTAACGATAAAGCCCATCTCTGCCTGAGTACCTGCCTGCTCTCCCAACCACTGTGCCACCATCCTCTTCAGAGATTGCAGAATGTTGTGGGAAGTGTGTTGCTCATCCATGACCTCAGCATGGAGAAGGAAGGAACGGTGCCCTTGCTTGGCTAAGGTGGCTGAGCCTCTTGCCCCGGAACATAACGTGTCTTGCGACACCTTAGGTTGCCACCAATGTGCCGTCAGGGACAAAAAGGCATGCTGGCCACATGGAGCACTCCACAAATCTGTGGTGAAGTGCACCGACTGCCCAGGAGCCTTTGCCAGCTCCTCCTTCAACACTCCAACACATGAGCTGTAAAGGGATGGCACTATTGTACGGCTAAATGTTGTACGAGAAGGTACTTTGTAGCCGGGGGCCAGAGCTTCCAAAAGTTGCTTAAAGGGCTCCCCTTCAACCATATTAAAAGGAGCCCCTCCAACTGCTATGAGCTGTGCTATTAACCTTGTAACTTTACGCGACTGCTGGCGGGACATGACTTTTGCATGAAAGGTACCAACTTGTTCAAGGGTCGCCTGTGTGTATGTGGAATGGCGGGTATGTGACATTGTACTTGATGTCGATGCTGTGACAGAAGTGGCATGATAAATCTGTGACTTAGCCTGTGTACTGCTAAAAGCAATAGTCAAACCTGAACTTGCCCTAGTGGTGCATGGAGGAGAAGCCACACCATGTTCCTCCCTTAGTAGCACAGCTTGGTGGTGAGAGCGCATGTGTTGATTCATGCCTGCGTTGGTAAGATGTCCTATCCTTTGCCCACGGCTCACCTCCCGACAGCATAGTTTACATTTGGCTATGCGTCCATCACCATTTGCTGTAAAGTAGTTCCATATCTGGGAACGGCGACTGGAAGAGCCACTGGACGCAGGTGCTGAAGATTGCTCTGCTGAGGTTTCAGCAGCCTTCTGTGCTGGAACAACTGGTTGCTTGGCTGTGGTCTGTGACTTGACCACAGGGGGCATAAAGATAGCGGGAATGGTGGCAATGTCTGACTTTTGAGGCCTAGCCTGAATGGTGGCACCGGTGGCAGAACTTTTACATACAAGGGCAGGAGACTCTAATATTGAAATTGGAGAAGATGGAGAGTCCATTAGAGGTGACATTTGTGGTGGTGGTGAAGGTGATGAATACAGTAGGGGTGATTTACTGGTGTAATCTGCAAATGGACGTCTACTACACTCACGTCCGTAGTCAGGCTGCTGAATGTCTACTTCCCCTGATGTTAGGGGCACATGCAGAGTTCCCTCATTATCAAATCTACCCTCTGAAATAGAAGAGCTCACAGCAAATGTTGTGTTGGTGGCAATAGAAGTGGTACTGTTGCTTGCTGTGGCAATGTCAGCATAATTCTGCAAATCTAACACCTCCTTTTTTGGCTGTTTGTGTGGATTTAAAGCCCATAAACCCTGTGCAGTCATTGCACGGCCTTTGCTGTAGAACTTAGATGTTGTTACAGCAGTTATGTTTGAAGTAGTTGGAACACTGCTGGTTGTGTTTGTGGGTATGGGGTTGCTAAACAGCCAGCGCTTAGTAGGTGGTTTAATCTTCTTTTTCTGCACACTGGCAGTATTAGCAGCTCCTCCAATTACACTGCTTGTTCTTTTTATTTTATAGGTGGGCTGCTCAGCTGACTATTTGCACTCCTTTTTCTCCTCCTGCTAACAGCTCTGTTGGACATCTGTCCATGGTCAGAAGAAATGACAATACATGTCCTATTATCTACTGCTGGACTGGTGGTAGTGCTGCTGCTGCTTGTGCTGGTACCATGAGCGCTTTTGCTCAATGTGTGAGCAGTCTGACTCTGAGAAGGCTCCATCATAATAACACAGCCAGAGCCTGTCCTCCTCAATCAAACAACTTTCTTTCTCGTACATCACGGGACACAGAGCGACATAGTCATTACTAATGGGTTATATAGTTACCGTCAGGTGCTGGCACTGGCAACTTCCAAAACCGGAAGTACCCTCCCCTATATAAGCCCCTCCCATCCGGGAGCACCTCAGTTTTTTGCCAGTGTCTAAGGTGTTGGCCAAGAAGAAACATGTGTTTTTCACTGAGCTTGCGTACAGGTTCTTTTGGGCCTCAGTAAGCTATTCCGGATCCGACCAAAAAAGCTTCATAGCTAAACGGTCGGTACCCGGGCCTTGCAAAGAGAAGAGCAAGGTTCTGCCTGTAATGCTTCTCTTAGGAGAGCTGGACCCTGGGATCCAGAGCTCTGGTCATACCCACGACCAAGATGTTTTCTGTGCAGGGTGCTATACAGGTCCAGGGGAGTGGAATCCTTGGGAACCCGGTCCCTGAAGGTTTGATTACAATGCCTGCCGTGATATGTGAAGTTTGGGCTTTTGTGGACCAAACAAAGTCCTGCGGCGAGGAACAGGTAAGTGGGGGCCCCCAGGAACTTGGTTCTATTGGGGGACCCCCAAGCCTAATTTGTCTTTCTGTCTGTTACCTAATGGTATTCCCGCAAGATTCTGTGCATGCCTGTAACTACTAAAAAAATGTAATAATTTTTAATGGTGGTCAAGAAAAAAAAAATGTTTTTTTATATATATTTAGTATATTAGACTGCGGTACCTGTGTTTGTCCACTAGAGGCCGCTGTGGAATGTTTTCTTGTCATGTGGACTAGTCTCTTCTCAGAGAGCAAAGTCCAGGCAGTTGGTGAGTTCTCCTATAGGAAACTGCTTCCTCTGCCATGTTGCAGTGCTCGTCCATCCCCCGGCCTGCGGCAAAGAGGGGCCCTGGCTCCTGTCCCTGGTTTCCATGTTTGAAATTAGCGCCGAGGGCGCACGTGGCCGCGTGCGTGCGCGTGCACGTGCCTCTATATATAGAGGTGAGCCGGGAAAGGGGGCGGAGCCTGGGGGATGACGCTCTGTGCGCGCCGCAGCGCTTCTGCGCATGTGCGGGCGTCCCAGCAGGTTTTAAAAAGCCACAATATTGTAGTAAGCTGGCTATGAAGTATAGAGACAGAGCTGGCAACATTTAAAGGCATACAGCAAGCGGTTGATACAGGCATCCCCTAGAAAGGCACATTAGTAGACACCAACTTTTTATTATAGCAGCATTTATGCTAGACTATTATCAGTAACTGGTGTATTTCGGCTGGAATACCTCAGCTTTGTGGCTTAGGAATATGCCATCTAAAAACTCCGGGACTAGAAATTCCAGGAGGAATAGGGGGTCTCCATCGGGCTCTGAGGATCTTGGGCATGCTTTGGCTGCACCAGTCTCCCCTGAAGAATCAGAGGTTAGTGACCGTAGGGCACCCCCAGGAGTACCTGGTACTGTGGCTGTCCTCAGTTCACCTGCTCCTGTGTATGTAACAGAGGAGGTTTTTTCCTCAGCTCTGGGAGGACTGGAAGAGAGATTGTCAGCATTAATCGCTGCTTCCCTGTCACAGGAGAAAAGCGCTCGATCTCCGTCTCCTCCCTCAGAGTGCCTGTTAACAGAGCAACAGTCCCATACAGAGGTCGACCTACCTGAGGGGGATCAGGATGAGGTTGATTCGGTTGTAGAGGAATCAACAGTGGAAGAGCCGTTCTCAGCATCACATGCTGAGAGGTTATGGGTTCAGTCCCTGACTAATATGGTCCGATCAGCATTTAAAATGCCACTTGCGGAGCCATCCTCCACTTCTGTCTCCTCGTTGGGGTCGCTAAAAGCTCCCCAGACTGTTTGTTCCTTTCCGATCCATCCTTTACTGGAGGGGCTCATTTACCAGGATTGGGAGCATCCTGACAAAATATTTACTCCCCCCAAGAGATTTCCGGTGGTCTATCCCATGGAGGATAGGTTCATCAGAAAATGGAAGGTCCCTACAGTGGACGCAGCCATCTCTTGTGTGAATAAATCACTGACATGTCCGGTGGAAAATGTCCAAATGTTCAAGGACCCAATAGATAAAAAATTGGAGTCATTATTGAAATCTGCTTTTTCTACAGCAGGATTGGTGACACAACCAGCAGTGGCAGCTATAGGGGTCTGCCAAGCAGTGAAGGATCAGTTGAAACAGGTCTTAAGAGACTTGCCGGATCAGCAGGCTCTTGCCCTAGCTGATCTACCTAGAGCCTTATGCTTTGCGGTGGACGCTATAAAGGATTCAATCCATCAGGCCTCCCGCCTTACGCTGTCTGTAGTACATATGCGCAGGCTTCTATGGCTCAAAAACTGGTCTGCTGAAGCTCCCTGTAAAAAATTGCTGGTCAGCTTCCCATTTCATGGGGAGCGCTTATTCGGGGAAGACCTGGACAAGTATATCCAGAGAATTTCCAGCGGTAAAAGTACACTTTTGCCGGTTAAAAATAGAGTTAGAGGTCCCTCCTTTAAGAGGCCGGCTTCTCCAGTCCCTAGGACATCGGCTGTGAAACAGTTCCGACGGCCTCCCCGGTCAAATCCCGGAGGTAAAAATCAGGGACAGTTGCAGGGTAACAAGAAGCCCTGGAGCAGGAGAGGTACAAAACCTCCCCCAAAGTCAAATGCATGAAGGGTTGCCCCCACCCAATCGGGTGGGGGGAAGACTTCAGTTGTTCACAGAAACCTGGCGGGACACGATCCGAGACAGATGGGTGCTCTCCGCAGTAAATCTGGGATACAAATTGGAGTTAAAAAACTCCCCTCCTTCCCGCTTTATAAGGTCAAACGTGCCAAGGGATCCCCAGAAGAGAGGATCCCTCCTGTTGGCACTGGAACAATTATTGCTTCAAGCAGTAATTATAGAGGTTCCCCTGGAAGAATGGGGGTTCGGGTTTTACTCAAACCTCTTTACAGTTCCGAAGCCAAACGGGGACGTGAGGCCCATATTAAATCTAAAAGGGCTAAACAAATTCCTACATATCAGGACTTTCCGAATGGAGTCGATCCGATCGGTAGCCACTGCCCTACAAGGGGAGGAATGGTTAGCCTCGATCGACATCAAAGATGCTTATTTGCACATCCCCATCTTTCCAGCCCACCAAAAAATAGGATTTTTATAACAGCTTACCTGTAAAATCCTTTTCTTGGAGTACATCACGGGACACAGAGCGACATAGTCATTACTAATGGGTTATATAGTTACCGTCAGGTGCTGGCACTGGCAACTTCCAAAACCGGAAGTACCCTCCCCTATATAAGCCCCTCCCATCCGGGAGCACCTCAGTTTTGTAGCAAAGCAATAAGTGTCCCCAAAGAGGGGCGGGAGCTCTGTGTCCCGTGATGTACTCCAAGAAAAGGATTTTACAGGTAAGCTGTTATAAAAATCCTATTTTCTTTCTCGTACATCACGGGACACAGAGCGACATAGTCATTACTAATGGGATGTCCTAAAGCAATGCCAAATGAGGGGGGGGATACACCATATATAAGCTGAGCGCTATCAGACATGAGGATCTTTTGCGGCCTGCAACACACTGCGCCCAAAGGCGACATCCTCCTGACTTCTAACGTCCACCTGGTAGAACCTAGTAAACGTGTGTACTGAAGACCATGTTGCGGCCTTACAGACTTGAGCCAGGGAGGCCTGGTGATGCACTGCCCATGAAGTTCCAACTGCTCTCGTGGAGTGCGCCCTAACTTTGAACGGAGGCGGTCTACTTCTCAAGCTATAGGCTTGTATTATGACCTGTCGAATCCACTTGGCTAAAGTAGATTTTGACGCTGCCTGACCCTTTCTGGGGCCTTCCGGCAGAATAAACAAAGTATCCGTTCTGCGAATCTGAGCAGTGGCTTTTAGATAAGCTTTAACTGCTCTTACTACATCCAAAGAATGCAATAACTTTTCCTCTACCGAAGTAGGCTTGGGGAAAAAAGAAGGAAGAACCACATCTTGGTTCAAATGAAAACTCGATACCACCTTAGGAAGAAAGGCTGGATGAGGACGTAACACTACTCTGTCCTTATGGATAACCAGATATGGCTCCTTACAGGACATAGCTGCTAATTCCGATACTCTTTTAGCCGAACAAATGGCTACTAGAAAAATCAATTTCCTGGTGAGAAGCACTAAGGAAATATGCTGTAATGGTTCAAATGGTTGTTTCTGTAGAACCGACAGAACCAAGTTTAGATCCCATGGACATATGGGAATATTAACCGGAGGACTAATACGTATCACTCCTTGTATAAAGGCTTTGACTAGTGAATGCGAAGCCAAGGGCCTTTGAAAAAATATTGACAAGGCCGAAATCTGACCTTTGATAGTACTCAAGGCAAGCTTCCTATCTACAGCCCATTGTAGGAAGTCCAGAATTCTACCTATTACATATTTACGTGGATGCCATTTCCTGGCCTCACACCAGGCGATGTACGCCTTCCAGATTCTATAGTAGATCTGCCTGGATACCGGTTTCCTGGCATTGATCATGGTAGACACCACAGCATTAGAGAGCCCTCTCCTTTTTAGAATGTGGGCTTCAATAGCCAGGCCGTCAAACCTAGGGCTGGTAAGGAAGGGTGGTATATCGGTCCCTGCGAAAGCAGGTCCGGACGATGTGGGAGGATCCAAGGACTCCCCACAGACATTTTTACAATCTCCGCGTACCATGCTCTTCGGGGCCACGCTGGAGCCACCAGAATCACTGGTTTCTTTTCTACCCTGATTCTGCGGAGTAATCGAGGTAACAATTGTGGCGGTGGGAATGCATATATCAGCTTGAACTGATCCCAAGGGAACACTAGGGCATCCGAGCCGCACGCTAGGGGATCCCTTGTCCAAGAGACAAACCTGTCCACTTTCGTGTTGAACCTGGATGCTAGCAGATCTACATCCGGTGTTCCCCACCGCTGACATATTGTCCGGAAAACCTCGGGATGAAGGGACCATTCCCCTGGGCATAATTGTTGGCGACTTAGAAAGTCCGCCTTCCAATTCTCCACCCCTGGAATGAATATCGCAGATATGGCTGGGACATATCTTTCTGCCCATCTCAGGATGTAATTTACTTCCCTTTGGGCTGCACGACTCCTGGTGCCCCCCTGACGATTGATATATGCCACTGCTGTGGCATTGTCTGACTGAACTCTGACAGGGGACCCTTGGAGTTTGGATGTCCATGCTACTAGGGCATACCGGGCTGCTCGTATCTCTAAGAGATTGATGGGCAGGGCCTTTTCCGCATCCGACCATCTGCCCTGGAGAGACCATTGCTCCAGTACTGCTCCCCAGCCTAAAAGGCTGGCATCTGTAGTGACCACCTTCCAAGAAATCGGACTGAAGGATTTCCCTCTTTCCAGATTCCGGGGAACCAACCACCAACGGAGGCTTCTGCGAACGGAAGGGGACAAGGACATTGGTACGTCCAGAGCCTGAACTTTTTTGTTCCAGGCTGACAGTATGGCCCTTTGCAACTTCCTTGAATGGAATTGACCGTAGGGTACTGCTTCGAATGATGCCACCATTTTTCCCAGCAGCCTCATGCACAGGCGTATGGATGGCTGTCTTTTTGAACCCACTAAGTGGATCAAATCTCTCAAAGACGACCCCTTTTCTCGAGGCAAGAAAATTTTTCTCTGGTCTGAATCCAGCCTTAGCCCCAAGTATTCCAGACTTTTGACTGGTTTTAGGGCTGACTTGTCTCGGTTGATAATCCAACCGTGATATTCCAGATACTTGATTGTCTCGTGAACAACCACTTCTAGTTTTTCCACTGAGTGGTCTATCAGCAACAAGTCGTCTAGATATGCCATTATCGTTACACCTCGTGTTCTTAGATTGGCCAATAATGGGGTCAGAATTTTTGTGAACACTCTTGGTGCTGTGGCCAGACCGAAGGGTAAGGCTCTGAACTGAAAATGGCGCCCTTCTATCGCAAAGCGTAGAAATTTTTGGTGGGCTGGAAAGATGGGGATGTGCAAATACGCATCTTTGATGTCGATCGAGGCTAACCATTCCTCCCCTTGTAGGGCAGTGGCTACCGATCGAATCGACTCCATCCGGAAAGTCCTGATATGTAGGAATTTGTTTAGCCCTTTTAGATTTAATATGGGCCTCACGTCCCCGTTTGGCTTCGGAACTGTAAAGAGGTTTGAGTAAAACCCGAACCCCCATTCTTCCAGGGGGACCTCTATAATTACTGCTTGAAGCAATAATTGTTCCAGTGCCAACAGGAGGGATCCTCTCTTCTGGGGATCCCTTGGCACGTTCGACCTTATAAAGCGGGAAGGAGGGGAGTTTTTTAACTCCAATTTGTATCCCAGATTTACTGCGGAGAGCACCCATCTGTCTCGGATCGTGTCCCGCCAGGTTTCTGTGAACAACTGAAGTCTTCCCCCCACCCGATTGGGTGGGGGCAACCCTTCATGCATTTGACTTTGGGGGAGGTTTTGTACCTCTCCTGCTCCAGGGCTTCTTGTTACCCTGCAACTGTCCCTGATTTTTACCTCCGGGATTTGACCGGGGAGGCCGTCGGAACTGTTTCACAGCCGATGTCCTAGGGACTGGAGAAGCCGGCCTCTTAAAAGAGGGACCTCTAACTCTATTTTTGACCGGCAAGAGTGTACTTTTACCGCTGGAAATTCTCTGGATATACTTGTCCAGGTCTTCCCCGAATAAGCGCTCCCCATGAAATGGGAAGCTGACCAGCAATTTTTTACAGGGAGCTTCAGCAGACCAGTTTTTGAGCCATAGAAGCCTGCGCATATGTACTACAGACAGCGTAAGGCGGGAGGCCTGATGGATTGAATCCTTTATAGCGTCCACCGCAAAGCATACGGCTCTAGGTAGATCAGCTAGAGCAAGAGCCTGCTGATCTGGCACGTCCCTTAAGACCTGTTTCAACTGATCCTTCACTGCTTGGCAGACCCCTATAGCTGCCACTGCTGGTTGTGTCACCAATCCTGCTGTAGAAAAAGCAGATTTCAATAAGGACTCCAATTTTTTATCTATTGGGTCCTTGAACATTTGGACATTTTCCACCGGACATGTCAGTGATTTATTCACACAAGAGATGGCTGCGTCCACTGTAGGGACCTTCCATTTTCTGACGAACTTATCCTCCATAGGATAGACCACCGGAAATCTCTTGGGGGGAGTAAATATTTTGTCAGGATGCTCCCAATCCTGGTAAATGAGCCCCTCCAGTAAAGGATGGATCGGAAAAGAACAAACAGTCTGGGGAGCTTTTAGCGACCCCAACGAGGAGACAGAAGAGGAGGATGGCTCCGCAAGTGGCATTTTAAATGCTGATCGGACCATATTAGTCAGGGACTGCACCCATAACCTCTCAGCATGTGATGCTGAGAACGGCTCCTCCACTGTTGATTCCTCTACAACTGAATCAACCTCATCCTGATCCCCCTCAGGTAGGTCGTTCTCTGTATGGGACTGTTGCTCTGTTAACAGGCACTCTGAGGGAGGAGACGGAGATCGAGCGCTTTTTCTCCTGTGACAGGGAAGCAGCAATTAGTGCTGACAATCTCTCTTCCAGCCCTCCCAGAGCTGAGGAAAAAACCTCCTCTGTTACATACACAGGAGCAGGTGAACTGGGGACAGCCACAGTACCAGGTACTCCTGGGGGTGCCCTACGGTCACTAACCTCTGATTCTTCAGGGGAGACTGGTGCAGCCAAAGCATGCCCAAGATCCTCAGAGCCCGATGGAGACCCCCTATTCCTCCTGGAATTTCTAGTCCCGGAGTTTTTAGACGGCATATTCCTAAGCCACAAAGCTGAGGTATTCCAGCCGAAAATACACCAGTTACTGATAATAGTCTAGCATAAATGCTGCTATAATAAACAGTTGGTGTCTACTAATGTGCCTTTCTAGGGGATGCCTGTATCAACCGCTTGCTGTATGCCTTTAAATGTTGCCAGCTCTGTCTCTGTACTTCATAGCCAGCTTACTGCAATAATGTGGCTTTTTAAAAACCTGCTGGGACGCCCGCACATGCGCAGAAGCGCTGCAGCGCGCACAGAGCGTCATCCCCCAGGCCCCGCCCCTTTTTCCGGCCACCTCTATATATAGAGGCGCGTGCACGCGCACACGCGCGGCCACGTGCGCCTCGGCGCTAATTTTCAAACATGGAAACCAGGGACAGGAGCCAGGGCCCCCTTTGCCGCAGGCCGGGGGATAGACGAACACTGCAACATGGCAGAGGAAACAGTTTCCTGTAGGAGAACTCACCAGCTGCCTGGACTTTGCTCTCTGAGAAGAAACTAGTCCATATGACAAGAAAAACATTCCACAGCGGCCTCTAGTGGACAAACACAGGTACCGCAGTTTAATATACTAAACATATATAAAAAAACATTCTTTTTTTTTTTTTTTTTCTTGACCACCATTAAAAATTATTACATTTTTTTTAGTAGTTACAGGCATGCACAGATATTAGCGGGAATACCGTTAGGTAACAGACAGAAAGACAAATTAGGCTTGGGGGTCCCCCAATAGAACCAAGTTCCTGGGGGCCCCCACTTACCTGTTCCCCGCCGCAGGACTTTGTTTGGTCCACAAAAGCCCAAACTTCACCTATCACGGCAGGCATTGTAATCAAACCTTCAGGGACCGGGTTCCCAAGGATTCCACTCCCCTGGACCTGTATAGCACCCTGCACAGAAAACATCTTGGTCGTGGGTATGACCAGAGCTCTGGATCCCAGGGTCCAGCTCTCCTAAGAGAAGCATTACAGGCAGAACCTTGCTCTTCTCTGCAAGGCCCGGGTACCGACCGTTTAGCTATGAAGCTTTTTTGGTCGGATCCGGAATAGCTTACTGAGGCCCAAAAGAACCTGTACGCAAGCTCAGTGAAAAACACATGTTTCTTCTTGGCCAACACCTTAGACACTGGCAAAAAACTGAGGTGCTCCCGGATGGGAGGGGCTTATATAGGGGAGGGTACTTCCGGTTTTGGAAGTTGCCAGTGCCAGCACCTGACGGTAACTATATAACCCATTAGTAATGACTATTTCGCTCTGTGTCCCGTGATGTACGAGAAAAAATTTCTACGCTTTGCGGTAGAAGGGCGCCATTTTCAGTTCAGAGCCTTACCCTTCGGTCTGGCCACAGCACCAAGAGTGTTCACAAAAATTCTGGCCCCATTATTGGCCAATCTAAGAACACGAGGTGTAACGATAATGGCATATCTAGACGACTTGTTGCTGATAGACCACTTAGTGGAAAAACTAGAAGTGGTTGTTCACGAGACAATCAAGTATCTGGAATATCACGGTTGGATTATCAACCGAGACAAGTCAGCCCTAAAACCAGTCAAAAGTCTGGAATACTTGGGGCTAAGGCTGGATTCAGACCAGAGAAAGATTTTCTTGCCTCAAGAAAAGGGGTCGTCTTTGAGAGATTTGATCCACTTAGTGGGTTCAAAAAGACAGCCATCCATACGCCTGTGCATGAGGCTGCTGGGAAAAATGGTGGCATCATTCGAAGCAGTACCCTACGGTCAATTCCATTCAAGGAAGTTGCAAAGGGCCATACTGTCAGCCTGGAACAAAAAAGTTCAGGCTCTGGACTTACCAATGTCCTTGTCCCCTTCCGTTCGCAGGAGCCTCCGCTGGTGGTTGGTTCCCCAGAATCTGGAAAGAGGGAAATCCTTCAGTCCGATTTCCTGGAAGGTGGTCACTACAGATGCCAGCCTTATAGGCTGGGGAGCAGTACTGGAGCAATGGTCTCTCCAGGGCAGATGGTCGGATGCGGAAAAGGCCCTGCCCATCAATCTCTTAGAGATACGAGCAGCCCGGTATGCCCTAGTAGCATGGACATCCAAACTCCAAGGGTCCCCTGTCAGAGTTCAGTCAGACAATGCCACAGCAGTGGCATATATCAATCGTCAGGGGGGCACCAGGAGTCGTGCAGCCCAAAGGGAAGTAAATTACATCCTGAGATGGGCAGAAAGATATGTCCCAGCCATATCTGCGGTATTCATTCCAGGGGTGGAGAATTGGAAGGCGGACTTTCTAAGTCGCCAACAATTATGCCCAGGGGAATGGTCCCTTCATCCCGAGGTTTTCCGGACAATATGTCAGCGGTGGGGAACACCGGATGTAGATCTGCTAGCATCCAGATTCAACACAAAAGTGGACAGGTTTGTCTCTTGGGCAAGGGATCCCCTAGCGTGCGGCTCGGATGCCCTAGTGTTCCCTTGGGATCAGTTCAAGCTGATATATGCACTCCCACCGCCACAATTGTTACCTCGATTACTCCGCAGAATCAGGGTAGAAAAGAAACCAGTGATTCTGGTGGCTCCAGCGTGGCCCCGAAGAGCATGGTACGCGGAGATTGTAAAAATGTCTGTGGGGAGTCCTTGGACCCTCCCACATCGTCCGGACCTGCTTTCGCAGGGACCGATATACCACCCTTCCTTACCAGCCCTAGGTTTGACGGCCTGGCTATTGAAGCCCACATTCTAAAAAAGAGAGGGCTCTCTAATGCTGTGGTATCTACCATGATCAATGCCAGGAAGCCGGTATCCAGGCAGATCTACTATAGAATCTGGAAGGCGTACATCGCCTGGTGTGAAGCCAAGAAATGGCATCCACGTAAATACGTAATAGGTAGGATTCTGGACTTCCTACAATGGGCTGTAGATAGGAAGCTTGCCTTGAGTACTATCAAGGGTCAGATTTCGGCCTTGTCAATATTTTTTCAAAGGCCCTTGGCTTCGCATTCACTAGTCAAAGCCTTTATACAAGGAGTGATGCGTATTAGTCCTCCGGTTAATATTCCCATATGTCCATGGGATCTAAACTTGGTTCTGTCGGTTCTACAGAAACAACCATTTGAACCATTACAGCATATTTCCTTAGTGCTTCTCACCAGGAAATTGATTTTTCTAGTAGCCATTTGTTCGGCTAAAAGAGTATCGGAATTAGCAGCTATGTCCTGTAAGGAGCCATATCTGGTTATCCATAAGGACAGAGTAGTGTTACGTCCTCATCCAGCCTTTCTTCCTAAGGTGGTATCGAGTTTTCATTTGAACCAAGATGTGGTTCTTCCTTCTTTTTTCCCCAAGCCTACTTCGGTAGAGGAAAAGTTATTGCATTCTTTGGATGTAGTAAGAGCAGTTAAAGCTTATCTAAAAGCCACTGCTCAGATTCGCAGAACGGATACTTTATTTATTCTGCCGGAAGGCCCCAGAAAGGGTCAGGCAGCGTCAAAATCTACTTTAGCCAAGTGGATTCGACAGGTCATAATACAAGCCTATAGCTTGAGAAGTAGACCGCCTCCGTTCAAAGTTAGGGCGCACTCCACGAGAGCAGTTGGAACTTCATGGGCAGTGCATCACCAGGCCTCCCTGGCTCAAATCTGTAAGGCCGCAACATGGTCTTCGGTACACACGTTTACTAGGTTCTACCAGGTGGACGTTAGAAGTCAGGAGGATGTCGCCTTTGGGCGCAGTGTGTTGCAGGCCGCAAAAGATCCTCATGTCTGATAGCACTCAGCTTATATATGGTGTATCCCCCCCCTCATTTGGCATTGCTTTAGGACATCCCATTAGTAATGACTATGTCGCTCTGTGTCCCGTGATGTACGAGAAAGAAAATAGGATTTTTATAACAGCTTACTTGTAAAATCCTTTTCTTGGAGTACATCACGGGACACAGAGCTCCCGCCCCTCTTTGGGGACACTTATTGCTTTGCTACAAAACTGAGGTGCTCCCGGATGGGAGGGGCTTATATAGGGGAGGGTACTTCCGGTTTTGGAAGTTGCCAGTGCCAGCACCTGACGGTAACTATATAACCCATTAGTAATGACTATGTCGCTCTGTGTCCCGTGATGTACTCCAAGAAAAGGATTTTACAGGTAAGCTGTTATAAAAATCCTATTATTCTATGACACTGCCTGAAACAGTTACTCCACTACAGCTATCTGATTACCTGACTACCTAGCCCCACCCTGCTACCTTTATGACTGCAATAAATGTAAAAAATAAATAAAATTGTCCTAATATTTCTATCACACTATCTCCCTCTAAAACATGAATAACAATAATAATTGTTGACAACTACTAGAGTAGATTTTAGGACAGAGAGTCTATTCAAGGCAAATAGAAAGGTACACCTCTCCAAAGTCCAAACCACAAGAAGACACTCTCTCTATCTGTGGTAAACCCTGCCAGTAGGATTAGTTTTATATAGATTCATAGCCCCACCCACAATGAGAAATGAAAGTAGCTGATTGGACAATTCTGATTGGACGTTTTTTTCAAATATGTTTAGTTTCAAATTCGATTCTAATTCGATTCGAATCGAATTTGAAGCAAATGTATAAAATGTACTAGGACATGTTCATGCAATGAAGCAATTCATAAATCTATGAATTTTTCGATCAGGCATGCTGACAACTTCATTGATGCGATAAATTTAAATTAAATAAGATGTGTGTGTTTTTTTTTGCACTGGTAGTGGTACACTGGAAGTATGAGAAGTTGATTTGACAGATGTATATAAGTAGTAACTACTAACCATCTTCCAAAATTTCTAATTCAAATAGAAAAGATTAGAAGACAATAGAAAAAATATATAATTTAATAGAATACAATAGAAAGAATATACAACCATCTTCTGAAATTCGAATTTCGAATAGAATAAATTCGAATTTCGAATAGTATGAATTAAAAATTTTAAATTAATTAATTTTAAATTTGGATAAAAAAGATGATAATAAAATAGAAAATAGACTAGAAAAACAATATAACAGAATAGAATATATTATATTTTATTCTATTCTGTTCTATTTTTTTCTAGTCTATTTTCTGATTCTATTCTAATCTTTTCTAATTGGAATTCGAAAAATCGGTCACATTCGAAAATATTTCAACCAAATTCGAAAATATATTTACCGGATTCGATAATATTTCAACCAAATTCGAAAATGTATCTACCGGATTTGATAATATTTTATCCGCATTGGTTAATATTTCAACCAAATTCGATAATATTTCAACCGGATTTGAAATTATTTCAACCAAATAGAAAAGATTATAATAAAATAGAAAAACAGATAATAGACTAGAAAAACAATAGGACAGAATATATTATATTTTATTCTATTCTGTTCTATTTTTTTTCTAGTCTATTTTCTATTTCTATTCTAATCTTTTCTAATTGGAATTCGAAAAATCGGTCGCATTCGAAAATATTTCAACCAAATTTGAAAATATATTTACCGGATTCGATAATATTTCAACCAAATTCGATAATATTTCAACCGGATTTGAAATGATTTCAACCAAATAGAAAAGATTATAATAAAATAGAAAAACAGATAATAGACTAGAAAAACAATTGGACTGAATATATTATATTTTATTCTATTCTGTTCTATTTTTTTACTAGTCTATTTTCTATTTCTATTCTAATCTTTTCTAATTGGAATTTGAAAATCGGTCGCATTCGAAAATATTTCAACCAAATTCGAAAATATATCTACCGGATTCGATAATATTTCAACCAAATTCGATAATATTTCAACCGGATTTGAAATTATTTCAACTAAATAGAAAAGATTATAATAAAATAGAAAAACAGATAATAGACTAGAAAAACAATAGGACAGAATATATAATATTTTATTCTATTCTGTTCTATTTTTTTCTAGTCTATTTTTTTATATTCTATTCAAATCTTTCTATTAAAATCAAATTCATTATATACTAAATTCGAATTTCGGAAGATGGTTATATATATATATAATATATCATTTTTTTTTCCGACATTCGAATTTCGTATAGAATGAATTCTAATTTGAATAGAAAAGATTAGAATAGAAATAGAAAATAGACTAGAAAAACAATAGAACAGAATAGAGTATAGATACTATCTATTTCATTTTTTATTTTTTTGCAGATTACTATTTGTTTCCATAAGATCTCCTTCAGAATATTAGCATCTATTTAATTTTTTATTATTTTTTTTGCAGAGTACTAATAGTCTGCAGGAGATCTGAAAAAAAAATAGATGCTAATAGTCTGCAGGAGATCTTATGGAAACAAATAGTAATCTGCAAAAAAAATAAAAAATTAAATAGATAGTATCTATACTCTATTCTGTTCTATTGTTTTTCTAGTCTATTTTCTATTTCTATTCTAATCTTTTCTATTCAAATTAGAATTCATTCTATACGAAATTAGAATGTCGGAAAAAAAATTATATATATATATATATATAACCATCTTCCGAAATTCGAATTCAGTATATAATGATTTTGATTTTATTAGAAAAGATTTGAATAGAATATAAAAGAATAGACTCAAAAAAAATAGAATAAAATATAATATATTCTGTCCTATTGTTTTTCTAGTCTATTATCTGTTTTTCTATTTTATTATAATCTTTTCTATTTGGTTGAAATAATTTCAAATCCGGTTGAAATATTATCGAATTTGGTTGAAATATTATCGAATCCGGTAGATATATTTTCGAATTTGGTTGAAATATTTTCGAATGCGACCGATTTTTCGAATTCCAATTAGAAAAGATTAGAATAGAAATAGAAAATAGACTAGAAAAAAACTAGAACAGAATAGAATAAAATATAATATATTCAGTCCAATTGTTTTTCTAGTCTATTATCTGTTTTTCTATTTTATTATAATCTTTTCTATTTGGTTGAAATAATTTCAAATCCGGTTGAAATATTATCGAATTCGGTTGAAATATTATCGAATCCGGTAGATATATTTTCGAATTTGGTTGAAATATTTTCGAATGCGACCGATTTTTCGAATTCCAATTAGAAAAGATTAGAATAGAAATAGAAAATAGACTAGAAAAAAAATAGAACAGAATAGAATAAAATATAATATATTCAGTCCAATTGTTTTTCTAGTCTATTATCTGTTTTTCTATTTTATTATAATCTTTTCTATTTGGTTGAAATAATTTCAAATCCGGTTGAAATATTATCGAATTTGGTTGAAATATTATCGAATCCGGTAGATATATTTTGGAATTTGGTTGAAATATTTTCGAATGCGACCGTTTTTTCGAATTCCAATTAGAAAAGATTAGAATAGAAATAGAAAATAGACTAGAAAAAAAATAGAACAGAATAGAATAAAATATAATATATATATATTGTATTTTATTCTATTCTGTTCTATTGTTTTTCTATTTGATTATTTCCAATATTTTCGATTCTATTCTATTCTAATTGTTTTTCAAATTTGATTCGACTAGAATTCTTTTCGAATTCGATTCGAATTTCGTCCGTGGTTTTTCGATTCGAAACGTTCGGATTCGGTTGAATTCGTTAGCATTGGTAATTCGTTAATTCGGATGCATCCGAACGTCCGAATAATGAAAATTCGTCCGAATTTCGATTCGGAACGAAACGAAATGCACATGCCTAATAGCAGCTAACCTCTCCTATAAACCAACCAATGCAAATGCAAAAGCATCCTCAATGACATATGCAGGGCTGCAATGTTGGGAGAGGCTGCAATGCCTGACAGGGCCAATGGCTCATCCTGTGCGGCTGCCTCAGGTCTCTCAGGGGAGGCTGGTGTCATGCAGGCATGTCTAGAACCCCTAGATCCAGAAGGCGACACTTTAGTGCCCCTTTTTCCTGCCCCTGAACCCTTTTTATGGGGAGACATAGTTCTAAGCCCAAAGGCAGAGGTACTAACACAGGTGCATCAACTGCTGAGCCTAGTCTGGCAATAACAAATGCCTGCTAATCTGCACAGCCTGATGCTGAGTAGGTGTCTTAGTATGCCTGAATCCAATCCACAAGAAAAGGTGCTTACGTGCCCCAAAAGCTGCTGTGTCCCACTGCTTTACAGATCTCTTGGCGTCTGGGGTTTTAAATAACACCGCCCTGCACCTGCGCTGTAGCTTGCTGTGTACGCCGCACATGCATGCTAACGGCAACCACACCCCCCGCTGCTCCCAATAGAGAAAAACGCATTTCCCGTGCAAGCGTGCGTCTAAGGGGCGGCGGCGAGCGGGGGAGATGGGGGAGAGAGTACCTTAATCGGGGGGGGGGACCGCCGTGGGACCCTAGATAACGTGGGACCCCCCTTATAACGCTCGTGGCAGAGCCTAAAGCGGAAGGTGTGAGCAGATCCATAGACCGGCTGCACTGAGCTTTCATCCTGGAGAGCATGTAAGTAAAACACCAGGTATGTCTCTTTACTCCCTCTAGTTTCGGAAAACAGGTAAGACATGCAACTACTCACAGAAGAGAACCCCAGGAATTTCTCAGGGTTGTCTTCACTTACCTTATCCCCACCGCAGGATACTGCTGAGGACCAGACAGATCCAGCCTTCACCCATTACAGTGGGTTTTGTTGTGCCAACCTCCAGGGTTCTGGGTTCCTACTTAAAGGAGGCCTCTTCCCTGGACCTGTAAGGCACTCTGCCAGAAAACCTTTGGGCATTTTTTAATACGTGCCACAAAGTGCTGGATCCCAGAGTCCAGTCCTCCTAAGAGAGACATTACAGGCAAAACCTTGCTCTTCCACGACGCCGGGTACCATCCATTTTGGCCTTGTATCTGGGCCTATTGGATGGATCCGGTTGTGTAGCTCCTTAACCCCAGCAGGGGCACTCAGCAGAGCTTCTTCTTAGCACATTCTTTAACCGTGACCAACACCTTAGACACTGGTATGCTCCTGGTATGGGAGGTGTTATATAGGTAGGAAACGTCCTGTCTAATTGATTACACCAGTGTCCAGCACCTGAAGGTGAGATATAACCCATTAAGTAATTAACAAGGCTCTGTGTCCCGTGATGTACGAAAAAGAAACAAACATTAAATATTTTGCAGACTACCAGTTCTTAAGACTAAATGTATACTAGCCACGGGAAAACGCAAATGCGTTTGCCACATTTTGCCACGGCCGGTGGTCAATGGCGTCCCTAGGCCCTGACCCCCCCCCCCCCCCCAACATTATGCTGTGTTTCAGTTAGGCAGGTAATATACGGTGCAAATTTCTTTCCTGCATCCACATATTGCAGGAAAGAAACTTGCATGATTCCCTCATCAACATAGACAGTGCTGACAGGGGAATATCCCTCCTGCCCAGCAATTGTATTCTCCCGACAAACAGTGATTATCACTAATGGCTATAGCAACCGCTAGTGATAATCATAAGAGAATCTGCTCATTAATGGTTCAAATCTCAGCCAGTTCCTGCTGAACCAGCTGTGATTTAAACTGTCTATGGCTGGTCTTAGCTGTTAGGCAGCCCGTACACTGATCACTTTTTTTCATTCAACTATTAGGTTGAATGAAAAAAAAAAAGAAATGATCCAATTCCCCCATCTACACATTATAGGTGGATGGGGGAATCCTCCCAGTGTGGACCAGTTCTGGAACAACCAGAGTTGCTGTCCTGTCCCGGCTATTCACAGCGCTGGTCTCTGTCTCCATGGCAGCGGCGGCAGCACATTGGAACCCAGTGCTGGTTACTTTATGGGGCTGATGTACAGGAGGGCCAGCACAATTTGTTGTTAGAGATGGGCTGGGCTTGTTCAAAATTCCACATGCCAGAACCTGCCAGGAAGCCCACACTGCACAGCGCTAATCACAGGCAGTGAGACATTTCCCGGTCCGCAGCTGCACAGATCAGGAAATGTCTCACTGGCTGTGATTAGCACTGTGAAGTGTCGGCTTCCTGGCGGGAGATCGGGCATGTGGGATTTCAAACACACCCGAGCCCATCTCTATTGGTTGTAGACAGTTGAGCTCCCTGCTGGTTGCTTAGCAGCAGTGGAGCCTTCTCTGACATGCTGATCGGGATGCAATCCAGGTGATGCTCCTAGTCAAATCCTAGTGTTAAATATCAGTGATTTTATTGATCAAAGCCCGCACCTTACAGGCATAGAGCCCACATGGCTGCTGAACATACGGTTGATTATATATATGTGGTTGTACTCTTGATGCTAATAAATACTGTGTTTATTTAATCTGACTGGGAGCATCACCTGGATCACATCCCGATCAGCATGTCAACAGAGAAGGTTATACAGCATTACTGCTGCTAGGTGACCAGCTGGGGGCTCGGCTCTCTATAACCAATAGTGCCAGCCTTCCCCTGCATGCACCCATAATGTCACCAGCACTAGGTCCTAATAGACTGCCGCCGCTGCCAAGGACACAGATGCCAGACCAGCGCTGTCAAAAGCAGGGACAGGACAGCTGGGGAACCCCACAGTGGCAGAACACCAGGGCCCGGTGGCAAGACAACCTAGATATATATATATAAATATATATATATATATCCTAGTTGGCACCCCTACTTTTGTCCCTGTCCCCCCATGTGTCCCCCCTAAATATGAAAGCTGGAGACGCCACTGCCGGTGATCAAAGCGTTACTATCCTGAACGTGATTCTTCCGCATTCAGGAGAAGGAGGTTTAACCTCACTTAAACACGGCAGCTCCTAAACTCTGCTAAAGGCCTATGTGTACATGGACACATAGGCCTTTAAGGAGTTGAGTTTAGGAGCTTTGACAAAAAAACACCAAAAGCTCCAAAACTCACGTTTTTTTTTTTAAACCAGGATTTCTTTTATTGAACAGATATGTGGTACAATTATAGCAAATAAAAGCCATGACAAAACATATCAGCATAATAACAAAATTTCACCATACAGAGAATGCATGGTGCACATACAAAGGAATGTCAAACGGCGATCAAGACAGACATGAGCAACATAAGATGATCCCGAACATGTAATAATAGTATGGATCACCTACGGAAAATAGACAGGTAACTCTCAAAATGACAGCCATGGCTGCCAAACCTTTTCAGATTTCTTAGGACAGTTCCTGCTAATATACAGTAGGTCAGCTTATACATAGGTAACACATCATCAATTGCAGACTCCCATGAGGCTAGAGATGGAGGAGCGGGAGAGGCCCACTTACAAAGAATTTCTTTCTTAGCATAATATAATAGAAAGGAAATTAATAATTTGGTATGCCTATTCCTCTGTTCATTATTCTGAATGCCTAATAGGCGAGCTCAGTCAGGAGTCACTGGGAGGGACAGCTCTAAGTGAGTGTTGATAAGGTCAAAGACCTCCAGCCAGAACTGGGCCACTCTTGGACAGCTCCAGAACATATGGAAATAGGTACCAATGGAGGAATGGCAGCGAACACAGTCTGGAGACTTGCATGTATAAATTTGATGCAGTCTTTGAAGTGTGTAATACACTCTGTGAAGAAATTTTGTCTGTGCAGAGGAGATACCTAGTCTGGAGTTATCTTTAAAGCACTCCTCCCAAGTTTCCCCTTCTAGAGTAGGTATGTGTGCACTCCACAGCTCCAATAATTTTTCTATCTTAGGAGACTCTACACTCATTAAAGCTAGGTAAAGTGTGGAAAGGGGTTTAGAGAGCTGCTCTTGTGAAAGAAGATCCTCAATCCGGTCTGTCTCTAGGGTGAGGGAGCCAGCACACTGTGATCGAGCTACGTGACACAACTGGCAGTATCGGAAGAGCATCAAACGGGGTAGACTGTACCTAAGAGAGAGGTCGTGGAAGGGCAACAGGACACCCCTTGGCATAATATCACATAGTGTCTTGATTCCATGTCACATCCAATCCTGAGGGTCAGGTATTGATCTAAAAATGTGAAGGGTATTCCCCCCATAGAGGGTTATAGGGAGACCACTGGTTGGGCCTCAAAAACCACTTCCTGGCCACAGACCAGACTTTAAGTGTGGTTCTAATAGGATGAGGAAGGGTAGCATAAGCTCTAGGGCCGCAATAGACCAAATTAGCCAGTTCAGTGAGGGATCCCAAGATGGCAGCTTCCAAACAGACTGCTGCATTCGCCCAGATCTCGTAAACAACCACTGAACTGTAACTAGCACTGCGGCCCAGTAGTAGACCTGCAGGTTGGGTAGAGCTAAGCCACCACAGCTGATTGGTAATTGAAGGGTGGATTTAGCTAATCAGGGAGCCACACCATGCCAAAGAAAAGTGCACACATAACTATCAGCCTCCTGAAAAAAAATCCGACCTATCCAGATAGGGCAGTTCCTAAGAAAAAAAAAATTTCATTTAGGGAGAAAAATTATTTTTAGAATATTTATGTGGCCCATAAAATTTAAAGTGACACTAATGGTTTGTTTAAAATATAAATAACATAAAAATGTAGGATGCATTAAGGTGAAAAAACACAAAGGTTTACAAACCCTTTAAGGGTAGGGAAGACCATGAATTGCACTAATAGGTGTGCGCAGCCTATTGCATTAGGGTGTGCACCCCAAAGCTCAAACGCATGTATGTGCTGATAAGGTGTGCTGATAAGGTGATCTATTGTTCAAATGTTTCAATGCCTCTGTGTTCCTTATTGCTGATTGGACAGTTTACCCCGCCCTGAATCAAAGGGAGGGGGGATTGTCCCTGAGTTGTATATCTGTTGCTACATGTGTTTGAATAAAGAGTCTGTTGTTTTAACCCTATATTAAGTTACGGATAATGGCTGGGTGCTCTGTGGGATCTTGGATCGTGTGGTACCGGACAGAGGAAGCATTTATGATGGGCAGACTCATCTTGAGTAAGGGGGCCGTGACACAGGATGCAGGGCCGATCCTAGACAGGGTGCGAAGGGTGCAGTTCACCCAGGCGCCACAGAGGTGGGGGCGCTCAAGCGCCAGAGTGCTCCCCTCCCTCCTTCTCCTCCTTGTTGGTATCCAGAGGCCGCTCTCTCCGACTGAGAGAGACCTGCGGTGACGTAGAGGGGGGTGGGGGGCGGTCCTACTGAAGGCGCTCGGACAGGCAAGGATGGCTTCCTGGAGAATGTGTCAGCTAATGCTGCGGGCGGCTCCCCGCTCTGCCTCTGTCCCTCTGGACTCTGAACCTCAGCAGAGTCTGCACCAGGGCCATGAGCGCCGGCGGGAGGAGTTAACTTCCTCCTCCTCCGCGCATAGTGCTCTCCACCATGCTGGATGACCTCTTCTATCTTCTGGCAAGTGACACTGCATCTGGGCTAGGTGTCAGTGGGGCCCCACTCACGGCATCCCAAAGAAGAGTCTCTGCTACTTCCAGTCTCCACGGGGATCTCTACTGGGCACCTGACCCTTCACAGCACAGAGCAGCTGACACCAGCGATGTTCCCCAATCACACTGCACAGTGAGTATTATTCTAGTAGGGGGGACCTGCCAGCCTCTGCCCACACCATAAGGTAACCGCCAGGGCCACACTGGATTGTCAGAGGGAGTTGTAGGAGCTCTAAAGAGCTGTTTGTTAGATGGATGAGCCTGTTCCTCCTTGTCGTCACTTTCTTCACCTCCCCCCTCCCTAACCTGCCAGCTTGGAATGCTCCGCAGTGGCCGTGCTAGAAGACTCATAATTCACTGTGAGGAAACCATAAAGGAGAGTGCTCAGGAGGGAGGGGGGATGTACAGCTGTCAGTGTGTTTGTACATCTCTACTGCCTGTGTTTGTACATCTCTACTGCCTGTGTTTGTACATCTCTACTGCCTGTGTTTGTACATCTCTACTGCCTGTGTGTTTGTACATCTCTACTGCCTGTGTGTGTGCTACATGAGACAACAGTGGCTGTGTGCAGAGAGACTGCTCGACCACTCACAGCATGTCACTGTACACAGAAAGACAGTCCCTGACCTGGAGACCAGTCCCTCTCCTTCACCCAGTCCTGTGTATGGCATTATCCCTGATTAGTAGGCACAGTCCCTGTTTTATAAACCAGCCCCTTCTGTCCTTTTATTGTCTTCTGTCCCTCTACCAAGTGTAACTATCATTGATCTAATCCTTGTTTGGTAAGCAGTTCCTGATGTATAGAGAAGGTCCATGTTATAAACAGTCCATTAAAGAAACGGTCCTTATTATCCACTTGCTGTCTGGAAGATTTACCCCTCCTTAATGACCAGGCCATTTTTTGCAAAACGTCACTGCATTATTTTAACTGACAATTGCACAGTCAAGTGACACTGTAACCAAATAAAATTGATGTCCTTTTGTACCCACAAATAGAGTTTTCTTTTGGTGGTATTTGATCACCTCTGCGGTGACCGACAATTTTGAAAAAAAAAAAACTTACTGCTATAAAACATCCAATAAAAAAAATCGAATTTCTTCATCAATTTAGGCCAATAAGTGTTTTTGGTAAAAAAAATCCCAATAAGCGTATATTGATTGGTTTGCGCCTATATGGTTATAGCAGCTACATGGAACATTTATGGAATTTTTATTTATTTTTCTTCTACTCGTAATGGTGGCAAACAGCGACTTATAGCGGGACTGCGATGTTGCAGTGGACAAATTGGACACTCTGCATCTGGTGGCAAGTGGCAAGCTCAGGTTCCTACTGATTCGGCATTATGGTGAGTTGAACTATTTCATTATATATTACAATGTAGTAACAGAAATAATGTGATTTGATCATCCTGACACCATATCAAGCATGGTGTCAGGATGATTAACGCGCTGACACCAGCCATTCGCCCAACAAATCACCCGCTGACAAATTCCCCGTCAACTCCAGAGACTACATTCCACCTCGCACACCACCACCCATCCGCCAGTCGCCTCCACCCCCTCGGTCATTGGCAAAAGTTTGATCCACGAAAACTGGTCCCTCAAGAAGGGGGGGGGGGTGTCCCTGAATGGCAGTTTGGAAATGTGGTCACCCTACCAGCGGTGAGTGTGTCTCCCTCCCCTGTGTGTGTGGCTCCCTCAGTGCAGCACCTGAGTGATGCGTGTACCTGTGTGTGGCCCATGAATGGTGTGTGGATGCAGGGGACATAGTGGCCCCTGTGAAGGGCAGAATCCGGGTCGTTGTAGGTGACTTGGCGGTAAATTGGGGGGTGTCACTGAGTGAGGTGCACACAGGCCCCGCCCCTCAGCACGTACTGCACTGCTGCTCCAATCCCAGTGACTAGGAGGTGAGCACGTGACCCCGGCTACGTCCAATACATGGGACCGCGCAGTGTGACCTTGTGTACGGTGCAGTGCAGTGCATCAGCCTGACATTTGTTCTCACTGTCACAATCTTCTCCACCTGGGCGGCGCAGCTGCACACTGTCCTCTCCAGCTGCCGCCCGGGTGGGGTTTGTGTTTGTCCAGAGGGGGGGTCTGTACTAATGGAGGGGGGATAATTTGTGGGGGGTCTGTACTAATGGAGGGGGGATGGCTTGTGGGGGCCAGGGGGGGTCTGTACTAATGGAGGTGGTCTGGGATGTAGGGGCCAGGGGGGGTCTGTACTAATGGAGGGGGTCTGGTGTGTGGAGGCTAGGGGGGGTCTGTACTAATGGAGGGGGGATGATTTCTGGGGGGTCTGTACTAATGGAAGGGGGTGGTTTGTGGGGGCCAGGGGGGTCTGTACTAATGGAGGGGGGATGGTTTGTGGGGGCCAGGGGGGTCTGTACTAATGGAGGGGTGTTGGGGCCAGGGGAGGTCTGGTGTGTGGGGGCCAGGGGGGGTCTGTACTAATGGAGGGGGGATGGTTTGTGGGGGCCAGGGTGGGTCTGTACTAATGGACGGGGGATGGTTTGTGGGGGCCAGGGGGGTCTGTACTAATGGAGGGGGGATGGTTTGTGGGGGGTCTGTACTAATGGGCGGGTGGTTTGTGGGGGGGTCTCTACTAATGGAGGGGGGTGGTCTGTACTAATGGGGGGGTGGTTTGTCCTGAGCGGGGTCTGTACAAATTGAGGGATGGTGGTCTCTACTAATAGAGGGGGGGGTGTTCTGTACGAGCCGTAGCTGTAATATATGCCGTCTGGACTCTCTGGTTATCTGGTTTCAGCAGGAGGCCTTTTGAAGGCATCTATCCCTTTTGATGGAATGGTGTATGTGCCTATTACTATACTTGCTTTGTGAGCACTGAGTATTAATGATCTTTTAATTTACTTTTAATAAACCTAGCCATTGGTAATGCACTAGGTCGGTGCGCCCTTATTTTTCCTTTTACTAATGGGGGGGTTTGTGGGGGGTCTCTACTAATGGAGGGGTCTCTACTAATGGAGGGGGGTGGTCTGTCCTAATGGGAGGGTGGTTTGTGGGGGGGGGTCTGTACTAATGGGAGGGCGGTTTGTCCTGAGGGGGGGTCTGTACTAATGGAGGGGGGTGGTTTGTGGGGGTCTCTACTAATGGAGGGGGGTGGTTTGTCCTGGGGGTCTGTACTAATGGAGGGGGGTCTGTATTGAGGGAGGGGTTTATACTTAGTAGGGAGTCTATACTTAATACAGATCTGGACTCGGTGGAGTCAGTACAGGCAATTCAGAGTGAGATGACTCCTGATCAGAGGAACCGTTGTTGCTGTATCGCTGGGTCAGGTGAGAGGGCCGATCAGCCATTATCTCCTATATTATGTCTGCAGTCTCTGACCATCTCCTGTATTATATCTGCAGTCTCTGACCATCTCCTGTATGATATCTGCAGTCTCTGACCCTCTCCTGTAATATGTTTGCACTCTCTGTTCATCTCCTGTATTATGTCTGCAGTCTCTGACCATCTCCTGTACTATGTCTGCACTCTCTGACAATCTCCTGTAATATGTCTGCAGTCTCTGACTGTCTCTTGTATCATGTCTGCACTCTCTGACGGTCACCTGTAATATGTCTGCACTCTCTGACCATCTCTTGTACTATGTCTGGGGGCTCTTCCTAACATACTCTCTAACAGTAGCCCTCTCTGTGTGAATCAGAGAGACTCCTCTCCAGGTCTCATTAGTGTACGCTCTTCCTGTATTTTCTTTATTGTTAAAAGATCATGGGAGGATCCTAGAGTAACGACGACTTCTTAGGGGAGCATCTCTGTGTTTGAATAGTTGCCATAGAAACGTGTAAAGGGGAGGAGTTTGTAGGATGACCACGCCCATGTGGGGGCGCCAGAAATATTTCTGCACCCAGGCGTCTGTGACCCTAGGATCGGCCCTGACAGGATGTATACAACAAAATCTCCTCCAAGTGGCCAACCCTCCATCCCTCAATGAGCCGGGATTCTCTGATCATAATTGCCAGGGGCTCCAGAACCAGGGCAAAGAAGCTCAGAGAGCAGACATCCCAATGGGTCCCTCTCTCCAAGGTAAAGGAATCTGAGATTCTAGTATTGGTCCTCACCTTAGCCAGTGGGGCATAGTATAGCAAACCCACTGTGACATTATAAAAGGCGCGGTGATTGATGGACGTTATGTTTTACCTTGCATGCATTCATTTGCAGAGAACTAAGGTGGAATCCAGTCCGGGTTTTACCAGCCACCTTGGCAGGGTTGGTTCCAGACCAGATTTTGCAGTCCACTTGTGTCCACTAGTGATGAGCCGAACACCCCCGGGTTCGGTTCGCACCAGAACCCGCGAACGGACCGAAAGTTCCCACGAACTTTAGAACCCTATTAAATACAATGGATGCGAACGTTCAAAATCTAAAGTGCTAATTATAACGACTAATATGCATGTTATTGTCCTAAAAAGGGTTTGGGAACCCGGGTTCTGCACCAGGGGACATGTATCAATCCAAAAAAAAGTTTTAAAAACGGCCGTTTTTCGGGAGCAGTCATTTTAATGATGCATAAAGTGAAAAAAATAAAGTGAAATATTCCTTTAAATATCGTACCTGGGGGGTGTCTAAAGTATGCCTGTGAAGTGCCACGTGTTTCCCGTGTTTAGAACTGTCCCTGCACAAAATTACATTTCTAAAGGAAAAAAAGCCATTTAAAACTGCTTGCGGCTTTAATGTAATGTCTGGTCCCGGTAATATGGATGAAAATCTTTAAGAAAAATGGCATAGCTACCCCATCACAGCCCCCCCCCTACCCCAGCCCATTAACAGCCCCTTTGGGTCTTGTATGGATATTAAGGGGAACCCCGCACACAAAATAAAAAAGGCCCTATATACTCTGAACAGCCGTATACAGGCGGTGCATACAAGACAGGGACTGTAGGTTTGTTCTTATGTAGAATCTGTTTGTAATTTTGAACAGGTACATTGTTTAAGTGTAGCTCCAGCCAAAAAATCAATTTTTAAGCTTTTTGGAAAACATAGGGAAGGGTTATCACCCCTGTAACATTTGTTTTGCTGTCTGTGCAGTGTGCACCTGTTCAGAACAGTTCACCTCACTTTCCGTCCTAATGACAAATGTTTTTTGAAAATTTGGGGTTTTTATTGAAACAAGAATTAGTGATAAAGCATCAGTGGAGAGGAGACACTTTTTTTCCCATATTAACTCTTACAGGAGAGAATTTGCCTTCCTAGGGGTAGATTTCCTCTCACTTCCTGTTGTATCCTTCCGTTTGCAAGGAGGAGTCGTTTGTAAGTTGGATGTTTGAAAGTAGGGGCCTGCCGTATATACTCAGCTGAAATTTGCCCCTTACATGTTGGTGTTGCCACAACACTGTGAGCCCTCACAGTTACTCTTGGAGGGCGCATGAATGGGCCCTGCTGTGAATTATTAGATCAAGAATTGTAATTGCATGCCCCTGTTGAACAGGGGCTGAAAAATTGGGCCTTTGGTGGTGGTGGTGGTGGTGTTGACACAACACTGTAAGGCCTCACAGTTACTCTTGGTAGGCGCAGGAATGGGCCCTGCTGTGAATTATTAGATCAAGAATTGTAATTACATGCCCCTGTTAAACAGGGGCAGAAAAATTGGGCCTTAGGCACTGGTGCCACAACACTGCAACCCCTCACAGATACTGTACTTGGAGCACAGCAATGAGCCCTGTTGCAAAGTATTGCATCAAAATTTTTAATTACACGCCCCTGTTAAACAGGGGCTGAAAAATTGGGCCTTAGCCACTGGTGCTGGTGCCACGACACTGCAACCTCTCCCAGATACTCTAGTTGGAGTGCAGGAATGAGCCCTGCTGCAAAGCATTGCATAAAAAATTGTAATAATACGCCCCTGTTAAACAGGGGCTGAAAAATTGGGCCTTAGCCACTGGTGCTGGTGCCACGACACTGCAACCTCTCCCAGATACTCTAGTTGGAGTGCAGGAATGAGCCCTGCTGCAAAGCATTGCATAAAAAATTGTAATAACACGCCCCTGTTAAACAGGGGCTGAAAAATTGGGCCTTAGCCACTGGTGCTGGTGCCACGACACTGCAACCTCTCCCAGATACTCTAGTTGGAGTGCAGGAATGAGCCCTGCTGCAAAGCATTGCATAAAAATTGTAATAACACGCCCCTGTTAAACAGGGGCTGAAAAATTGGGCCTTAGCCACTGGTGCTGGTGCCACGACACTGCAACCTCTCCCAGATACTCTAGTTGGAGTGCAGGAATGAGCCCTGCTGCAAAGCATTGCATAAAAAATTGTAATAACACGCCCCTGTTAAACAGGGGCTGAAAAATTGGGCCTTAGCCACTGGTGCTGGTGCCACGACACTGCAACCTCTCCCAGATACTCTAGTTGGAGTGCAGGAATGAGCCCTGCTGCAAAGCATTGCATAAAAAATTGTAATAACACGCCCCTGTTAAACAGGGGCTGAAAAATTGGGCCTTAGCCACTGGTGGCGGCACCCAGAAACAAAAATGTTCTTCCAAGCTATCATCATCAATCGGATCATTGAGGAGGAGGAGGATAGTCAGTCTACATAACAGGACAGTCTCTCAGCATCAGCATCAGTCTTGAAGGGATGTGACATTTGAAAATAAATTAGTCTGTTATATCAGCTTCAGGTGTTTGGTAGCTGGTGGTGATCCAAGACTGGTTCAGCTTTATGAAGGTCAGTCGATCAACAGAGTCGGTGGACAGGTGCACCCTGTGATCCGTGACAAATCCTCCAGCAGCACTGAATGTGCGTTCTGAAAGAACGCTGGATGCAGGACAGGCCAGTAGCTCAATTGCATACTGTGCAAGCTCTGGCCAGTGATCCATCCTCAAGACCCAGTAAGCCAGAGGATTTTCGGTGGGGAAGGTGTCCAAGTCTGACCTTGCCCCTAGGTATTCCTGCACCATGTATATCAGACGCTGGTGATGGTTGCTGGAACCGATCATACCTTGGGGCTGCGGACTAAAGAATTGTCTGAACGCATCGGTCAGACGGCCACCTTCCCCACCGCTCCTTCTTTGACTGACCGAAGCCTCAGCAACTCGTTGTCCAGGACCAGGAGTTTGTAACCTCCCAGTCTCTGGGAACGCGTTGCACAGACCTTTCTGCAAGGCCTCCCGGAGTTGTCTCATCCTCTGCTCCCTCTGCGACGGTAAGATAAGGTCCACAACCTTACCCTTGTACCGTGGATCAAGGAGAGTGGCCAGCCAGTAATAGTCCCTCTCCTTGATCCGAAGAATACGAGGATCCTTCTGAAGACTTTGCAGGATCAGGGAGGCCATGCAGCGTAGGTTAGCTGAGGCATTCGGTCCGGAGTCCTCTGGGTCACTAAGGACGACATGATCCGCAGCCACCTCCTCCCAGCCACGTACAAGTCCACGGGTTTCTTGGGACTGTAAATCTTCCCTAAAAGACTGCTGCTGATGATGCTGAGTGCCAGGCTCCACCTCCATGCTGACACAATCCTCCTACTCCTTCTCCTCCTCCTCCTCTTCTTCTTGTGCGATGGGTGGGACAGAAGGAACACTGTCTGGGTAAAGGGGGCCTTAAGAGGCAAGGAAGTCCTCCTCTTCCTGCCTCTGTTCTGCCTCAAGTGCCCTGTCCAGTATTCCACGCAGCGTATGTTCCAACAGGTGGACAAGAGGTACAGTGTCACTGATGCATGCACTGTCACTGCTCACCATCCTCGTGGCCTCCTCAAATGGTGCCAGGACAGTGCATGCATCCCTGATCATGCCCCACTGGCGTGGTGAAAAAAAACAGAGCTCCCCTGACCCTGTCCTGGTGCCATAGTCGCACAGGTACTCATTGATGGCCCTCTGCTGCGTGTGCAGCCGCTGCAGCATGGCCAACGTTGAGTTCCACCTGGTGGGCATGTCACATATAAGGCGGTTCTTGGGCAGGTTCAACTCCTTTTGCAGCTCAGCCAGGCGAGCACTGGCATTATAAGATCTGCGGAAATGCACACAGACTTTCCTGGCCTGCCTCAGGACATCCTGTAAGCCCGGGTACCTGCCCAAGAACCGCTGCACCACCAGGTTAAGGACGTGAGCCACACAGGGCACATGGGTCAGTTGTCCATGTCGGAGAGCGGAAAGGAGGTTGGTGCCATTGTCGCAAACTACCATTCCTGGCTTAAGCTGGCGTGGCGTCAACCACCTCTTGGCCTGCCCCTGCAGAGCAGACAGAACCTCTGCCCCAGTGTGGCTCCTGTCCCCCAAACACACCAGCGCAAGCACGGCATGGCATCTTTTTGCCTGCGTACTTGCGTAGCCCCTTGAATGCCTATGGAGCACCGCTGGTTCCGAGGACAAAGCACAGGAAGAGGCCATGGAGGAAGAAGAAGAGGAGGGGGTGGAGGACAGAGGTGTGTCACAACCAATAGTAGCATTTTGGAGGCGTGGCGGTGGAACAACCTCCAACACTACTGCACCTTGTCCTGCATCCTTCCCAGCTGCCAAAAGAGTGACCCAATGGGCCGTGAAAGAAAGGTAACGTCCCTGTCCATGCCTACTGGACCATGAGTCAGCGGTAATATGCACCTTACCGCTGACCGCCCTGTCCAGCGAGGCCAAAACATTGCCTTCCACATGCCGGTAGAGAGCCGGAATCGTCTTCCGTGAGAAAAAGTGGCGTTTGGGGACCTGCCACTGAGGAACCGCACATTGCACAAACTCACGGAAGGGGGCCGAGTCTACCAACTGAAAAGGCAGCAGTTGAAGCGCTAGCAATTTAGCCAAGCTAGCATTCAACCGCTGGGCATGTAGATGGCTGGGAGTGAACTTCTTTCGACGGTCCAGCAGCTGGGGCAGGGAAATTTGCCTGCTAGAATCAGATGTCGGTTTACTGCTAGCAGAGTGCCCGCAAGTACTTGGCTGTGACACACCTAATTCTACACCTTCATTCCTCTCAGTGCAGGTTTCCGAGAGGACTGAAGGTATAGTGGGGTTGGAGATCCCAGCTGATGCGGTGCAAGAAGAGGTCCACTTTGTTCTTTGGTGTGGGTCTTTAAGGTAGGCTTGCCAACGAGCTGCATGGCAGGTCAACATATGTCTGGTCAAGCATGTGGTGCCCAAGCGGGTGATGTTTTGGCCACGCGATATACGCTTGAGACATATGTTGCAAACAGCAGCTGTGCGATCTGATGCACTCGACTCAAAAAAGGCCCACACCAAAGAACTTTTTGAATAATGGGCAGAGGCAGCGCCCTGCACAGGCGGAGCTCTGCGGTATGATTCCGTCGGTGTGCTGCCCTTACGCTGGCCCCCCCCGAGGGCATCCTGCCTCATTGGAGATGTGCCTCCTCCTCATCCTCCTCCTCCTCCTCTCTCCTATGAGGCACCCACGTGGAGTCAGTGACCTCATCATCCCCTCCCTCCTCATCACTGGAGCCAATCTGGCAGTATGCTGCAGCTGCTGGAACATGACTGCCAGATTGGTGTCCTTCTTGAGCATCCTCTCTCTCTGCTCTCACGCTACTGCCTTCCTCTAGCTGGGTATCATCATCAGACCCTTCGAAACGCTGGGCATCCTCCTGGAGCATGTACCCAACACTGTGCTCAAACAGTTCGGGGGACTCCTCAGGAGAACATGGTTGGTCTAGGGAAGGAGTGACTGATGATGACATTGATACCAGGGAAGAGGACGCTTTGGCAGCTGCATTGCCAGTACCCTGAGCCTGGGTGAGAGAGGATGAGGAGGATGAGGAGGGCTTGGTCATCCACTCTACCAAGTCTGCGGCATGATGCGGCTCAACACGTCCAGCTGCCAAAAAGAAGGACAAGCGTGTCCCATGGCCACGTGCTGATGGCGATGCACTGCGTCCACGACCAGCACTGTTGTCTCTAGACACAGAGCCTGCTTGCCCTGTTTTATTGGCTCCTGACTGTCTGCCTCTCCTTGTTTGCCTTCCAGACATTCTAATGGCCTGCAGGGAAATGGGAAAACCAGCAATAAGGCCTAGCTTCAGGAGTATATTTTGCAGTAATCACACTACGCCTGCTGTAGGTGCTGCAAATGCCTGTTGGTGTAACACACCAGGAAAAAGCAGCAATACAGGCTAACTTCAGGTGTAATATGATCAGGAGGCACACTCCGCCCGCTGTAAGTGCCGCAAATGCCTGTTGGTGTAACACACCAGGAAAAAGCAGCAATACAGGCTAACTTCAGGTGTAATATGATCAGGAGGCACACTCCGCCCGCTGTAAGTGCCGCAAATGCCTGTTGGTGTAACACACCAGGAAAAAGCAGCAATACAGGCTAACTTCAGGTGTAATATGATCAGGAGTCACACTCCGCCCGCTGTAAGTGCCGCAAATGCCTGTTGGTGTAACACACCAGGAAAAAGCAGCAATACAGGCTAACTTCAAGTGTAATATGATCAGGAGGCACACTCCGCCCGCTGTAAGTGCCGCAAATGCCTGTTGGTGTAACACACCAGGAAAAAGCAGCAATACAGGCTAACTTCAGGTGTAATATGATCAGGAGGCACACTCCGCCCGCTGTAAGTGCTGCAAATGCCTGTTGGTGTAACACACCAGGAAAAAGCAGCAATACAGGCTAACTTCAGGTGTAATATGATCAGGAGGCACACTCCGCCCGCTGTAAGTGCTGCAAATGCCTGTTGGTGTAACACACCAGGAAAAAAGCAGCAATACAGGCTAACTTCAGGTGTAATATGATCAGGAGGCACACTCTGCCCGCTGTAAGTGCTGCAAATGCCTGTTGGTGTAACACACCAGGAAAAAGCAGCAATACAGGCTAACTTCAGGTGTAATATGATCAGGAGGCACACTCCGCCCGCTGTACGTGCTGCAAATGCCTGTTGGTGTAACACACCAGGAAAAAGCAGCAATACAGGCTAACTTCAGGTGTAATATGATCAGGAGGCACACTCCGCCCGCTGTAAGTGCCGCAAATGCCTGTTGGTGTAACACACCAGGAAAAAGCAGCAATACAGGCTAACTTCAGGTGTAATATGATCAGGAGGCACACTCCGCCCGCTGTAAGTGCTGCAAATGCCTGTTGGTGTAACACACCAGGAAAAAGCAGCAATAGGGGCTAACTTCAGGTGTATAATGTGCAGGAGGCTTAGCAACAATGACACTGTCCCCTGCCTATCATTCTCTCTCCCTGCACACAAGGTTTATCAAAGTATATGACACTGACACTCTCCCTGTCTATCCTTCTCTCTCCCTGCACACAAGGTTTAGCAAAGAATATGACACTGACACTGTCCCCTGCCTATCCTTCTTTCTCCCTGCACACAAGGTTTATCAAAGTATATGACACTGACACTCTCCCTGCCTATCCTTCTCTCTCCCTGCACACAAGGTTTAGCAAAGAATGTGACACTGACACTGTCCCCTGCCTATCCTTCTCTCTCCCTGCACACAAGGTTTAGCAAAGAATATGACACTGACACTGTCCCCTGCCTATCCTTCTCTCTCCCTGCACACAAGGTTTATCAAAGTATATGACACTGACACTCTCCCTGCCTATCCTTCTCTCTCCCTGCACACAAGGTTTAGCAAAGAATATGACACTGACACTGTCCCCTGCCTATCCTTCTCTCTCCCTGCACACAAAGTTTATCAAAGTATATGACACTGACACTCTCCCTGCCTATCCTTCTCTCTCCCTGCACACAAGGTTTAGCAAAGAATGTGACACTGACACTGTCCCCTGCCTATCCTTCTCTCTCCCTGCACCCAAGGTTTAGCAAAGAATATGACACTGACACTGTCCCCTGCCTATCCTTCTCTCTCCCTGCACACAAGGTTTATCAAAGTATATGACACTGACACTCTCCCTGCCTATCCTTCTCTCTCCCTGCACACAAGGTTTAGCAAAGAATGTGACACTGACACTGTCCCCTACCTATCCTTCTCTCTCCCTGCACACAAGGTTTAGCAAAGAATATGACACTGACACTCTCCCTGCCTATCCTTCTCTCTCCCTACACACAAGTTTGAGGTACAAATAGCACTGACACTGTCCCTGCCTATGTAACTCTTTCCCTGCGCCGGAACACACTACACAAGACCGCTGCGCTGGCGGCCTTTTATAGTGTGGGGCGTGTGCTAAACCCCCTGAGCTATAATTGGCCACAGGCAACCTGCCTGTGGCCAATTATGGGTCTCCTAGCTGCCGGCGCTGTGATTGGCCAAGCATGCGGGGTCACAGTGCATTCTTGGCCAATTACAGCTCCGGGATTGCACTGCGATGGCGCAGTGTATTGTGGGCCATTCGCGTCACTCGAATTTGGCACGAACGGCCCAAATCGTTCGATGTTCGCTGAACGGTCGAACAGCCGATGTTCGAGTCGAACTTATGTTCGACTCGAACACCGAGCTCATCCCTAGTGTCCACCAACAGGTGGTATAAATTAAGCAGGACTAGAACAAAGGATTGCTCTTGGCCTGGGACTCAGGAAGCCAAAACCTGAAAGAGCTGCTTATGTGAAGTTTGCTTTGTGAGAGAAGAAAAAGTTTGCATTATCTTTGTTTTGTGGGTGACTGGGAGAAGCCCTTCACCTCTGAGTTAGGAACCTGCAATGTTTAGTTAGTGCCTGGATGGCAAGGATTTATTTTCTGTTTTGTTTGTTTAATTTTCATGCAACCATTTAAATTAAAAACTTTAATTAAAAATGTTAAGAAAACCTGCCGTTAGGAATACTTTTTCCCAGGGAAGGTGATCCCTATTGAGCTAACCCCTGACACCACCCATTGGAGAAACCAAGGCCCAAAGCCAAACCTACATAGCACACCCAGAGATCTATTCTACTGAGCCAAAGGCTTTTTCTGCGTCTAAAGAAGCCACAACTCTTGTGCTGGCATTGATTGGCAGCCAAATTAAGAAAGAGGCAATGGAAATTAATGTCAGTGCCCTGCCCCGGCATGAAACCGGTTTGATCAACATGTATAAGGTCTTTTTTTTTATATCCAACAAAAACATTTTATTGAACGAAGATTGGTATACAGCCATTATCAATGTTACATTATAATACATATCCATGCAAACATAAAGCGTAAACAGGGTACAATAAACTCTGCATTTCCCCATCATATTGTCACCTTGTCTTATTCGTTTTTATTTGTTTGTGCTGTTCCTCACCCCACATTCAATCCCAGCAGTCTGTCCATGACCAGGTCCCGGTGTATCCAGCCACGGAGCCCATAGATTTTCATATTTCCGTGTACTTCCCCTGTGCTGGTAGATAATTTTTTCCATATGCAACACTTCCCCGATATTATGAATCCATTCCCTTACTTTTGGGGAATTTTCTGACTTCCAGTGTACCATGATCAATTTTCTGGCCTGAAAAAGTACTCTATGAATGGCCTCCCTGGTGTACATCTCCAACTCGTATTCCTCCAGTACTCCCAGTAGGCACGCTCGTGGATCCAAAGGTATGGTTACCTTGAATACCGAGTTGACAGTATTCACCACCTCTACCCAATAAGTGTGCAATTTGGGGCACCGCCATAAGAGGTGAATAAGGTCACCATGATCGCATTTATACCTGCTGCAAGTGTCCTCATCTTGCAACCCCATCAGCTGCAATCTATGTGGTGTGTAATACACCCTCAGTATGAGTCACATTCAGTGAACATATGCCTACCGCCTGGAATATCTCCTCCCATTGCTCTCCATCCATCTGGCCTACATCTCTCTCCCACCTTTCCCTCACCAGCAGGGGATGCTGCGCCATGAAGATTTGTAAAAGTATGGCGTAGCATTGAAAAATAAATCCCTTCGATGACGCAGCATCCCTAATGAGGCTAAATATTGGGGTCAGTGAGAGATGCCACTCCGATGATCTACTTTGTGCCTTAACAGCATGCTGGAGTTGTGAATAATAGAAATGCATCGAAGATAGAAGTTTATATTCCGCCTGCAATGCTACAAAAGGCCGGAGCACTCCATTATGAAATATGTGCTTGAGGTGCGTAATACCGTATGATTTCCACCTGGCCCCTGCCTGCAATTTGGCCAGCTCAGTGTATGTATCATTAAGCCATATGGGGCTATATTCAGTGTAGCCATCAGCCTGTTGAATGTATTTGCATTTGTTCCACACTTTTTGAATGAGATTGTACGTTGGGTACTTCTTGTTTGGTTTGGCGAAAGCTAGAGCTTCCAATGCCGTAGGGATGGGACCTCTTCCTATAGTGTACAGCGTAATTGCTTTGGATGAGCCAGCCGGCTCATGATTGGGCTCCCCTTCTGTCCTGAAACTTCCAATAAGGTGTTGCAGTGCTGCAGCCAAGTTGTACAACCACGGGTTGGGTAATGCCAACCCGCCATCGTCTTTGGGTCTTTGAAGGTGTTCTAATTTAATCCTGGGTGGCCTATTCTTCCATATCAAAGTACGGAAGATAGAATTCACTATTCTAAAGATTTTTAAAGGAATGACCACCGGGGCATTGTGAAGACAATAAAGTAGTTGTGCCATGAGAATCATTTTTATCAAGTTCACTTTGCCCGCCACCGAAATGCGGAGGTTGTTCCATGTTTTGACCCTTTCCCTAAACCTTTGAAGTAGGGGTGAGATGTTCAGATGGCTAAAATCTTGTGGGTTGGAGGTAACTTGGATCCCTAGGTATTTGAAGGAGGTAGTAATGGGTATGGGACAGGACGAAGTCACTGTTTGTGTGGCATCCCCATCTATCAGTAATAAGGCAGATTTCAAACCAATTGATATGTAGGCCAGAAAAGGTACCAAATTTCGTTATAGTTGTCATGGCCTCCTGCAGGGAAGTGTCAGTATCCCCTAGCATGAGCAAGGTGTCGTCCGCATATAACATCACCTTTTCCTGCAGGGTGCCATAACAAAATCCGATAATATGTGGGTTGGTCCTGATCTCAATGGCTAGGGGTTCGATAGCCAGTGCGAAGAGAAGAGGGGACAGCGGGCAACCTTGCCTCGTCCCCCTTCTCATGTATAAGGTCTTTAATTACCGCTGTAAGACGGAATGCTAAGATTTTGGCCCGTAACTTGGCATCGGCATTAAGTAGAGAAATGGGCCTATGGGAGGCACAATCCTCAAGGTCCTTGCTGGGTTTGGGCACCAACATTATAAGGGCTTCTGACATAGAGTCCAGCAGAGAATCTAGGGAGGTAAACTGGGAAAGGAGGGCAGTGAGCCTGGGCACCAGCAACTATTGGTATTGGGAGTAAAATTCAATAGGGATCCCATCGGGACCCGGAACCTTACTGGATTGCATGCTACTAAAGGCAACCTGTACCTCCTAAAGCAGGAATCCTCAAAATTATCGGGCGCCAAAAATTATCGTCCAAAAACTGTTTTTTTAATTCGGCCAAATGAAAAAAAACAGCCGATACCGAAAGGGGGCATGGTCCGCCCCGAGTGCCGCCCATTGCGGGAGTGTCATCCTGGAGCGCCCAGTCCCCCACTCCCTCCTCCTCTCCTTGCCGCGATCTCTGTGTTTCATGGAGCTGAATTGCCCGGCCACAGTAACAGTGTCCGGCCTCCTGAGATTAACGGCACACTGATCCAATGGGGGGACATTGAATCAGTGTGACGTGATTACAGGAGGCGGGAAATTGTTTCTGTGGCCCAGGCAATTCAAATCCTGCTCCGTGATACAAGGAGATCGCCGCTGATGAGGGCATGCTGCATATGATAGGCACTGGTAAAGCTGCTGGGCACTGGCAACCTGCATATGATGGGCACTGGTGGGGCTGCATATGATGGGCACTGGCGGGCTGCATATGATGGGCACTGGTGGGCGGCTTTGCGAGCGATTTTAACACTTTTCTGGCTGCTAGCGAGGGTTAAAAGCGCTCCACTAGTGGCCGAATAGCGCCGCAAAAACGATGGTAAAGTGCAGCTAAAAATAGCAGTGCTTTACCGCCGACGGCGCAATGCCCCAGTGTGAAAGTAGCTTAATACAATTACTCGTGTACTCGAGTATAAGCCGACCCAAATATAAGCCGAGGCACCTAATTTTACCACAAAAAAAAAATGGGAAAACGTATTGACTCAAGTATAAGCCTAGGGTGAGAAATGCAGCAGCTACTGTAAGTGGAAAAGAGGGTCAACATTTTCCATCTGCAGCCTCACTGTGCCCATTTGCAGCTTCACTGTGCTCATTTGCAGCCTCACTGCCCATTTGCAGCCTCACTGCGCCCATTTGCAGCCTCACTGTGCCCATTTGCAGCCTCACTGTGCCCATCTGCATGCCTCAGCCTCACTGTGCCCATTTGCAGCCTGAGGCCTCGTACACACGGCCGAGATTCTCGTTGAAAAAAACATGTCGTTTTTTTCGACGAGATTCTTGGACAAGAAACTTGTCCCGGCCGAGTGTACACACGCTCGTTTCAAAGAACCCGCGGTTCTTTGAAAGGAGCGTACGCGGTGACGTCATCGACTACGTCGAGCATCCGCTCGTCACATTCGATGCCGTCGCCGCCATCTTGGTATACCCTACGTATGCCTAGGAAGCTACCGCGCATGCGTCAAATTCATTTCGAACATGCGCGGGCTTCGGGGAGGACAGGTAAGTGTACACACACTCACTTTTCTCGTCGAGAAACATGCCGAGGAGAATCTCGACGAGAAAATAGAGAGCAGGTTCTCTATTTTCTCGTCAAGGTTTCTTGTCGGTTTTCTCGACGAGAAATCCGATAGCAGCGTACACACGACCAATTTACTCGGCAAGACCTCTCTGCCAGCAAGTTTCTTGCTGGTTCTTGCCGAGAAAATCGGTCGTGTGTACGAGGCCTTACTGTGTCCATCTGCATGCCTCAGCCTCACTGTGCCCATCTGCATGCCTCACTGTGCCTATATTTCTTGCCTCACTGTGCCAATCTCCCTGCCTCATGTACCTGATCTGTGCCTCATGTACCGGCGCTGTGCGCATCTGCAGCCTTATGATCTCCGGCGCTGTGATATGCAGTCTAGTCAGCGGCCGTGTAGTGTAGCAAAGCCCCGCCTCCTCCTTGTCCGTGACTTAACACTGACTCAGTTTCCCAGCAGTGAGTCAGTGTTCAGCCTATCACGGACAAGGATGAGGAGAAGGCGGGGCTTTATTATACTGCCCGGCCGCCGACTAGACTGTATATCACAGCACCAGAGATCATAAGGCTGCAGATGGACACAGTGAGGTGCGGGACTCGAGTATAAGCCGAAGAGGGCATTTTCAGCACAAAAAAATGTGCTGAAAAACTCGGCTTATCGAGTATATACAGTATATATAAAATATAAATATATATATATATATGAAAATATAAATGCTTTTTAAAAACTCATTTTTGTTATCGGTTTCGGTTTTCGGTCTAGGGCATCCTTCATTTTCGGTTTCGGCACCAAAATTTCCATTCGGTGCACCTCTAATAATGACACAGGGTGGGGTAGACTTTACCTCCACCAGTAGCATAACACAGGTTTATTCAAACTGCTCATCAGTAGACTGTAACGTAGTTCAGCTTCACAGTCCAGCGGTTCCTCTAGTCCTTTATCTCTGTCCTGAAATCCTCCTCTCTAAGAATTCCTCCTCTGCGGTGTGGGTGAGGGATGAGTTTTCCCACGCGACTCCCACCTCAGCACATGGCAAGGCCCCAGGCTGAGACCTCCTCACAGCAACACTACTGCTCCATCTTCCTTTACCTAAGTACTCCTCCCCAGCAGCATGTGACCTCAGCTTATATAGGAGGCCTGCCCCCTGCCAATACCGATTGGGGATTGGCATAACCCCCTTACATGAGCTGCCTGCCACTTCAGCACGAGACCCAGCCTCTTTCTCCAGAACATTCTTAAGGAAAGCAGGGTAGGCGTCTCTGAGCCTGAGCACAAGTGGTCACACCCACTGCTATACTGAACACTCCCAGCCCAGATCAAAACAAACAGGCCTAGCTTAATGCACAGGCCTGCCTAAATTTGCCTGCACTAATACCAGAACATAGAAAAACCTCATTCTAGCACTTACCAAAAGGTAGTGGGTGCTATATATATATATATATATATATATATATATATATATATATATGTAGCGGCCTCACCCCTCTCCCTTGCTTTATCGGTTATATGGCTGTTGTCTAGGGGTACCTGGGAGAGAGAGATGATACACACCACGGCCCATGTCCTCCCGTAACTAAGAGGTGAAGGCCAGAAGATTGTGCTTTTGTGTAGGTGTCCTAGAGTCAGGTCCAGTCCTTCGTCCCTGACTCCTTTGCTTAGTAACCCAAGTTCCACACAGTGAATAGGTACAACTCAGTTTTATTCTTCTCGCCAAGCAATAAAACAATCTTTCTCCTTTGGAAACATGGGGGACAGATCGAGGCACAATCCTTTCCCTTCTTGCTGCTGCCCACTGTGGTGTCACCAGTGGTGAATAGTCACTGCCACTGACTAGGTGATATAGAACGTGAATTACCTTCGCTCACTTTGCCCTTGTCAGAGGAAGAAATCCGTCCAAGGGAGAAATGGAGGCCTCTCCGTCACCAGCGATGCTGCGCCGGACTCTCCGGAGAAGTTACTGCACACCAGTCCTCACGAACTCAGACACGGACACCCAAGGAGCTAGGGCCCCCTCGGATTCCTCCACCCTCGTGGAACTCAGTTGAAGGTACTGAGCTTCAGGCATCCGCCATAGTACCTCACCCCAGGCTAAAGGTGCCTGAGATGGACTCCATCCCCGCTCCAGTTAGGCCAAGGGCACCTAGGCCTGGAACACCAGCACCCAAGCTGAAGGTGCCTGGGTGCGGCCGCGTCCTCCGACTCTTGCCCCAAGGTCAGGGTGTCCGCCCCTTTTATGACCTCTCCCTTTGCGTCACAGTGGGTTCCCCGCCCCGCTGTACCAGCTCCAGGGGAGGACAAAAAGGCACGGTTTGCAGTGTGAGTTCAGCTTCGGCCCAAGGCAACAGCGCCACCCAGGGACCCCAAGGAACCTCACACCACCAGAGTCCTCACATAATTCAAATACCCGCTACATATATATATATATATATATATATATATATATATATATATATATACATATACATACATATACATATACACACACACACACAATATTTCAGTGTGGTTGTACAGTGAGTCTGATTAGTGCAGATCAGACTGGGGTTCTCGGTAACCTGTGCCCCTAATAGACACAGGGTGACTTACACATAGGAGGGGCCGAGAGGAGCTGGCCAAGGAGATTCCAGTGCTCTCCAAGGTAAGCTGGGTTCCACAAGCCCCCCACCCAAAGTGACTCCCGTCATAATATTCTCCTCAAAGCCAGGACTTAAAAGCATCCCAAACTAGTAAGGGGCTGATATCCTCATTTAAAGTCCAAACCCACACAATGCCTCCAGTATAGACTCTTGTATTTCTGGTCCGTTCGCCAAAATCTGTACAGTCTCCAAATCCCAGGACCCCCCAGGATCAATCAGCTGCATAGATACTAGAAGTGGGGAATGATCAGAGACACCCCTAGCTAAAATATAATTATATTATATGTAGCACACAGACCCTTCCGCTCCATCCATTTTTGCAGTAAGGCACACCTGCTACTTGCCCGGTATCCCCCCTTATGTGTAGAGAGGGGCGAGCGGTGTTAATGTTTTTGGGTCTTGCGGCGAGTTACCTCTCCAGAGTGGATCCCTGGTCTCCGTTGTCTAGGCGGAAGTCCCTTTGTAATAAAGCCAATGTCCACACAGGTGTAAAACCTAAGCAGCAAGGTTTTATTATTTTCTTGTGGTAAAACTTGGAAGAGAGAGAGAGTAGAAACAACAGAGTAGGGGAAGGTTCAGGCACGCAACACTTAGAGAACACTTTCATCCCCACTCAAGCCTGAGTGGGTATTGCTCACCCGGATAGTCCCTTTGATAGCGGTCCTAGCAGCCGGAATGAAGCACGGATGTCAGAGATAATAGATCCCCTTTAAGTAGGCCTCCAGGCTTCTCCCCGAGATAGCAGTACCGTCGCTATCTCCTCCGGGACTGATCTTCCCCCGGAATTCCTTCCTCTAAAGATGGGCCCCCTTCAACCGGGCAGCCTGGGATCTCTCTCCGAAGCGTAGGCCCTCGATAAGAATGCTGGGCCTACTATACAGCAGCAGAGCCTCGGGCTAAAGGTGCCCGAGACCAATCAAACGCGTCTCGTGCCATGAGGGCCACGAGACACGCTCACTGGACCAGAGGTCCACCCGAACTCCTTGGGGTCCCCCTGGAATCGCCTCACGCCTAATGGCGTCTGCCCCTTATGTACCCTCTCCCAGCATGCACAGCGGGTAGACCACGCCCACTGCACGGCTGCCGAGAGAGAACACCCAATAGTGCTGCGATACCCCCTGCGGTTCAACCTGAGCCCGACGTGACAGCGCCACCCCCAGGCAACAGGGAACTATACTACCAGGCAGCATCGCACCCAGAGCAGAAGCAATTTAGTATATAAACAGGTCTGAGCCGAACTATTAGCTCAGACCACCCCTAAATTTGCTCATATAGCGTCCCATAAATTGGGATGGGCGCTACACACACCCCCCGCTGAAAAAGACACTGTCCCCAGTGGCTAAAGAAACCAAAACCCTTCAATCCTGAAGGTCGTTGATTTCTTTGTAACTATAATACAAAGGAAAACAAATATGAAATGGTGCCTGAACCAAGCATTTTGGAAGGTGGGAGGGGAGGAAGGAAAGAAAAGAAAAGAAAAGCAACATAGAAATGTCATCCCATTCTCAAATGTCACATTCTCATAATAGAAAAACATTATACATTCCACCTATAACTAGCTATCTATCCCACCCCATTCTCCGGTGGTGTTGACAGCCGTCTTCATACCTGCAAGAAACAATATGCAAGAGAGAGAAAAAAAAACACAATGCAAATCCTATTCCTAACATTCTATACAGTTCAGAAGTGAACCGCCTCCCCTAAAGGAAGTGACTCCCTTCTCTAAAGTTCTTCCATGCTAGTTCTTGCATAAAGAGAAGAAAGGAAGAGAAAAAAAAAAAAACATCTAAGCCTAAATGTTTTGTTCAGTTAGTGCAGCTTTTTTTCTTGCAAACCGCTGCCACCTAGGGTTAGCATAAAGTCATTACATCTCACAGTAGCTGCGCATGGGACTGCAGCACAGTACACACGAGCACCTCCACATTTTGACCACAGCGTTCCTTCGCATGACCTACTTGACTGACTACCCCAGAGTTCAATTTAGAGGAAAGAAATAGTCACTTTCTTTAGGAGAGAGAAAAAAAACAAGAACAAGCTCTCCGGTCTCTTTCCTCTGTGGAGCAGACGTTCTCCGTAGCAGCGGCAAAGTCACCTGGCTCTGGGCATGGTTTACCCATGAACGGACAGGATGAAGAACCAAAGAAAAAAAACAGAAGTTCCTGTCTCAAAGGTAGTAGTCTGGATCAGGGAGAGTAACGGGCCTCCCACGCTCATCCCGAGTGGTAATGGATAGGGATGAGCCGAACACCCCCGGGTTCGGTTCGCACCAGAACCCGCGAACGGACCGAAAGTTTGCACGAATGTTAGAACCCTATTAAATACAATGGATGCGAACGTTCGAAATCTAAAGTGCTAATTATAACGACTATTATGCATGTTATTGTCCTAAAAAGGGTTTGGGAACCTGGGTTCTTCACCAGGGGACATGTATCAATGCAAAAATAAGTTTTAAAAAACGGCCGTTTTTTGGGAGCAGTCATTTTAATGATGCATAAGGTGAAAAAAAAATAGTCAAATATTCCTTTAAATATCGTACCTGGGGGGTGTCTAAAGTATGCCTGTGAAGTGCCACATGTTTCCCGTGTTTAGAACTGTCCCTGCACAAAATGACATTTCTAAAGAAAAAAAAGCCATTTAAAACTGCTTGCGGTTAAAAAAGGCCCTATATACTCTGAACAGCCGTATACAGGCGGTGCATACAAGACAGGTACTGTAGGTTTGTTCTTATGTAGAATCTGTTTGTAATTTTGAACAGGTACATTGTTTAAGTGTAGCTCCAGCCAAAAAATCTATTTTCAAACTTTTTGGAAAACATAGGGAAGGGTTATCACCCCTATAACATTTGTTTTGCTGTCTGTGCCCCTGTTCAGAACATTTCACCTCACTTTCCGTCCCAATGACAAATGTTTTTGAAAAGTGGGGTTTTTATTGAAACAAGGATTGGTGATAAAGCATCAGTAGAGAGGATACACCTTTTTCCCATATTAACTCTTAAAGGAGAGAATTTCCCTTCCTAGGGGTAGATTTCCTCTCACTTCCTGTTGTCTCCTTCCGTTTGCAAGTAGGAGTCGTTTGTAAGTTGGATGTTTGAAAGTAGGGGCCTGCCCTATATACTCTGCTGAAATTTGCCCCTTACATGTTGGTGTTGCCACAACACTGTAAGCCCTCACAGTTACTCTTGGTGGGCGCATGAATGGGCCCTGCTGTGAATTATTAGATCAAGAATTGTAATTGCATGCTCCTGTTGAACAGGGGCTGAAAAATTGGGCCTTTGGTGGTGGTGGTGGTGGTGTTGACACAACACTGTAAGACCTCACAGTTACTCTTGGAGGGCGCATGAATGGACCCTGCTGTGAATTATTAGATCAAGAATTGTAATTGCATGCCCCTGTTGAACAGGGGCTGAAAAATTGGGCCTTTGGTGGTGGTGATGTTGACACAACACTATAAGGCCTCACAGTTACTCTTGGTGGGCGCAGGGATGGGCCCTGCTGTGAATTATTAGATCAAGAATTGTAATTACATGCCCCTGTTAAACAGGGGCAGAAAAATTGGGCCGTAGGCACTGGTGCCACAACACTGCAACCCCTCACAGATACTGTACTTGGAGCACAGCAATGAGCCCTGTTGCAAAGTATTGCATCAAAAATTGTAATTACACACCCCTGTTAAACAGGGGCTGAAAAATTGGGCCTTAGGCACTGGTGCTGGTGCCACGACACTGCAACCTCTCCCAGATACTCTAGTTGGAGTGCAGGAATGAGCCCTGCTGCAAAGCATTGCATAAAAAATTGTAATTACATGCTCCTGTTAAACAGGGGCTGAAAAATTGGGCCTTAGCCACTGGTGGCGGCACCCAAAAACAAAAATGTTCTTCCAAGCTATCATCATCAATCGGATCATTGAGGAGGAGGAGGATAGTCAGTCAACATAACAGGACAGTCACTCAGCATCAGCATCAGTCTTGAAGGAATGTGACATTTGAAAATAAATTAGTCTGTTATATCAGCTTCAGGTGTTTGGTAGCTGGTGGTGATCCAAGACTGGTTCATCTTTATGAAGGTCAGTCGATCAACCGAGTCGGTGGACAGGCGCACCCTGTGATCCGTGACAAATCCTCCAGCAGCACTGAATGTGCGTTCTGATAGAACGCTGGATGCAGGACAGGCCAGTAGCTCAATTGCATACTGTGCAAGCTCTGGCCAGTTATCCATCCTCAAGACCCAGTAAGCCAGAGGAGTTTCGGTGGGGAAGGTGTCCAAGTCTGACCTTGCCCCTAGGTATTCCTGCACCATGTATATCAGACGCTGGCGATGGTTGCTGGAACCGATCATACCTTGGGGCTGCTGACTAAAGAATTGTCTGAAAGCATCGGTCAGACGGCCACCTTCCCCACCGCTCCTTCTTTGACTGACCGAAGCCTCAGCAACTCGTTGTCCAGGACCAGGAGTTTGTAACCTCCCAGTCTCTGGGAACGCATTGCACAGACCTTTCTGCAAGGCCTCCCAGAGTTGTCTCATCCTCTGCTCCCTCTGCGACGGTAAGATAAGGTCCGCAACCTTACCCTTGTACCGTGGATTAAGGAGAGTGGCCAGCCAGTAATGGTCCCACTCCTTGATCCGAAGAATACGAGGATCCTTCACAGACTTTGCAGGATCAGGGAGGCCATGCAGTGTAGGTTAGCTGAGGCATTCGGTCCGGAGTCCTCTGGGTCACTAAGGATGACATGATCCGCAGCCATCTCCTCCCAGCCACGTACAAGTCCACGGGTTTCTTGGGACTGTAAATCATCCCTAAAAGACTGCTGCTGATGATGCTGAGTGCCAGGCTCCACCTCCATGCTGACACAATCCTCCTCCTCCTCCTCTTCCTGTGCGATGGGTGGGACAAAAGGAACACTGTCTGGGTAAAGGGGGCCTTGAGAGGCAAGGAAGTCCTCCTCTTCCTGCCTCTGTTCTGCCTCAAGTGCCCTGTCCATTATTCCACGCAGCATATGTTCCAACAGGTGGACAAGAGGTACAGTGTCACTGATGCATGCACTGTCACTGCTCACCATCCTCGTGGCCTCCTCAAATGGTGCCAGGACAGTGCATGCACCCCTGATCATGCCCCACTGGCGTGGTGAAAAAAACCCGAGCTCCCCTGACCCTGTCCTGGTGCCGTAGTCGCACAGGTACTCATTGATGGCCCTCTGCTGCGTGTGCAGCCGCTGCAGCATGGCCAACGTTGAGTTCCACCTGGTGCCGAGCACTGGCATTATAAGATCTGCGGAAATGCACACAGACTTTCCTGGCCTGCCTCAGGACATCCTGTAAGCCCGGGTACCTGCCCAAGAGCCGCTGCACCACCAGGTTAAGGACGTGAGCCACACAGGGCACATGGGTCAGTTGTCCCTGTCGGAGGGCGGAGAGGAGGTTGGTGCCATTGTCGCAAACCACTATTCCTGCCTTAAGCTGGCGTGGCGTCAACCACCTCTCGGCCTGCCCCTGCAGAGCAGACAGAACCTCTGCCCCAGTGTGGCTCCTGTCCCCCAAACACACCAGCGCAAGCACGGCATGGCATCTTTTTGCCTGCGTACTTGCGTAGCCCCTTGAACGCCTACGGAGCACCGCTGGTTCCGAGGACAAAGCACAAGAAGAGGCCATGGAGGAAGAAGAAGAGGAGGGGGTGGAGGACAGAGGTGTGTCACAACCAGTAGTAGCATTTTGGAGGCGTGGCGGCGGAACAACCTCCAACACTACTGCACCTTGTCCTGCATCCTTTCCAGCTGCCAAAAGAGTGACCCAATGGGCCATTAAAGAAAGGTAACGTCCCTGTCCATGCCTGCTGGACCATGAGTCAGCGGTAATATGCACCTTACCGCTGACCGCCCTGTCCAGCGAGGCCAAGACATTGCCTTTCACATGCCGGTAGAGAGCCGGAATCGCCTTCCGTGAGAAAAAGTGGCGTTTGGGAACCTGCCACTGAGGAACCGCACATTGCACAAACTCACGGAAGGGGGCCGAGTCTACTAACTGAAAAGGCAGCAGTTGAAGCGCTAGCAATTTAGCCAAGCTAGCATTCAACCGCTGGGCATGTGGATGGCTGGGAGTGAACTTCTTTCGACGGTCCAGCAGCTGGGGCAGGGAAATTTGCCTGCTAGAATCGGACGTCGGTGTACTGCTAGCAGAGTGCCCGCAAGTACTTGGCTGTGACACACCTAATTCTACACCTTCATTCCTCTCAGTGCAGGTTTCAGAGAGGACTGAAGGTATAGTGGGGTTGGAGATCCCAGCTGATGCGGTGCAAGGAGAGGTCCGCTTTGTTCTTTGGTGTGGGTCTTTAAGGTAGGCTTGCCAACGAGCTGCATGGCAGGTCAACATATGTCTGGTCAAGCATGTGGTGCCCAAGCGGCTGATGTTTTGGCCACGCGATATACGCTTGAGACATATGTTGCAAACAGCAGCTGTGCGATCTGATGCACTCGACTCAAAAAAGGCCCACACCAAAGAACTTTTTGAATAATGGGCAGAGGCAGCGCCCTGCACAGGCGGAGCTCTGCGATGTGATTCAGTCGGTGTGCTGCCCTTACGCTGGCCCCCCGAGGGCATCCTGCCTCGTTGGAGATGTGCCTCCTCCTCATCCTCCTCCTCCTCCTCTCTCCTATTAGGCACCGATGTGGAGTCAGTGACCTCATCATCCCCTCCCTCCTCATCACTGGAGCCAATCTGGCAGTATGCTGCAGCTGCTGGAACATGACTGCCAGATTGGTGTCCTTCTTGAGCATCCCCTCTCTCTGCTCTCACGCTACTGCCTTCCTCTAGCTGGGTATCATCATCTGACCCTTCGAAACGCTGGGCATCCTCCTGGAGCATGTACCCAACACTGTGCTCAAACAGTTCGTGGGACTCCTCAGGAAGACATGGTGGGTCTAGGGAAGGAGTGACTGATGATGACATTGATACCAGGGAAGAGGACGCTTTGGCAGCTGCTTTGCCAGTACCCTGAGCCTGGGTGAGAGAGGATGAGGAGGATGAGGAGGGCTTGGTCATCCACTCTACCAAGTCTTCGGCATGATGCGGCTCAACACGTCCAGCTGCCGAAAAGAAGGACAAGCTTGTCCCATGGCCACGTGCTGATGACGATGCACCGCGTCCATGACCAGCACTGTTGTCTCTAGACACAGAGCCTGCTTGCCCTCTTTTATTGGCTCCTGACTGTCTGCCTCTCCTTGTTTGCCTTTCAGACATTCTAATGGCCTGCAGGGAGATGGGAAAACCAGCAATAAGGGGTAGCTTCAGGTGTATATTTTGCAGGAATCACACTACGCCTGCTGTAAGTGCTGCAAATGCCTGTTAGTGTAACACACCAGGAAAACACAGCAATACGGGCTAGCTTCAGGTGTAAATTTTGCAGGAAACACACTACGCCTGCTGTAAGTGCTGCAAATGCCTGTTAGTGTAACACACTAGGAAAACACAGCAATACGGCCTAGCTTCAGGAGTATATTTTGCAGGAATCACACTACGCCTGCTGTAAGTGCTGCAAATGCCTGTTAGTGTAACACACCAGGAAAACACAGCAATACGGGCTAGCTTCAGGTGTATATTTTGCAGGAATCACACTACGACTGCTGTAGGTGCTGCAAATGCCTGTTAGTGTAACACACTAGGAAAACAAAGCAATAAGGCCTAGCTTCAGGAGTATATTTTGCAGGAATCACACTACGCCTGCTGTAAGTGCTGCAAATGCCTGTTAGTGTAACACACCAGGAAAACACAGCAATACGGGCTAGCTTCAGGTGTAAATTTTGCAGGAAACACACTACGCCTGCTGTAAGTGCTGCAAATGCCTGTTAGTGTAACACACTAGGAAAACACAGCAATAAGGCCTAGCTTCAGGAGTATATTTTGCAGGAATCACACTACGCCTGCTGTAAGTGCTGCAAATGCCTGTTAGTGTAACACACTAGGGAAACACAGCAATAAGGCCTAGCTTCAGGAGTATATTTTGCAGGAATCACACTACGCCTGCTGTAAGTGCTGCAAATGCCTGTTAGTGTAACACACCAGGAAAACACAGCAATACGGGCTAGCTTCAGGTGTATAATGTGCAGGAAGCACACTCCGCCCGCTGTAAGTGCTGCAAATGCCTGTTAGTGTAACACACCAGGAAAACACAGCAATACGGGCTAGCTTCAGGTGTATATTTTGCAGGAATCACACTATGCCTGCTGTAAGTGCTGCAAATGCCTGTTAGTGTAACAAACCAGGAAAACACAGCAATACGGGCTAGCTTCAGGTGTATAATGTGCAGGAGGCACACTCCGCCCGCTGTAAGTGCTGCAAATGCCTGTTAGTGTAACACACAAGGAAAACATAGCAATAAGGGCTAGCTTCAGGTGTATACTGTGCAGGAGGCTTAGCAACAATGACACTGACACTGTCCCCTGCCTATCCTTCTCTCTCCCTGCACACAAGGTTTATCAAAGAATATGACACTGACACTGTCCCCTGCTTATCCTTCTCTCTCCCTGCACACAAGGTTTAGCAAAGAATATGACACTGACACTGTCCCCTGCTTATCCTTCTCTCTCCCTGCACACAAGGTTTAGCAAAGAATATGACACTGACACTCTCCCTTTCTATCCTTCTCTCTCCCTACACACAAGAATAGCACAAAGAATAGCACAATGACACTGTCCCTGCCTTTGCAAAATAATGATAGTGGATAGATCAATCGAAGTTAGATATGTGGGGTATAAAATGGTGTGCGCAGGAGCGACATGAAGAGAGCATGGGTCAGAATCTAATAAGTAGCTCAGATCGTACCAGCGACGACCAGCCGCAGATCCACTCGCCCCAACGGGAACTAGCTGTGAGTGGGTGTGGGCCAGTGGGTGGTGTGAACGTGCGCTCAACTTGAGTGGTACTTCAGGGCTAGACAGAGATCCTTAGTAAGGTGGGTGGCTGTCCACTTAAAGTGGGAGCTGGACTCCGGTGACCAAGTGCGAGTGGAAGAGCGTTCAATCAAGCTGAAGACCAAATGGGTCAGTGACACCATTTGGAGTGGGATTAGTCGCGGTTAAACCAGGGGGGGTGTGTGGGAGGGGGAGAGGGGAGTGACGAGGGCTAATAAGGGGTCAACATGAGTGAGAAGGGTGTTCAAGTGTGTGTGGAAGATCCATGAGAGGGTGAGGCGTGGGCTTCCTTTTCTCTAAAGTGTAACCAACAGGCCCAGATATCAGTGAATTTAGTTGGATTATCATGTGCTTGATGTATGAGACTTTCCATGTTAGCTGTTTTGTCGACCCGTAGGAACCATTCGGAGATCGAGGGGGGTGTGGCGCTCCTCCAATGAGTTGGCACACACAGGTTGGCAGCATTGATGAGATGCATAGTGAGAGATTTTTTGTATGTGGAGAAGGGCACAGAGGTGTGATGCAGTAGGAATTGAGCGGGGGTGAAAGCTGGTGTATAAGTGGTGATCAGCGAGATGAGGCGGTGGACTTCGGTCCAAAATGGTTGGATAAGGGGACATTCCCACCAAATGTGGAGTAGGGAACCGGGGTGTGTATTACATCTCCAGCATAACGGAGAAAGACTGGGATGATACTTGTGAATTATCTCTGGTGTCCTATACCATTTAGAAAAAAAATTGTACCTGTTTTCTTGGACGGACACATTGATGGAGCCTTTGTGAATGTGAGTATAGATACGTTCCCACTCACTTGTAGAGAGGTGCATGGAGAGATCCCGTTCCCAGTTTTGGACAAGCTTGTCGTCTCGTATGTTGTGGGTGGAGAAAAGGAGTTTGTATAAGGCTGATATCAGATGGCGTTGGGGGTCTTTCTTGGTACAAATTGTTTCAAAGGGTGTGAGGTCTCGATTCCAAACTAAAGAAGGGTTAGCGGAGGCAAAAAAAAATTGGATTTGTAAAGTATTTGTAAAAAGGGATATGATAGTCAGAGAGTTTAGAGGACAAGGTCTGGTGTGACAGGAGGGTGTCATCAAGAAAAAAGGTGTGTGCTCTGGCACCGTGGCCGTGGGGGTCTGAGGTCACGTCGCGGGGAAGTAGGCCCGGGGGGAAGTCGGGGTTACGGTCCAGTGGAGTCATGGGGACTGGGGCAGGTGTCGTGTGTAAAAGTTTACAAGCAAGCTTAAAATGGGACAACGTAGCACCAATAAGGGGATCAGAGGAACAGGATTTGGGGACGGACCCAGTCGTTATCCATGGTAGGTGTGGTAAGGGGACGTTGGATACAGAGTTCTCAATTGAGACCCAGTCTTTGAGATTACTGTGGACATGCCAGTCCACTATTCGGGTCAAATGACAGGCCCACTGATATTTTTGGACATCGGGAAGACCGAGGCCTCCTAGTAGTTTTGGGAGTATTAGTCTGTTCCAGCTTAGCCTAGGGGATTTAGAGGCCCAAATGAACGTACTGCATAGATGTTTGTATGACGTGAAAAAAGAGGGGGGAAGTTTGATGGGGATAGCTTGGAGGAGGTAGAGGAGTCTGGGAAGGACATTCATTTTTAATACGGCTATCCTGCCAAACCATGAGAAGGTGCCAAAGTGCCACCTATGTAAGTCCCCCTGGATCGTTTGGAGGGCTGGTAAGAAATTTTGTGTGTAGAGGTCACGTAGATTTGCTGGAATTTTGATACCCATGTGTAACGTTTGTGGTACTGGGTGGATACCAGCATTGGAAGAATGGACCCATGGACTAACTTCGGAGTAGACCCGTCTGGGGTCCCCTCCTCTGTTAGTCCCCTGCCGAAAGGGGAAATGTGTGACAGTGGGGTCACTTTGGACACAGGGTGAATAAAAGAAACCCCCAATATGGTCTGTGATAGCCATATTCAAGGCTGTATATACATTGTATATAGATTGGATGTATACTGTGTGTGGGGGTTATGTAATCATTGCTGTGAGGAATTAAGGTGTTTTGCATTCTATTGTTCATTAAGTCTGTCCTTGTGTGTATTGTAAAGTGCCAGACAGACTGGCTGCCAACCCTTTGTGAGAAGATGTGTATTGTGTGGGATCTTTTGAAGCCTAACAGACGTCAGGATGAGGTGTTGAGTCTTGGGATGTGTGGGTGGAGCTTGGCCCTTGTTCATGTTAAATCCTGTGTATTGAATTGTGTATAAAGTTACAATGTTTCTCAATAATAAAGTCATTCCCATTACAGAAGAAGACAGAGTGCGTCTCGTTTTCTTCCAGAGGGATTGGTTCCTATGGGAAAGGGTCGTTTGGCTGTGGATATTGGTAGCGGAGTGGATGTGTGTCTAGGAGAGGGAACATCGTAAACGGCGTTTTACTCCTTTATATTGGGGTGCCGTTACATTGGTTGGCAGCAGCAGGATTTTCCCTCCAGTTCCTGGGACACTCCAAGCCACCACAGTGAATGACCAGCTATGCAGCCTGCAGGAAAGTCATGCTGAAAGACTTACTTGAGAGCCGAGATGGACCAGAGAGATGGTGATGCAGGACCCCGGTCAGTTGAAGATTTGTTTTAGCAACGAGTGCGACAGCGGTTGGCATTATATGGTGCTAACCCATCAGAGACCGCCATTCAGGAAGCCATTAGAGGCATCCAGCTGCAGGATGCGCGACAAAAGAGAGAACTAGAGCGGCAACATGAGTGGAGAATGGCGGAAATACGACAATCGGAGATCGCCTACAGACAGCTGCTAGAATCTGCTCAGCAGCAGGGTGGGGCTCCCTTTGCCTGGGACTATCAGGAAATACCAGTTGACAACTATGAAATCCTGGCTGAAGAATCAGCAGTGGAAAATCTGAAGATGGCCATCCCTAAAGCCGAAGTGAATGATACAGAGTTCCAGGGAGCTAGCCTGGCTGAAGAATCGCAGTGGAAAAGCTGAAGATTGCCCTCCCTAAAGCCGAAGTGGATGATATGGAGTTCCAGGGAGCTAGGGCAGTTGGCTCATCTCCCCAGCCACAGATTACAGAAGGTATGGACTTAAGTGACTGTTCAGAGGATGTTAGGGATTATGCATCGCCTGCCCAAGTACTGGCAGCAGGACAGAGTACTACAGACCCCTGCTCTACACCCATGGCAGTTTTGGAGGCCCGAGTTGAGAAGGTGATGGTTCCTCTTTCTGAGTGGATTTCAGAGATGCAGGGAGGAGAAGCAGCCATTTTCCCTCCCCAACAGGTAGCCAGAGCAGATGGTGTGGAGTCCCCAGCAGAAGTGCTGGCAACAGGGCAGAGTGATAGCAACCTCTGCCCAGCACCGGAAACAACTGTGGAGTTTCAGGGAGCCGGGGCAGTTGGCCCCTCTCTCCAGCAACAAGCTGGGGTGGTAAAGCTTTTACCCCCAGCTGAATCACTGGCAGCAGGGCAGAATGCTACTGGCCGCTGCACACAACTGCCACTTGAGCGGATATCGGTGGATGGGACTGCGGTCTCCACTCACAGCAACCCAGCAGAAGAGCTGGCAACAGAGCCAAGTGCCACGGGCCTCTGCTCTCAACTAACAGAAGAGGGAGTTCCTGTGGTAGTAGATGGGAGTTCAGTCCTCACTGACACAACCCCAGAAAATGGTGTGACACTGAGACAGGAGGATGTCAGCCTTGCTTTGCAAGCACTGGGGGATTTCCACCTACCACAAGTGGATGGGACTTCAGTCTCCACTTGTATACCCCAGGGATGCCGGGCAGTCGACCCAGATCCCAAACAGCATGACGGACTGAGCCCAGTCACCCTGTCTTCTCCCCAGCGGCGGGTATGTTCTCTGAGAGAGGCAGAGGTTGGCTGGGTAAGTAATGCTCTGCTTGGAGCAATTCATTTGTGGTACTGGGTGGATACCAGCATTGGAAGAATGGACCCATGGACTAACTTCGGAGTAGACCCGTCTGGGGTCCCCTCCTCTGTTAGTCCCCTGCCGAAAGGGGAGATGTGTGACAGTGGGGTCACTTTGGACACAAGGTGAATAAAAGAAACCCCCGATATGGTCTGTGATAGCCATATTCAAGGCTGTGTATACATTGTATATAGATGGGATGTATACTGTGTGTGGGGGTTATGTAATCATTGCTGTGAGGAATTAAGGTGTTTTGCATTCTATTGTTCATTAAGTCTGTCCTTGTGTGTATTGTAAAGTGCCAGACAGACTGGCTGCCAACCCTTTATGAGAAGATGTGCATTGTGTGGGATCTTTTGAAGCCTAACAGACGTCAGGATGAGGTGTTGAGTCTTGGGATGTGTGGGTGGAGCTGGGCCCTTGTTCATGTTAAATCCTGTGTATTGAATTGTGTATAAAGTTACAATGTTTCTCAATAATAAAGTCATTCCTATTACAGAAGAAGACAGAGTGCGTCTCGTTTTCTTCCAGAGGGATTGGTTCCTATGGGAAAGGGTCGTTTGGCTGTGGATATTGGTAGCGGAGTGGATGTGTGTCTAGGAGAGGGAACATCGTAAACGGCGTTTTACTCCTTTATATTGGGGTGCCGTTACACCATGTAAGTAAGATTGCAGGTTTCCCACGCAAAGGTGAAGTTGAGTTTGCATTGAGTGACTAAGGCGGGGGGTAGAGTGATGTTGAGTGCTCTTGATTTTGTAAAGTTAATCTGCAGATTGGATAAATTTTGTGGTGATGGGGTCTTTAAGGAATAAGAGAACGTCGCCCGCGTATGCGGCTATCTTATATTGTTTCCCATGTATATCAATACCCTTGACATTCTGATTATCTCTCAATTTGCGTAACATGGGTTCCATGGTCAGGATAAAGATTAAAGGGGACAAGGGGCAACCTTGACGGGTACCGTTAGAGATGGGAAAGGCGCTCGACAGGTGGCCATTAATCTTCAGTTTGGCTGATGGGGATGAATATAGTAACAATATCATACGGATCAAGCGTGGGGGGAAACCCACTACTAGAAGTGTTCTTTCCATATAAATAAAGAAAATTGAATTTGCGCTGTGAGCTAACATACAAATAGTGATAAATACAAACTTGAGTATGTGAAAAAATGCAAAAAAATATATATTGCAAAAAATATATAAATATATATATATTAATGTAGCACGTGCATGTGCATGTAAATAAACATCAATACTATATATTGCACTTCAATGGCAAAGTGCTAGTGCAAAAGGAAAAGTGACATTGCTGCATTCAATCCAAATAAATATGGTGCTGAGTCCTATACCAATAAGGTCCAATGGACCATAATAATAATAATAATAATAATGCAGTGAAAGAGTGGTAAAAGATGGTGTTAAATTGATAATATAGTAGGTAATGATAGTGCAACAATAAATAATAGAAAGTCCATGCACTAGGGTGATAAATAAAATAAATACGTCTCTGTGATAATAAATATTGGGACTCTTCTTCCTATGCTGTGGTGAACTGTCCTGTAAATATTCCAATCTCCTTATTGAAATGTCTCCCAAATCTATGGTTTCGCTGGACTCTTACCTCTAGATGGATAATTATGAGCAGATTCCGTGAAATCTTTCTCCTCTGATATATCCTCTCCAGCCTATATTGGTATGTTGAAGGAGCTCTCCCTCTCTCCTCCACTAGCGTGATTGGTGCTATACTCCTATAGGAATAGGGAAAAGACCAGGTGGAGGGGGAGGGGGGATGTGGCACGGCTCCAACAATGGCTCAGAGGGAGGAAAGTAAGGGAGGGGGGGGAGGGAGGAAAGTAAGGGAGGGGGGAGGGAGGAAAGTAAGGGAGGGGGGGGGAGGAATCTCCAATGGTGAAGTAAGTTTGGATAACACCAATTTATTTAAGTGATAATGCTCTTACATAAGATAAAGATAAAAATGCAGTGATTCGAGAGCGGCACAATCGCCGTCTTACTCATAGCCCGGGTACTTCCGGTTTGCGGTACCTCTCGATCTCCCAGGGAGAGCATTATCACTTAAATAAATTGGTGTTATCCAAACTTACTTCACCATTGGAGATTCCTCCCCCCCCCCTTACTTTCCTCCCTCTGAGCCATTGTTGGAGCCGTGCCACATCCCCCCTCCCCCTGGTCTTTTCCCTATTCCTATAGGAGTATAGCGCCAATCACGCTAGTGGAGGAGAGAGGGAGAGCTCCTTCAACATACCAATATAGGCTTGAGAGGATATATCAGAGGAGAAAGATTTCACGGAATCTGCTCATAATTATCCATCTAGAGGTAAGAGTCCAGCGAAACCATAGATTTGGGAGACATTTCAATAAGGAGATTGGAATATTTACAGGACAGTTCACCACAGCATAGGAAGAAGAGTCCCAATATTTATTATCACAGAGACTTATTTATTTTATTTATCACCCTAGTGCATGGACTTTCTATTATTTATTGTTGCACTATCATTACCTACTATATTATCAATTTAACACCATCTTTTACCACTCTTTCACTGCATTATTATTATTATTATTATTCTGGTCCATTGGACCTTATTGGTATAGGACTCAGCACCATATTTATTTGGATTGAATGCAGCAATGTCACTTTTCCTTTTGCACTAGCACTTTGCCATTGAAGTGCAATATATAGTATTGATATTTATTTACATGCACATGCACGTGCTACATTAATATATATATATTTATATATTTTTTGCAATATATATTCTTTTGCATTTTTTCACATACTCAAGTTTGTATTTATCACTATTTGTATGTTAGCTCACAGCGCGAATTCAATTTTCTTTATTTATTCGTTTATTGTGTAAGGTGAACACATTTAGTTTTTGCAGCTGTTTGCACATATTGGCACTTAGCACTTTTGTATCATTTCATTACTCAGTAGAAGCGCGAAAGCACCCCCCTGTTCTTTCCATATAGTCCCAGGCCACTCTGTCGAACGCCGAGTACAGGTGAGGTTTCTTCCTCGGAAGTGATGGTACCTGTAAGGCAGTTGACCCGGTAGACCCGGGGTTTCTCGGTGGGCTGGTCCACCTCGAAGGGGAACTCTCCACAGGATGCACACCTTCCGATTGGCCATAATTGCACAGCCAGTCCTTGGCATTTGGGGCGGAGCATGCCCAGGGCCTCCACATCTCTGCAGGTGTACAAAGCGAAGCAGCCCCTGGGTTTGAGCCGGATCCCCGTATCCGTAAGGGGGCGGTGATCGGAGCAATGTCCATAGAAGAAAGCATCGGGGGACATCCGGGGTCCCAACAAAATTGAGGCACTGGGAAAAGTGGACATGTTGCTGCTCACTCGATCGAACTTTCTCTTCTCTTGGCGCCAAAGTACCCACGTGCAACACACAGGTGGCGGGAACTCCTCCCCTTTTCTTCTTCCTGCACGTAGCTTGCAGGCTTTTCCTTTTCTAGACACGCCCACAAACTACACAGTTGGAAAAAACACAGCTTTGTGCCCCTTAACCCCTTTTTCTCTCTCAGAATACAGTAACACAGTTCAAGTTCTTCCATGGCCGACTTTCCAAGCACATACAAAACAGTCCACTCGTGCGAGAGATTGCCACAAATCCCGGACTCGAGCCCCCACGTGTAGCACACAGACCCTTCCGCTCCATCCATTTTTGCAGTAAGGCACACCTGCTACTTGCCCGGTATCCCCCCTTATGTGTAGAGAGGGGCGAGCGGTGTTAATGTTTTTGGGTCTTGCGGTGAGTTACCTCTCCAGAGTGGATCCTGGGGTCTCCGTTGTCTAGGTGGAAGTCCCTTTGTAATAAAGCCAATGTCCACACAGGTGTAAAACCTAAGCAGCAAGGTTTTATTATTTTCTTGAGGTTAAACTTGGAAGAGAGAGAGTAGAAATGACAGAGTAGGGGAAGGTTCCGGCACGCAACACTTAGAGAACACTTTCGTCGGCACTCAAGCCTGAGTGGGTATTGCTCACCCTGATAGTCCCTTTGAGAGCGGTCCAAGAAGCCGGAATGAAGCACGGATGTCAGAGATAATAGATCCCCCTTTAAGTAGGCCTCCAGGCTTCTCCCCGAGATAGCAGTACCGTCGTTATCTCCGCCCGGACTGATCTTCCCCTGGAACTCCTTCCTCTAAAGATGGGCCCCCTTCAACCGGGCAGCCTGGGATCTCTCTCCGAAGCGTAGGCCCTCGATAAGAATGCTGGGCCTACTATACAGCAGCAGAGCCTCGGGCTAAAGGTGCCCGAGACCAATCAAACGCGTCTCGTGCCATGAGGGACGCTCACTGGACCAGAGGTCCCCCCGAACTCCTTGGGGTCCCCCTGGAATCACCTCATGCCTAATGGCGTCTGCCACTTATGTACCCTCTCCCAGCATGCACAGCGGGTAGACCACGCCCACTGCATGGCTGCTGAGAGAGAACACCTAATAGTGCTGCGATACCCCCTGCGGTTCAACTTGAGCCCGAAGTGACAGCGCCACCCCCAGGCAACAGGGAACTATACTCCCAGGCAGCATCGCACCCAGAGCAGAAGCAATTTAGTATATAAACAGGTCTGAGCCGAACTATTAGCTCAGACCGCCCCTAAATTTGCTCATATAGCGTCCCATAAATTGGGATGGGCACTACACATATATTATATACAGTATAAAATATAAAGCCAATGAGGAGGCATAGGCCAGGTCAATTCGGGAGAAGGTGTGGTAGGTTACGGAGTGACAACTGAACTCCCTCAGATGGGTGAAAGTGACGCCACAAGGTCCCTAAATGCAAAGGTGGACATCTATTGTAAGAGGCCAGGAGTCCAGGTGGCAGAGGGGTGGAGCCTGTCCAGGTCCTTGGATGATACCAAATTAAAATCACCCACCACCAACACATTACAGTTTTCTGTACTAACTGAACTATTGTGTTCTGACAGTTAGAGAACCTTAGTGAGCAAACAGCATCATGAAGGCCAAGGAACATACTAGACATGTCAGGGATAAAGTTGCGGACAAGTTTAAAGCAGGGTTAGGTTATAAAAAACTATCCCAAGCTTTGAACATCTTTGCACTGTTCAATCCATTATCTGAAAATGGAAAGAGCATGGCACAACTCCAACCCTACCAAGACATGGCCGACCACCTAAACTGACAGGCCGGGCAAGGAGAGCATTAATCAAAGAAGCAGCCAAGAAGCCCATGGTAACTGGAGGAGCTGCAGAAATCCACAGCTCAGGTGAGAGAATCTGTCCACAGCACAACTATTAGTTGTGCACTCCACAAATCTGGTCTTTATGGAAGAGTGGCAAGAAGTAAGCCATTGTTGAAAGAAAGTCATATGAAGTCCCATTTGCAGTTTGCAAGAAGCCATATGGGGAACACAGAAAACACGTGGAAGAAGGTGCTCTGGTCAGATGAGACCAAAATTGAACTTTTTGGCCTAAAAGCAGAATGCTATGTGTGGTGGAAAACTAACACTGCACATCACCCTGAACACACCATCCCCACTGTGAAACATGGTGGTGGCATCATCATGTTGTGGGGATTTTTTCAGCAGGGACAAGGAAGCTGGTCAGAGTTGATGGGAAAATGGATAGAGCCAAATACAGGGCAACCTTAGAAGAAAACCTGTTATGCCCCATACACACGATCATTTTTCATGCCGTTAAAAATGGCATTAAAAAAAATGGCCATTAAAAATGATCGTGTGTATGCTCCAGAGCATTTTTAACGACGTGAAAAACGGGCATTAAAAATTTCGAACATGCTCTCTTTTTTCACGTCGTTTTTCATGTCGTTTTTTTTAACGACGTGAAAAACGATAGTGTGTATGCTTTAACGACGTGAAAAAAAATGCGCATGCTCAGAATCAAGTATGAGACGGGAGCGCTCGTTCTGGTAAAACTAGCGTTCGTAATGGAGATGGCACATTCGTCACGCTGTAACGGACTGAAAAGCACTAGACTGAAAAGAGCGAATCGTCTCTCACCAAACTTTGCTAACATGAAGGGTGGCGCCATTCGAACGGAACTTCCCCTTTATAGTGCCGTCGTACGTGGTGTACGTCACCGCGCTTTGCTTGAACATTTTTTAAAATGATGGTGTGTACGCAAGACAGGCTTGAGAGGAAACAAGAAAAAAAATGACGAGAAAAACGTCAGTTTTAAAAATGACATTAAAAATGATCGTGTGTATGGGGCATTAGAGTCTGCAAAAGACTTGAGACTAGGGTGGTGGTTCATCTTTCTGCAGGACAATGACCCTAAACATACAGCCAGAGCTACAATGGAATGGTTTAGATCAAAACATATGCATGTGTTAGAATGGCCCACTCAAAGTCCAGACCTAAATCCAATTGAGAATTTGTGGCAAGATTGCAAAATTGCTGTTCACAGACGCTCTCCATCCAATCTGACAGAGCTTGAGCTATTTTGCAAAGAAGAATGGGCAAAAATGTCACTTTCTAGATGTGCAAAGCTGGTAGAGGCATCCCCAAAAAGACTTGAAGTTGTAATTGCAGTGAAAGGTGGTTCTACAAAGTATTGACGTAGGGGGGCTAAATACAAATGCATGCCACACTTTTCACATATTTATTTGTATAAAAAAAAAACTGAAAACCATTTATCGTTTTCCTTCCACTTCACAATTATGTGCCACTTTGTGTTGGTCTATCACATAAAATCCCAATAAAATACATTTACGTTTTTTTTTTTAACATGACAAAATGTGGAAAATTTCAAGGGGTCTGAATACTTTTTCAAGGCACTGTACATAGTAGGCGAGGTTGAAAAAGTCCATCTAGTCCAACCTTTGTGTGTGATTTTATGTCAGTATTACATTGTATATCCCTGTACGTCGTGGTCGTTCAGGTGCTTATCTAATAGTTTTTTGAAACCATTGATGCTCCCCGCTGAAACCACTGCCTGTGGAAGGGAATTCCACACCCCTACCGCTCTTATAGTAAAGAACCCTCTACGCAGTTTAAGGTCAAACCTCTTATTAAATTCCCTTACACAGAAACGTTTTATCCCTATTGTGGGGTCACCAGCACGATATTTGTACATTGAAATCATATCCCCTCTCAAGTGTCTCTTCTCCAGAGAGAACAAGTTCAGTCCTGGTAACCTTTTCTCATAACTAATATCCTCCAGACCCTTTATTAGTTTTGTTGCCCTTCTCTGGACTCTCTCCAGTTCCAGCACATCCTTCCTGAGGACTGGTGTCAAGGACTGGACAGCATACTCCAGGTGTGGCCGGACCAGAGTCTTGTAGAGCGGAAGAATTATCGTTTTATCTCTGGAGTTAATCCTCTTTTAATGCATGCCAATATTCTGCTTGCTTTGCTTGTAGCAGCTTGGCATTGCATTCATTTACTAGGACCCCAAGGTCCTTTTCCATCCTAGATTCCCCCAGAGGTTCTCCCCCCAGTGTATAGATTGCATTCATATTTCTGCCACCCAAATGCATTATTTTACATTTTTCCACATTAAACCTTATGTGCCATGTAGTTGCCCACCCCATTAATTTATTCAGATCTTCTTGCAAGGTTTCCACATCCTGTGAAGAAGTTATTGCCCTGCTTAGCTTAGTATCATCTGCAAATACAGAGATTGAGCTGTTTATCCCATCCTCTAGGTTTTTTATAAATCAATTAAATAGGACTGGTCCCAGGACAAAACTCTGGGGGACCCCACTTACCACCCTTGACCATTCCGAGTATTCCCCATTTATCATTGCTGTCTGAACTCGCCCTTGTAGCCAGTTTTCAATCCATGTACTCACGCTATGGTCCATGCCAATGGACCTTACTTTGTACAGTAAACATTTATGGGAAACTGTATCAAATGCTTTTGCAAAATCCAGATACACCACATCTACGGGCCTTCCTTTATCTAGATGGCAGCTCACCTCCTCATAGAAGGTTAATAGATTGGTTTGGCAAGAACGATTCTTCATGAATCCATGCTGATTACTGCTAATGATACCGTTCTCATTACTAAAATCTTGTATATAGTCCCTTATCATCCCCTCCAAGAGCCATTAAGATAAAAAAAAAAACCTTCTGTGAGTAGCAGCTCCCCCCAGCCCACCAATACTTACCTGAGCCCATCTCTATCCAGAGATGTTGCAGGAGAGACTCGGCTGCCCAGGACTCTTCCCCCGGATTGGCTGAGACAGCAGCAGAGAGCCATTGTCTCTCGCTGCTTTCAATCAAAGTCAGAGAGGAGAGAGAGGGGGCATGGCTTAGCCACGGCTCCATGCAGTTTAGCTTGGGTGCCCCCATAGCAAGCTGCCTGCTATGGCGGCAATCGGCAGGAGGGAGGGGCCAAGAGCACCGAAGAGGGACCCGAGAAGTGGAGGATCTTGGCTGCTCTGTGTAAATCCACTGCAACAGAGCAGGTAAGTATATGTAGCGCTGGTCCCAAATTTGGTCCACGCTATGTCTAAATTAAGGGGTATGCCTGAGTCATAGTTGGACATTGCCTGGCAGTCATTCCCCTTAGTCAGTAGGTTTCACTGCCGCCACAGACTCAGGTTGGAATACGGGCATGACACAGCATATTGGGTGTCCTTTCTCGGCAGCCATGCAGTGGGCGTGGTCAACCCGCTGTGCATGCTGGGAGGGTGTACATAAGGGGCAGACGCCATTGGTTTGTGGTTCTGGTGGTGCGCCTCGTGGTTCTCATGGCATGGGGTGCATGTATGTGTTCTAGCTCCGGGCACCTTCAGCCTGAGGCTACATCGCTACTTGGTAGGCCCAGTTTTGTTGGCTGGGGCCTATGCCTTGAAAAAGGATCCCAAGCTGCCCACCTGCGGGAAGCCCACTCCTAGGTAAGGAGGCCAGGGGAGGATCTGCCTCAGAGGAGACTGGCAACGGTACTGCTGTCTCAGAAGGAAGCTTGGCAACCTACCTAAGGAGGGATCCTTTATTTTTACAGGCCCTGCAATATGGCAATCTGGCATAAAGTTCTCTTTACTGCTTGGCTAGGAGGTTCGGGACTTTAATAATCCTGTGGCAGAGGATTCCTGGACGCATCCCTAAGTTCTCATACAAAACTTATCCGTGCGTCATCCCGGCTGCTAGGATCGAAAGAGACGGAACTATCCGGGTGAGCAATACCCACTCAGGCTTGAGTGGCGACGTTTGTAAATTCTTTGTGCCTTTGGAGCTGCGTGCCTGAACCTTCCCTATACTTCTCTCGTTTCCTGCTTTCTTCTCAAGTTCTCACAGCAAAGAAAATAAAGCCTGAGGCCTCGTACACACGGCCGAGATTCTCGTCAAAAAAAACATGTCGTTTTTTTCGACGAGATTCTTGGACAAGAAAATTGTCCCGGCCGAGTGTACACGCGCTCGATTCAAAGAACCCGCGGTTCTTTGAATGGAGCGTACGCGGTGACGTCATCGACTACGACGAGCATGCGCTCGTCACATTCGATGCCGTCGCCGCCATCTTGGTATACCCTATCTATGCCTAGAAAGCTACCGCGCATGCGTCAAAGTCATTTCGAGCATGCGCGAAAAGGTAAGTGTACACACACAATTTTCTCGTCGAGAAACAGGCTGACGAGAATCTCGACGAGAAAATAGAGAGCAGGATCTCTATTTTCTCGTCGAGATTCTTGTCGCTTTTCTTGACGAGAAACTATACACACGAACGAATTTCTCGGCAAAAAATCTCTGCCAGCAAGTTTCTTGCTGGTTTTTGCCGAGAAACTCGTTCGTGTGTACGAGGCTTTACTGTTTAGGTTTTACATCTGTGTGGACATTGGCTTTTCTAAAGACTCTCTACCCTGACAACGGAAGCCTTGGAGGTAGTTTGCATGACCCAAAACAAAACCAGCAGCTCCTTCGGGGGTAAGTGCTACATATAACATGTTTGTTATTTTGAAACACAAAAAAACAAGACTTTAGTATCACTTTAAGCTTATCTTAAGCTAAATACACCTGTCACAAAATTCTGAATGATCCTCTCAAGCCTCTCAAACTGATGTCAAAAGCACCCCCATCCACACAAACCTAAAGCATATTGACATGAGTCACAGATATAGATGTAGATACTTCAAACAAAAAGTAACATTAGTTAAGTCCTGTACACACGATAGGTTTAACCAATGAAAACAGTCCGATGGACTTTTTTCATCGGACAAACCGATCGTGTATGGGCCCCATCGGTCTTTTTTCCATCTGTGTTTAAAAATAGAACATGTTTTAAATTTATCCGATGGTTAAAAAACCGATAGCAAATTACTATCGTCTGTGGGGAACTCCATCGGATAAAAAACCCACGCATGCTCAAAATCAAGTCGACGCATGCTCAGAAGCATTGAACTTAATTTTTCTCGGCTCATCGGAGTGTTTTACGTCACAGCGTTTGGAACGGTCGGTTTTTTTGACTGATGGTGTGTAGGCAAGACTGATTAAAGTCAGCTTCATCGGTTTTCCGATGGAAAAATCCATTGGTTAAAAAACCATAGGAAATCCGATCGTGTGTACAGGGCTTAGAAATTTGTAATTCAGGGAAAACTGATAAAATTCTTTCCCGCCCACCAAAGTGTCGCTTTAAAAAGTTCTGAATGCAAGAGGGTAAGAAAGTTTGGCTGATCAATGTGACCATTGTGATTGGCTGAAAACAGTGGTCACATGATTGTGAGCCAGTCTCATTGGCTACTGATCATTAGCAGTGACCAAGAGCTGTCTTTTACAGCTCAGTCTCTGGGATAGGAGCGCTCAGTGAGTGGGTCTCAGCACAGAAACATCGGCCGTCAAGTGACGCATATGTGCAATGTGTGGGCATTAAAGACCACCCTTTTGCCACTGTTCATATGTGTTAAGCCTCGTACACACGGTCGGACTTTTGCCCAACAAACTTCGTTTTAAGCAAGTTGGACCAACAATCCGACCGTGTGTACGCTCCATCGGACAAACTTTTTTTCGTTTGGTTTTGTTTTCATCGGACAAAAGTTGGGTCTGCAAACGGACAAACTTTTGCCCAACAAAAGTCCGATGGAGCAAAGTCCTACCGTGTGTACAGAAAACCATTGGACTTTTGTCCGATGGACAAAACAACTAATGTTAAAATCAACCAACAATAGCAGAAGGGTGGTGGTAAAGAGCAGAAAAGAGCAGAAAAAACACGTGATGTTGTAAGAAGTTTTAAGAAAGTTTGCAGAAAAGTCCGAGCGTGTGTATGCTATGGGTGTTCCCAACCAACTCCGTTCGGACAAAAAACCACGGAAAAGTCAGATGGAAGTCCGACCGTGTGTACGAGGCTTTAGACAGTGAGATATCTGTTTGGTATAAGCTACCTCTAATGTGCATTACAACCTTCCAATTTGCTGTGACGTTAAGTAGATTTACATATTTATCCAGCTATGGGGAGAGCTGTGACCCAACAGAGGTTTCTTTTCATTTTTTTAGCTATTTATCGGGTTGCGGGTCTAGGAGATTAGCTGGCAATATCTACACAATCAGTATTCAGAAAAGTTGATTTTGATAGTATTGTGTGAATTGTCCCAGCATTCCACACCCTCATCAGCATTACATTGGTTCTAGAGCCCAGACAATATTTACCAGGCATTCCCAAAAAAATTCCCGGTAGCATTCCCTCACCACCACCCCCTATATACTCACCTCTTACTCAATCTATCACTGTTTTTATGTTGTTTTTCATTATATGCAATTTAATTATATGTGATGGTGTTATACACATATATTTTGCAGTCACTGATCTGTTAAATTTTGAAGGCATTCACATTAGCCTTTTTCACGTGTTTTTCATTTGTATATGTCTTTCACTTATCCTACTCAACCACTTAGCGCTGTATCTTTTTTTCACAGATCTATCACTGTGCCAGACTGTAGCAGCTCTCTCCTCTCACCCGCATTCACAGGACAGAGAGGCTCCTGATGCTGTCAATCAAATCAGATTGTGTTTATGGATGCACACAGCCTGGCTCGGGAGCGAGCCCGCACATCTGCCCCCATAGCAAGTGGCTTGCTATGGTGGCAGACACAGAAGAGGAGGAGCTTAGAGCGTCGGTGGGTGGGAGACACCAGAAGAGGAGGTTCAGGGCCGCTGAAGGATAAGGATAACATGCTTGTAATTTTCAGAACAAACAAAACAATAAAAAAACAACCTTTATAACTATTTACTTTTATTTTTATTTACTTTTAAACTATTATTTACTTCTTAACAAAACCCTACTGCAAGTTCCAAGAAACGCCAACACACTGTGTGAGACTTCAGTCACATGTAAGCCCATCAGATGAGCGCTGGAAGGCATCCTGGAAGCACAGAACTTAGTTCTGCTTTAACACTATTCTTCGCTGTTCCAACATTCTACATGCAGCTGAGAATCAAAGTTTGATTACTGCCTGTTTAAATGGTAATTTTGATGACTTTCTATGTAAAGAGATATCAACACAAAGCCTTTCTGGAAAATATTTATATATGACTGGCTTCTGCATATTTTAAAGTGCAGTTACTATCTACTGTACTTTCTGAATGTAAACCCCAACTCCAGGAATGAGAGGGAATCTACCCTTGCAGTTCCCCCTTTTACAGGGGTTAAAGGAGAAGTATGGTCACTTTAGAAAGTGTTTCTAAAGGGGTCATGCCTTGACTAGCAACTCCTGCGTGCATGCGCGGGAGTGACGTCACGCGGCTCCGGCCAGTCACAGAGCCAGAGTTTGCGGCCCTGGAAGAAAGAGGAGTAAAGATGGACGCTCGCTGCCAGTGGGGACAGCGATGACATCGCAGGCTTCGGATATTAGTTAAGTGACACATTATGGGCTACTATGCGATGCATAGTAGCCCATTATGCTTTACCTTTGCAGGGAAATAAAGAGGAAGTAAAACCCATCAGGGTTTACTTCCTCTTTAAGAGAGAGCTAAAAATGTATCCAATGATATTTTTGCCTTTTTCTTCCTTCCTGATATGGCCGGATCTAGGGTAGGGTGACCAGACATCCCCGATTTCTGGGGACAGTCCCCTGATTGAGGGCAATATCTCCGGACCAAAATTGTCCCCGGTTTTGTCCTCGGATTCAGCGCCAGTCCTAGACAACTTACAGAGAAAACTGCTGAGGAAGAGACCAAGAAGGAGTCTGGCTGTCCGCTCATTCCAGCCCCGCCCCCTCCCCCTTCAGAGGGGCCGGCACCATGTCACATCACTCCGCATAGTGTTGGGGCGTAACTGCAGAATTGGTGGACATCAGTGCTGGATCAGGGATGGGAGCTCCATGATTGGCTGAGCAGCATGTCGTTTATCCACAGCCGACCGGGAACAGATCCTGCAGGAGGCCAGCCACAGTAAGAGAAATGCCGACCTGAGGAGGAGAAAGGGGGGCGGGGGAGTTCTGAGGATTCTCTGATCTGTGTTGTGTGAGATGCTTGGGAGTCAGGGCTGGCGCCAGCATAAGACACAGTGCCCTGCACATGAGGAAGAATAGTGTCCACTCCACGTGTCCTCCTCCTGTCACACTGTCTCCCCCCCACGTCTCTATGACCCCCTCCTGTCACACTGTCTCCCCCAATGTTTCTATGACCCCCTCCTGTCACACTGTCTCCCCTCCAATGTTTCTATGACCCCCTCTTGTCACACTGTCTCCCCCCAATGTTTTTATGACCCCCTCCTGTCACACTGTCTCCCCCCAAAGTTTCTATGACCCCCTCCTGTCACACTGTTTCCCCCTATGTTTCTATGACCCCCTCCTGTCACACTGTCTCCCCCCATGTTTCTATGACCCCCTCCTGTCACACTGTCTCCCCCCATGTTTCTATGACCCCCTCCTGTCACACTGTCTCCCCTCCAATGTTTCTATGACCCCCTCCTGTCACACTGTCTCCCCCCATGTCTCTATGACCCCCTCCTGTCACACTGTCTCCACCCATGTTACTATGACCCCCTCCTATAACAATTCTAGGTCCCCCACCTCCAAAAACAATGCCATGGTGGCACCTGTCATAGCGAAGAGTCAGCCCAGTTCCTGTGCCCCATCCTTGGTGTGTTCAGCTCATACTGCACAGTCTCAAGTAACTGGCACACTGCATACTGTAAAATATATATATATATATATATATATATATATATATATATTAGTGTAATGTTTGGGGGTTGTTAGCTCAAGTGTAGCACCCACTAGCGAGAACAGTCCCACACAAATGTTTCCTTTTGAGGGCTTGTTGGCCCACTTTTATTAAAGAATATCAAACAAAGTTCCAGAAATGAAAACAAAAAAGTGGTTTCCCTCGCCAGGGTTTTTCACCATCAACATAAAATGGTAGTATGTTCAGCCTCCTGGCTCACACATGCAAAAGTGCAAATGAAAATACCGAGCCGCCTGGCTCTCTTCAGCAGCAGCACCACTGCTCAGGCTCCCGCATGGAGCCCTCCTGACACCTGTCAGCAACCTCAGCCTCAGGTCTCTGGGTTTCACAGTGCAGCCTGCACTCTCTAGCTACTCCAGCTTCTCTAGCTACTTCAGTGCACACCTGCACACTCTGGGTTCTCCCTTGCAAGCCTGGACTCCTCGGAAGGGTGGAGCCCAGAACCATGGTCAGGTGTCTACAAATAGGCCAGCACACACCTGACCAGTCAGTGTGCTGGTAAATATCAAAATCTGGACCCAGGACTGGGGATTTCATCCCACCCGGATCTCTAAGAAATCCCCGGGCTCCAGGTCCCAAAGTGAACTTTATTAAATAACGAGAAAACCGTAACGCCAGTTTCCTCTGTACATTATAAGCTCCCTGGAGCCCTTCAACCCGTCCAGTTGAGAATTCTGGGTCAGTACACTGGTGGGGTACCACACTACCACATACCCCTCCCCCTTGTTTAGACCCAGAGGGCGGAACACACCAGTCCAACCTCCTCACTTTGGCATGACCATGCCAGCTACCACCCACATGGGCCAAATCTTGTCCCATCAGGAGACTTTCTCCACATCCCCCTGCTACGTTTACTCGGGCTCTGCAAAGACACTCCCATATCTTTTTGCGTGCATGCTTCCAAAAGCGATGTCTTTCTATTTCCCTTGGACCTACACTAGCCACCTTATCAGTAGGGAGTTTACTACCCTTTTTGCACCCAAGGTTGATTTATGAGCTTTAAGGGTCCGATACCATTGAGGTTACCAAGGGCTCCCTCATTTTCCGATAGACCACCCCTTTTCCCTTTATTTAATTTGGAAGGGATCAGATTTTTAAACACTTGTTTAGTGATAAGCGGGGGCTCTTTTATTGGGGTGACACTGGTTTCTCTCTGAGCTCTATGCACGGGCACCCCCTTACTGTCCAAACTTAGCGTCACTTGTTTCCCCCATGTACATTGCATGCTTCATTCTGGCAGTTTCATCACTAACATCCTCATAAGACTGCAGCCTCGTCTTAGTCTCCCTCTGAAGGACATCCTGACTGTCTTGCCACTCTGAGGTTTCTAAGTTATGTGATACCTTGCTGCGCTTTGGGCTATTTCTTTCCGACCATTACGATAAAACAACAAAGATCACAAGCGCTAAAAAAGGTGGAAAAAAAAATGTTTTTTATGAGTAATTAATCACAAAAATCCCAAATATTCAAGAAAATATAAACAAAAGGGGAGGACCAAAATCCAGAGCAGCAAGAAAAAATTTGTACCCGGAAGTACAAAACGCACACCATACACACACTATTATCCAACGCTCATGGAAAGTCCCAATAACTATTGAAGACTTTGGGAATAATGATGAAAAAAGCTTAGTCTGTTTATTAGTAACAATAAAAAGGGGGAATCCACTCCCAAATGTACAGAAAGCAGGTAAAACTTTACTCTCTAGCCACCATTGATATGCCCTAGGCTTGTGCAATTCGTTTCGTAACGAATTGAAATTCGTCCGAATTTAGCAACTTTCGGACATTCGGAAGCATTCGAATTTCCGAACAAAGCAATTACGAATAAGACCGAATCCGAAATAAATTATACCGCAAATAGCGAATGCCCGAATGTCTTCGGCATAATTCGTTATGAAAAAGTTACGAATGTACGAATCCATTCGAAGCACAATAACACTCACTCTGCTCTGCTCTCTGCTTCTCCCACACCGTGCTGAACTCCCTCTCAAAATGGTGTACAGGGGCGGAGGCTATAGCCGCATGTAAAAAACGAAAGTAAAATACGAGATTTCGAATCCATTCGAAGCACAATAACACTCTGCTCTGCTCTCTGCTTCTCCCTCACCGTGCTGAACCCTCTCAAAATGGTGTACAGGGGCGGAGCCTATAGCCGCATGTTAAAAACGAAAGTAAAATACGAGATTTCGAATCGTTACAAATAACCGCAATGTATTTAGAAAAGTACAAATCCATTCGAAGCACATTAGGCATAATAGGCAGCGTCGTTGTGAGAGAGACACGGAAAATTACGAATCAACGAACCCAAAAAAAGTTACGAAAGTAGGAGTTGTGTCCAGAATCAACGAAAAACAACGTACTCTACCGAAAGTACGAACCCAAAAAAAGTTACGAAAGCAGGAGTTGTGTCCAGAATCAACGAAAAACAACGTACTCTACCGAAAGTACGAATTATAAAGCAACAAAAAATTCAACGAAAAATGTCGCTTGCAAAAATACGAATGAGTCCGAACACGAAAAATCCCGTCTAGCAAAATTACGAATGATTACGAATCAACAGGACCGGAAAGAAACGAACCGAAACGGAACGAATTTTTCCGTTGTGCACAAGTCTAATATGCCCCTTGTTAAACTTGCAAAAAAATCCGTGGAACAAGGAGGGGTTAAAAAAAGTCAGCGCAAAGCCTGCAATCTGATCCCTCTGTGGGTACAGTACCTTGGATGATATGATCTGACCGAGCGGCGTGTGGAGGACCCTCCAGCGAGGGATTCAGATCCAGGATCGCAGTGCAGCTGGGACAAGAGGAATCACTCACTGTGTTCCTCCAGATCTATAACGTCACCCGGCTGATGTGTCAGGGAGCAGGCAGTGTGGTGAGCCAGAAGGCTGTCCTGCAAGTTCCTCTCCTACAGGGACATCAGCGTCACTGCTCTCTGCTATGCTCTCAGCGTCACTGCTCTCTAGTGGAGTAATAGAGGAATGACCACTTCAGGAAATAAAAATTGTTCAAATCAGCACATGAGCACAATAGCCAGGGAGATTTCAATGCAGAGCCATTCCTGAATAATTGAAGTATATGAAAGATGTAATATCTTGAAAAGAGAAGGGGATAGTGCCTCGACTAACGTTTCACGCTTCCCTGAGTGCTTTATCAAAGTCAAGGCATAGAGGCACCTCTGATAATTAAATAGGGATAAGGGGAGGGGTTTGTGTGGCCTACAATGGCAGGGGGATGTGATAGTACTTTTATTTTTAACCCCTACCTTGCTCGCCAGATAAGAATATAACATAAACATTAAAAAACATTAAAAAACAAAAAACAGACAACAAAACACAATGGATCATTACGAATAATCTTCTATAAAATAATATCTTATTAAAAATAGTATATTTTTAAAAATAATATTTTTAATATATTTATATAAAACCATTTATATAAAGCTACATGTCTCAATTCCCTTGTTTAACCCCTTGGGGGCCAATGAATCGAACATAAAAATCCAAAAGACCTCCCTTCTGCATAGGAGGGAAAATCTTTCGTTACTAGTTAGTGTTCCCTTAGGGATGGATTCGATTACAAATACCTCTAGGCATTTGAAATCCCTATTGTGTACACGGTCAAAGTGACGAGGTACGCTGTGATCGTTACATCCCTTCTTAATGAGTCGGCGATGATCTCCGACTCTTGCGCGCAGTGCGCGTATGGTGCGTCCTACGTAAAATAAACCGCAGGGGCACCGCAAGACGTAAATAACAAAGTCAGTGGAACAGGTAACAAATTGTCTTATTCTAAATTCTTTACTTGGATTTACCCTAATTCTGTCAGTACCATGCACAATAAACTGGCAGGTTAGGCATGCTCTTTTTTTGCACTGAAAAATGCCTTTTCTGTCGTTAAAATAGGACCTAATGTCCAAAGGAGATCTCGTGGGTTTTGCTTGCACTTTACTGGGGGCCAGTATGTTTTTGATGGTTCTTGCCCTACGAAAAGTTATATGTGGAACCGGAGGTAATACCGGAGCTAGTCTCTGATCCAACTGAAGGATATTAAAATGTTTCTTAATTATCCTAGATATTGACTTATATTTATCATTGTAGGAAGATACAAATCTTACCGTTTTGGTATTATAACATAAGTCTTTCTGTACTTTCTTAGTCTGTTCGGAACCCACAAAGGATAAAAAGGCTTCCCTGATAAGCTCACAGGGATAGCCCTTGTCCTCAAATTTCCTTGACATCAGACTGCTCTGTTCCACATAGTCTTCATTTCTGGTGCAGTTCCTTCTGAGTCTATTAAATTGTCCCTTGGGGATGTTATGTTTCCAGGTAGGATGATGGCAGCTTTTATAATGGAGATACGAGTTGCCACTAGTAGGTTTTGTATGGTTTTTAGTGATAATCTTCTCAGAATCACTTGTTAACACCAAATCCAAGAAAACCAATTCTTTTTGATCCAACACGTACGTAAACGTTAAACCAAACGTGTTGGTATTACAGTGGGCCACAAAGGAGGAGAAAACATCTGGGCTCCCGTTCCAGATGAGCACAATGTCGTCAATATAGCGACCATAAAACACTATGTGCTCCGCAAACGGGTTGTTAGACCAGACGTATTCCTCCTCCCAATGGCCCATGGTCAAGTTGGCATATACTGGAGCAAAGTTCACTCCCATGGCTGTGCCTCTACGTTGGACGTAAAACTGCTCACAAAAAGTAAAATAATTATGCTTCAAGCAAAATTCTATGGATTCAACCATGAACTGGGATTGAAGTGAGTTGAAATCTCCACTCTTGGATAAAAAATATTGTACCGCTCGAAGGCCTATCTCATGGGGTATGGAAGTATACAATGAAGCTACATCCAGAGAGGCCCACATGTACCCCTGCTCCCAAGAATAATGCTGGAGAGCTTCAATTACTTCATTGGAATCTTTGATATAAGAGGGTAATTGTAAAACCAAGGGTTGCAAAATAAAATCAATATACATGGATAAACCATTAATAAAACTATTTGTACTTGCTACTATGGGTCGCCCGGGGGGATCAATCAGAGATTTGTGAATCTTAGGGAGATGGTAAAAATGAGGGGTGATACATTCTGATGGTAATATGAATTGTCTCTCTTTTTTCGTAATCACTCCTTTTTCCCACGCTGCATACACTAGGGATTTTAGCTCTATTTGATACTCCAATAGTGGATCACTATATAGCCTAAGATAAGTATCAGTATCGGCTAGTAGGCGACTTGCTTCTTTAATATAGTCCACCCTGTTCTGTATAACGATACTGCCTCCTTTGTCGGCCTGCCTAATAGTAATTAGGAGATTCGTTTTTAGGTCGTTCAACACCTGATTCTCATCCTTAGTCAAATTGAAATGTCTAGGATTCTTGGGCATATCGCATAGGGCTAGTAGATCTTTATATACTGCCTGATAATAGGTCTCAATGAACGGTCCTTTGGAGTTACTTGGAAAAAAGGTTGATTTCGGCTTAAAGGAGGTGTAGAGTATGGGGGGCTCTAACTGAAACGTCGGTGTGTATCCATCCGTTTGACCTTCTAGCCATAAATCTTCTAACATCTGTAGGGCCTCTTCATCCAGTGTAGTCACCGGTATAGGTTCTGTCAACAGAACAGGTTCAGGTATCTTACCATCAATCTCTTTCTGACTGGCATGAGGATTAGGAGCAAAATGGCGTTTTAGCGTGAGTAGACGTATAAACTGATTTAGGTCCTTAAATAACCCGAATTTGTTCGGACCAGTTGAAGGGGAGAAGCTTAAGCCCTTTTGGAGTACTTTATTTTCTGACTTCGTGAGAGTGTGGGACGACAGGTTATAAATTTTGATGGTACTAACTATTCTATTTGTTCTGACCTTTCTTTCTTGTTGCTCCTTATATCGAGTCCCTCCTCTTCGTCCTCGTAGAGTTTTCTTTTTTCTTGTACTCCCTTTGGAGGTAGAGGATGAAAATTCTGACTGTTGGGCGACGTGGGTACATTCATAGTTCCCTGTGGGGATATTCTGTTGCTGGTATTTTCTAGGGTCCTGGGTCTAGCTCCTAACGTAATGTATTTTTCTAAATCTTGAGATAAATATAAGTCAATATCTAGGATAATTAAGAAACATTTTAATATCCTTCAGTTGGATCAGAGACTAGCTCCGGTATTACCTCCGGTTCCACATATAACTTTTCGTAGGGCAAGAACCATCAAAAACATACTGGCCCCCAGTAAAGTGCAAGCAAAACCCACGAGATCTCCTTTGGACATTAGGTCCTATTTTAACGACAGAAAATTTTTCAGTGCAAAAAAAGAGCATGCCTAACCTGCCAGTTTATTGTGCATGGTACTGACAGAATTAGGGTAAATCCAAGTAAAGAATTTAGAATAAGACAATTTGTTACCTGTTCCACTGACTTTGTTTTTTACGTCTTGCGGTGCCCCTGCGGTTTATTTTACGTAGGACGCACCATACGCGCACTGCGCGCAAGAGTCGGAGATCATCGCCGACTCATTAAGAAGGGATGTAACGATCACAGCGAACCTCGTCACTTTGACCGTGTACACAATAGGGATTTCAAATGCCTAGAGGTATTTGTAATCGAATCCATCCCTATGGGAACACTAACTAGTAGCGAAAGATTTTCCCTCCTATGCAGAAGGGAGGTCTTTTGGATTTTTATGTTCGATTCATTGGCCCCCAAGGGGTTAAACGAGGGAATTGAGACATGTAGCTTTATATAAATAGTTTTATATAAATATATTAAAAATATTATTTTTAAAAATATACTATTTTTAATAAGATATTATTTTATAGAAGATTATTCGTAATGATCCATTGTGTTTTGTTGTCTGTTTTTTGTTTTTTAATGTTTTTTAATGTTTATGTTATATTCTTATCTGGCGAGCAAGGTAGGGGTTAAAAATAAAAGTACTATCACATCCCCCTGCCATTGTAGGCCACACAAACCCCTCCCCTTATCCCTATTTAATTATCAGAGGTGCCTCTATGCCTTGACTTTGATAAAAGCGCTCAGGGAAGCGTGAAACGTTAGTCGAGGCACTATCCCCTTCTCTTTTCAAGATATTACATCTTTCATATACTTCAATTATTCAGGAATGGCTCTGCATTGAAATCTCCCTGGCTATTGTGCTCATGTGCTGATTTGAACAATTTTTATTTCCTGAAGTGGTCATTCCTCTATTACTCCACTAGAGAGCAGTGACGCTGAGAGCATAGCAGAGAGCAGTGACGCTGATATCCCCGTAGGAGAGGAACTTGCAGGACAGCCTTCTGGCTCACCACACTGCCTGCTCCCTGACACATCAGCTGGTGTCGCAGCCGGGTGACGTTATAGATCTGGAGGAACACAGTGAGTGATTCCTCTTGTCCCAGCTGCACTACGATCCTGGATCTGTATCCCTCGCTGGAGGGTCCTCCACACGCCGCTCGGTCAGATCATATCATCCAAGGTACTGTACCCACAGAGGGATCAGATTGCAGGCTTTGCGCTGACTTTTTTTAACCCCTCCTTGTTCCACGGATTTTTTTGCAAGTTTAACAAGGGGCATATCAATGGCGGCTAGAGAGTAAAGTTTTACCTGCTTTCTGTACATTTGGGAGTGGATTCCCCCTTTTTATTGTTACTAATAAACAGACTAAGCTTTTTTCATCATTATTCCCAAATTCTTCAATAGTTATTGGGACTTTCCATGAGCGCTGGATAATAGTGTGTGTATGGTGTCCTTCCGACCATTGTTTACCAGGAACCTTCTCAGATCCTAGAAGTTCTTCAAACCTCAGGAAATCTTCCCCAGAATTACCCTCCTGAACCTGTAGGGGGCCTAATTCTGCTGTACCTTTTACCTCTTCTAATGCCGCGTACATACGATCATTTTTCCCGTCGGGAAAAATGTCATTTTTTCCTTTGGACGAGAAAAACGATCGTCTGTGGGCTTTTTGCCGTTTTTCCCGACGGGAAAAACGGCATTAATCACGACAAGAAAAATTAGAACATGCTCTAATTTTTCTCGTCGTGATTCCTGTCATTTTTTTCCGCTGCAGTTTTCCCATAGGGAAACACTGCCGCGGAGCCTACACACGGTCGTTTTTATCGTCAAGAGAAAAAATGAAGAGAAAAACGGCCGTGTGTGGGGGAACAAGCCGTTCCCTCGTTTTCACCGCCGTGAATCACGATCGTGTGTACGCGGCATTAGTCAGTCACACCATTTATCTCAACACATTTTTTTGGATTAGCAGCAACCGCATCACCTTGACCATCAGGTCTGCCATCATTTTTGTCTCCCATGGTAACCAAATCATCAAAAATTGCCAATGCGCTGCATTTTTCATCATGGTCAGAAATATTAATGCGTTTGTCATATTTCATTTCACCCATGTTTGGCAGGGCAGTGTCTGGAGAGGAACTGCACCCAGCAGAGTGGTTGTCTAAGGCAGCTTCACTATACACAAACCCCATTGGCATGAGATCCTCTGGCAGCAACTGTCCTGACCCCTGACCATCATCGCATAAAACAACATTTGGACCTGTGACTACAATCACTTCATTTATTGCTGTGCCATTTGGCACTTCCACCAACACTAGATCATTTGGCACGGCATCAACCATTACCACATCATTAGACCCTTTGTGGATCACAGACATGACCTCCTCTGTGCATTCGCCCTTACTTGGCGCTTCCATCTCATGAGCAACATCATCTGCAGCAGCAAGTGCATCATTGAATAGAAGTTGCTCTGCAGGTCCTTCATCTGGCACTGCAGAAATCATGTCTGCTCCACTCTTACCAACAGAGGCCTTTTCCAACAAAGCCAACAGGCTTTTTGCCCATCTGTCCCAGTCTGTTATCTCTGCGCTACCAGAGGGACAGAGTGGCACAGCAACAGACACATTGCACATGTCACTTTTATTTAAACCAGACTGTGGTAATACATTTTTAACCAGAGCAGGCTGCAATACCACACTCTCACCACCTTGCTCTGGTTGCGCTTCATTAAACGCATGAACACCTTCACATTTGTCACTGCCAGACTGCAATAACCCATTTCCATCATGAGTGTTTTCAAACATATCAGTTTTAACATTAACCATTTTGTTATCACCATGTTCAGGTACCCTCTTATCCCTTAGAGCGGCACCATAGCTGTCCCAGGCCACCTCGGGCTCCAAAACGCAGAGCTCCCTGGGGGTTTCTAGGGACACCTCTGTAGCCTTTGTCTCAGTTGCTAGGGGAGATAGCACATCTTTAACTGCACTCACATCAACATTTTTATCTCTAGTGAGCTGCATTAGCCCATTAGCAACTGGCCCATCAACTTTAGCCAATTCAATATTAACAGTTTTAAACATCTCCATATCACATTCAAGTTTACCACTTGCCTCCCCACTGGACAGGGTACTGCAGCGAGGCAAGTCCTTTTCTACACAGACAGTGGATCTCCCATTTGGGGTCACTTCCACTCCAATGTGCACAGTCACATAGTCAGTCTCTTGAATGCATTTACCAGCAACAGTCTTACCCATCACAGGAGTTGCCATGTTCACTTGAGTGCGTTGTCTATCCTTTGTTGCACTTTCGCTGGCCAACTCTCCCTGGTGGCCATGGGATGAAACTGCAGCAGCCATTTCTGACTCCATAGCACCCCCTGCAGGCACAACAGGTACTTCCTCACTGTTGCCAGAGGTGACTGAAAACATTTTTAAACAGGAGCCTGGACTTGCAGACAAAAACTTCTGCCCAGTAGCCATATCTCCAGCCATGTTCCATAACCTGGGACAAGAAAAAATTCCATGCCCTAGTTGACCACATTCCAGGCATGGTACATTTCTGCACATATCTTTAGTGGGACGCAGCTCCACATCTCCACTGTAGCTCCTTTCAGTTAACATTTGATCTCTCGTTGCTAAGGGAGATGGCACTCTTCCAGCTGTACTTTGCTGACTTTCCCAAACGCAGCGACTTTGCAATCCTTGGAGCATTGTTGCTTTCAACTTGCCACGATCCTCTGTCGGCAATACGTTTCTCACATGGTCCGCAGACTTGACATAACCACCGTTTCTACGGGCAACCACATACCTCTCGAACTTCTGATCAGCCTTTTGAACACTCCTGGGACTCAAATCAGGCTTCCCAAACATTTTTGCAGACCTTTGTCTGGCCACGTCACCTTGTCTTGGAGACTGAGACAAAGGGCACTTGGAGACAACATGCCCCCACTCTCTGCACCGCAAACAGCGCTCTTGCTTCAGAGCCTTAACAGGGCTTCCCCAATTGCATCCTCTTGTAAGCTTGGGATTTTGCACATTAACGGCTGGCCTGCTTGCACCAGTGTTGCCAGGGGAAACAGCATGCACTTCCCCTTTAACTGGAGCTGGTGTAGCAAAAAACAGTCTGCAATACTCTCCGGCAGGCTCAAACCCTTGCATCATCTTTGCAGTCAGTCCACCAAACTTTTGCGCTGTCCAGCAAAAATGAAGCACTGTCACTTTAAAGCAAGTTGCTTTTCACTTCATGCAAGTGTAGCGGGGTCTCCTTTAAGACTCTCTGGACTACCTTACCCAGAACCCCGTTTGGCACCCAGGGTGCATTGTTGCCACCGCAGAGACTTATGGGTGGGGCTATAAAGAGAAGGGGCGAGGCTGAGCTCGTTCTCTTTGGACACGAGACTTCGATCGAGAGGTCCTCCTGTGCGGATCTGCTGGAGTGCAAGGCCTGAAGCCTGGGGCCTTGCGCAGCTGCCAAAGAGCCTTCCACCCCACTGCGAGCCTGGGTGGCATCTGACTTTGTTTATCCTCAACTTCTGTTGGATCGGAGACCCGAACGCTGCAGATGCTGTGTGTGTGGAGACACAGCAGGTGGAAGTCCCGGACTGGGATCGCGTCCGGAGGGGTGAGCGAGCACATGCTCAATCCAAGCACGTTGTACTGTCATTAGGCCTACAGACTGCCTTGGCCTATCGGCCTTTATTTGATGTTGCACCGAAGACCTATAGTGGAACTGAGTTAAACGGTCTCCAGTGAAGTTTTCCTTGTTGCTGATTAACCTGGGGATTATAAATTGTTCCTGAATGTGCACCTCCAGTCAAGATTTTGCATGCGAAGAAATCATCTCCTGAGAGACTGAGTATAGATCCTGCGTCAGGCCTGACCAGTTAGATAGTTCTCTTTAGAACCACAGGTGAACCACTATCATACATAGTCCATGCGTAGTATGTTATTCAGTGCAGGGCTCTGCAAGTAATTCATGTGGTTTGTTATAACTGTTCTTTTACTTATAGAAAAGTAAACTTGTTATAGTTTACTATTCTGCATTGGTGTCTGAATTTTACCATAGAGTATAAGAGATATTACCCTAGACTAACTGTGCCAGAGTGGACCGAGTAAATTGCCGGGGGTTGGCGGTGCTGTGTGCAGGACCTGAGACCAAATTCAGCGGCTCTCTTAGCTGGGGGTGCGCTACACAAGCTTTCCTCACCTGCACACAGATTGTGCTGTCTCATGCACACAAACACAGTTCATATAACAGATGAACTTACTTTTTCCAGGGATCTCCAGTTCTGCCAGCATTCGAGCCACCACTTGTAATGTTTGGGGGTTGTTAGCTCAAGTGTAGCACCCACTAGCGAGAACAGTCCCACACAAATGTTTCCTTTTGAGGGCTTGTTGGCCCACTTTTATTAAAGAATATCAAACAAAGTTCCAGAAATGAAAACAAAAGTGGTTTCCCTCGCAGGGGTTTTTCACCATCAACATAAAATGGTAGTATGTTCAGCCTCCTGGCTCACACATGCATAAGTGCTATGAAAATACCGAGCCGCCTGGCTCTCTTCAGCAGCAGCAGCACCACTGCCCAGGCTCCCGCATGGAGCTTTCCTGACTCCTGTCAGCAACCTCAGACTCAGGTCTCTGGGTTTCACAGTGCAGCCTGCACTCTCTAGCTTTTCCAGCTTCTCTAGCTACTTCAGTGCACACCTGCACACTCTGGGTTCTCCCTTGCAAGCCTGGTCTCCTCAGGAGGGTGGAGCCCAGAACCATGGTCAGGTGTCTACAAATAGGCCAGCACACACCTGATCAGTCAGTGTGCTGGTAAATATCAAAATCTGGACCCAAGACTGGGGATTTCATCCCACCCGGATCTCTAAGAAATCCCCGGGCTCCAGGTCCCAAAGTGGACTTTATTAAATAACGAGGAAACCGAAACTCCAGTTTCCTCTGTACATTATAAGCTCCCTGGAGCCCCTCAACCCGTCCAGTTGAGAATTCTGGGTCAGTACACTGGTGGGGTACCACACTACCACAATATATATGTGCAGAAATTTTTGTGTGAGACAATTTTGTGATCAGTGAGGTGTACCTGCTTTTTTTCCGTGGTCAAGCAAATTGCATGCCATTTTGTTTGAGCTGCCCTTCACCATGGACATGCAGGAATAGGTAGGAGCTTTTTCACATGAGCTTTAATTTCTGAAGAGTGATCCACCTTCAGATCGCTCTTCAGAGAAAATTTGAGAGGTGGTGAGGAGGCGTATCATCTCCACACAGTGTACTTTAACCCCTTGAACTCCACACTGCACACAGTTTCAGGGGGAGCTTAAAGAGTGCTGCCATTAATTTGAATGGGTCACTGTTAGTGGGTTCTACACCCGCTAAAAGCAACAGGAGGTGAATCTGTGGCATGTGAATGTGGAAAGAAAAAAATGTATATATGCATATGTGTGTGTATATATATCTAGATATATATATTTATCTAGATATATATACAGTCATGGCCGAAATTGTTGGCACCCCAGAAATTTTTCCAGAAAATCAAGTATTTCTCACAGAAAAGTATTGCAGTAACACATGTTTTGCTATACAAATGTTTATTCCCTTTGTGTGTATTGGAACAAAAAAATAAACAATTGGACATAATGTCACACAAAACTCCAAAAATGGGCTGGTCAAAATTCTTGGCACCCTTAACTTAATATTTGGTTGCACACCCTTTGGAAAATATAACTGAAATCAGTCGCTTCCTATAACCATCAACAAGCTTCTTACACCTCTCACCTGGAATTTTGGACCACTCTTTCTTTGCAAACTGCTCCAGGTCTCTCTTATTGGAAGGGTGCCTTTTCCCAACAGCAATTTTAAGATCTCTCCACAGGTGTTCAATGGGATTTAGATCTGGACTCATTGCTTTAGAACACTCCAGCGCTTTGTTGCCATCCATTTCTGGGTGTTTTTTGACATATGTTTGGGCTCATTGTCCTGCTGGAAGACCCAAGATCTCGGACACAAACCCAGCTTTCTGACACTGGGCTCCCTTTGGTAATCCTCAGATTTCATGATGCCTTGCACACATTCAAGGCACCCAGTGCCAGAGGCAGCAAAACAACCCCAAAACATCATTGAACCTCCACCATATTTCACTGTAGGTACTGTGTTCTTTTCTTTGTAGGCCTCATTCCGTTTTCGGTAAACAGTAGAATGATGTGCTTTACCAAAAAGCTCTATCTTGGTCTCATCTGTCCACAAGACGTTTTCCCTGAAGGATTTTGGCTTGATCAAGTACATTTTGGCAAACTGTAGTCTTGCTTTTTAATGTCTATGTCAGCAGTGGGGGCCTCCTGGGTCTCCTGCCATAGTGTTTCATTTAAATATCGACGGATAGTTTGTGCTGACACTGATGCTCCCTGAGCCTGCAGGACAGCTTGAATTTCTTTGGAACTTGTTTGGGGCTGCTTATCCACCATCCGGACGATGCTGCGTTGCAACCTTTCATCAATTTTTCTCTTCCTTCCACGCCCAGAGAGATTAGCTACAGTTGCAAACTTCTTGATAATGTTGCGTACTGTGGACAAAGGCAAATCTAGATCTCTGGAGATGGCCTTGTAACCTTGAGATTGTTGATATTTTTCCACAATTTTGGTTCTCAAGTCCTCAGACAGTTCTCTTTTCCTCTTTCTGTTGTCCATGCTTAGTGTGGCACACACAGACACACAATGCAAAGACTAAGGTAGGCCATACACGATGCGAATTTCGAACGATCCGTCGAGCGATAAACAAAAGCGAAAGAAAATGAAAATAACAGTGTAATAAGGAACAAATCGCCCTCTTTCCCCCAATACACTCCACTGCGCCTTGAAGTGATGTCCGAAAAAATTCCGCACAAAGTAACCCTACCAGCTGCTACTTTAAATAAAATAGAATGAAAAGTAATTTTGAATAACCAAAATAGTAGCGCTCAGTGTATAACAACACACCTATAAATTATATACACTCTATAACCAAATGCATACATATAAATTCATAAATATACACCCTGTGAAAGAATGTGCATATAATAAACTCAGCAAGTGTCCATAACGTTCAGAACAGTGTTTTTAAATAATTGCTACAAAGTGCTTATGAAGAAATAATAAGTCCATAAATAAAATTGCATTCAAATGGTGGCTTCAAATCAAAATTGTGTAGACTGTATTTTTCTGTGTTTGCTTGAAAATCTTCACCATACCAATGTGCTCAGTGATTCCACTCCCTAAGGACTTGCACTCACCAATATGATATTAAAACTTCTCCAACGCCAGGCAAGTATACAGCAGGCAGCCGCGATGTATTGCGGTCTCGGCGGACCAAACAACTATGTGTGTCTCACCCTCCTTCATGTAAGCTTGCCTCTCCACTGCAATCGAACCACCGCAAACTCCCGTCCAAACACCAAACTATATTCGACGAGTGGTCGAAAGATCCGAACGCTGCACACCAGGTGACTGTCGTGTAGCTCCTCCCAGACTAGTTTCGTCTTACAAGACTTCTTCCAATGGGATCAGTCACACGAACTTACACCTCCCTCTTTATACTCCGACCGTGATTGGTCACGGGCGTGTCTCCTACTGCGCATATGCGCGCTTGCCGTCCCCATGACCTCAATACATCGGGCATGACCCCTGTCATCACATACATGGAGGACAAATGTGAATAGTACAACAAGATGTGATCTACATCTAATCTCTGTTCACTGCAGATACTGTTCATATTGAGCACCATAACTGCCAGTACATTGAGAGAATATCGCTTGGTTATAAAGATAAAATATATACACATATATAATTATGTACATATGCATTTATCACTAAAACATATATTATTTCCAGAATTGCGATGAAGTCACCGACAACTCTGAATATACTTTAAATAAAAAAGGGAAAAGGTATTAAACTAAAACATGCGGAAAACAAGTAAATAGAATTTTCAATTACTTTATATTAGAGCATAAGGTCAAGAGACTAATGTACCACCCTACAGTTATCAAACTGATGGAGATGTGAATCAATAAATTACTTAAAAAATAAAATTAACTAAAAATACATGTATATGGTAGACATCTAAATTAAATATCCACCACAACCCCACATGTATACTAAATAAGTAATCCCTTACATATACTGAAAAAGTGTGTCCATCTATCTCAATATGTACATATATTTGCATATATTTGCATATGTGGACGCTTAGTATGCATCCACATAAACATGGATATAACACTATTCAAGTGTGTGTTTTAAAAAAAATATATATATATATATATATATTTAAAAAACATTTTTTTTTAAATTACTAATAAAACAATTTAAATCGAGTTCAATATTTAACCCTCTCGGGTGGAGACTCCTTAATAGGAAGATCCACTTAGTTTCTCTCTGTGAGAGCTCTCTGACTCGATTTGAACCTCTCCAAGCAGGATGTGTGCAATCAATTCCACAAAACTGTAGAAGAGTGGGATCCTGATTATGCTTCTCCTTAAAATGTAGGGAGACACTGTGATACCGAAAACCTTTCTTGATGTTAGCCAAGTGTTCCGATATTCGCAAGAGTCGTTTAGTTCTCCCCACATAATACAACCCACATGGGCACCATAATAAATAAACCACAAAGGATGAGTTGCATGTGATGAACTGTTCAATCTCAAAAACATCACCATCCTTATTCATAAAGCTCGTAGTTCCTCTGTTGTCCGTTTTCACTGTCCTGCAACAGATGCATTTACGACAAGAATAAAAACCTTTAAAGTTTTTATTTAAATCTAGGCGATTGGGTGGATCTACAGTTTTTTGTACCACCCTATCACCAAAATTAGGTGCCCTCCTATAAATAAACTTAGGGTTTTCTGATAGAATTTCGCATAGGTGTCTGTCTCTGCACACTATGTGCCAGTATTTACGAAAAATTCCCTCTATCTCTTTATATTGATAATGAAAGTCAGAAATAAAACCTAACTGAAAAATCTTATTAGTGGTTCCATCCTCCTTCTTTTTCAAGCATTGCATCCTTGGAATCTGGACTACCTCACTAATAGTATTCTTAATGATCTCATCCTTATAACCTTTCTCCAAGAACTTGTTACCCAAAATATTGGCCTGTGTATAGTAATCAGTTGTTGATGTGCAATTTCGCCGAATCCTTAGCATTTGTCCTTTCGGAATGTTTCTGATCCAAGATGGATGGTGTCCACTTCCGATGGACAAATAACTATTCCGATCAGTCGGCTTAAAATAAGCCTTAGTACTGATAATGGTGTCAGATTTCATAATGGTAAGATCCAAAAAATTAACCTCCTCCTCACTGATAACATAGTCCAAAACTATATTATTAGTGTTATTATTCAGATGTATTATGAATTCCACAACTGATTGTCTGGATCCTTCCCAGACAAACAGGAGATCATCAATAAATCTTCGATAGAGTTTTAATTCTGGTCTAAGCACATTGAAGACATGTCTGTCCTCCCACTCCGCCATAAATAGGTTGGCGAGGCTAGGGGCAAATTTAGCCCCCATAGCGACGCCAACCTTCTGGGAAAAGAACTGGTCACAAAACCAAAAATAATTATGGGCCATACAGAAATCCAAAACTTTGCCCAAAAAACATTTCTGTAAATGTGATATATCATCCCGTTTACAAAGCACCCAATTGAGCGATAAAAGGGCGTCATCATGTTGTATAATCGTATACAACGAGCTTACATCAGCGGTAACCAAAAAAGTGGAAACAGCCGGTGTAAGCTCCACCCCATCAAGTGATCGTAAAAGGTCACTAGTATCTTTCAGGTAGGCTTTCGTGGTTTTAACACTTGGTTGGAGAAACCGGTCAAGGTAAACAAAAGCGGCAAACACATACAGCATGCGAGTGTACCATCAATAGGGTACGAAAATCGGACGTTAAAACACCATGTTTTCATACTATAGAGGAAGTGATGTAATGTTTTGTAACCTTATAACCACACCCCTACACTGTACATAATCGGGTCGCGCCAATTACGAAAAGAGCAGTCGTTCGTCGCAGTGCACGTCCATTCGTACGTAGAAAATGCCTTTCAAGAGGTACAACAGAAAGCAGAAAATGGCAGCCATGGTAATTGGAATAATAGCCATGGAGGAGGAGAAGAAAAAAATAAGAAATAGAAGGAAGAGAAGAGTGTGATCCAAAAACTGGCTCCTGCAGCGTGAGAAATTCTCACATGTAAATTTGTTGACAAACCTGAGGGAAAATAATCCAGAGGATTATCGTAATTATTTACGGATGACACAGGAGTCATTCGAGATGCTGTTATCACATGTGCGGCCACATATCACAAAAAAAGACTCCTGTATGAGAAAGGCTATTGGTGCAGATGAGAGGCTCATGGCAACCTTCCGTTTCCTGGCAACAGGCAGGTCTTACGAAGACTTGAAGTTTTCAACTGGAATTTCTGCCCAAACATTAGGTCGGATTATACCGGAGACGTGTGAGGCCATAATAAAGGTGCTCCAACCACAGTATTTAAAGGTAAGAAAACATGATGAATTGTCTGATTGATAGAACATAATTACATATGAAATATAATGTAAATATGAGCAATGTTTTTAAAATGGGCAAAAATGCTCCAGATCAACAAGTACATCTTTTACAAAAAATACAGTGTGAAACAGAATATTCTTTTATTCAAAAATATCATTAATTAACAATGACTGTTACAAATGCAACATGAACAAAAACAGATAACACAATAAGGTTAATTTAGTTTGTTATAGTCACAGATTAGTATATTGTTGATCACGAAACCAAGAACCTTGATGTGGTTCTTGGTGCATTGCCCAGGTTGTGGTTCCTTGTTGTTGGGACAGATTACTCATCTGCCAGTTCGGGACAGATGGTACAGGTGAATGAGATGTACATCCCTGATACCCCATAAGATCAGTATTTGGTGTAAGATGTCCCTCAAGTCCAATGCCAATCATTTTATGGAGCAGAGATTCAAACAAATCTCGCTGTTGCATGGACATCCTATGTAACTTGTGTGCAACAAGGTAACCCACAGCATCACATTCATCATCCTTTTGTTTCAGAATGGACGATGCATCCTTCAGCAAAGTAGCAGTATCATAATTTAAATCCTTCCTTTTTTTCCCTCTCTGAGTCCTCAGACCTGATGGCCCTGGCTGCTGTGGTACTGGGCTTGGAGTATCCTATAGAAAAGTAATTAAACATTAATTAATTGTCAATTACTGTTAATGCTAAATATTCCTATGTCTTTTGTACCAACAGTTTCCCACAAATTCCCAGGAATGGAAAGACGTTGGTAAAGAATTCCAGGATATGTGGAATTTCCCTAATTGTGGAGGTGCAATTGATGGAAAACATGTAAGGATCACCCCACCAGCCAATTCAGGATCTTTTTTTTATAATTACAAAGGATTCTTCAGCATAATATTAATGGCGATCGTAAATGCAAAAAACGAATTTATATACCTGGACATAGGCAAAAATTGAAGAAACTCAGATGGAGGAGTAATACAGCAAAGTGAATTCCTGAGCAGATTAAAAGGAGGCGTTTTGCATCTTCCATCTACAAATGAGACCGTGGAAGGACTAAATTTCGTATTTATTGGGGATGACGCATTTGCTCTACATGAAAATATTTTGAAACCGTATCCCCTGCGTAATTTAACACCTCAGCAGAAGATATACAATTATCGCCTGTCAACAGCGAAAAGCGGTTGAGAACGCATTTGGGATTATGGCCAGCAGATTCCGAATCTTCCACACTGCTATGAATGTAGCAGTGGAAAGAGTGGACATTATCGTGGAGTGCTGCTGTATGCTACACAATTTTTTACGACACACAACAGTGTCATACATGCCATCATCAGCAATAGATATGGAAGACATTACCAGTGGGACAATTGTGCCAGGTGACTGGCAAAATGACAGTACTGGTTTGCACAATTTAGCTGCTGCAAGACCTAGACTACCAACTGCCAATGCACGTCAAAATCGGCAAAATTATACCGATTATTTCGTAGGCAGGGGGGCAGTTGCATGGCAGGACCGTATATAGTTATAGAAACATATGTTTCATTGTATAAAAAGTGGTGGCACTGTGTAATACACCATTCATTATACACTATAATACAATTGTTGTAGTAAAATACCCTTTACCATCAGCTGTAAGTTACTTCTATTGGTGTTATGTTAAAGCTTGGAGGAGGACTTCTCATTCGACTTCGTTTGTCTAAGCTAAAGGACCACTGACCTTCTGTCAGTATATAATTGTCTTGAAAGTTCTTTAAATAAATAATATAACATATGATAGAACATAGATTTACCTGTGTTTGTGTTTGAGATATATCCTCTGGTTCAGATAATATACTGGAGTCTGATGCCCCACTTGGTTGAAGACTACAATGGGACTCTCTGGAATCATCTGAGTCAGCTAAAAACATCAGGTCTTTGAAGTACCACAAACGCGGCACATACATGTCTTCAGCTCCTGCACCAGATTTTTTAGATGCTTGTATTTTTTTTTGTACTCCTTCAAAAACACGGTGCGCAAGTTAGCAATCTTGTTCTTCACATAGCTGTCTGTGGGTTCAACACAAACCACTTTACATAGTTCTCCTAGTTCTCTAACAGCCTCAGCGCGCTTATAGCGATTAGAATAATCCCTTGACTTCACATCCCATAAGCAGGATAATTCTCTATATTTATCAATAAATTGCGGTAGGAAATCAGGAGATTTAACTGGCATATGCCTTTAAATAAATAAAAAAGCATTATATAAATATCAAATGCAAAAGGTATTATAATACATCACTCAAATTACATACATGGCCATCTCGAAAAACCAGACCTGAATACCAGAACAATACAGCTACAATAATACTATAAACGGTACTTACATCAATCACACAAAACATCCAAGGACACATTAAATGATCAATATATAGTCCCCAGATTAAATTTACCTGAGTTTGTTGGAATTCACATCTATCGAACAAATATTCCTTCCTACGTGACGAACCCGTCGACGTTCGTATAAACACATGCAATGGATCATGTACAGGCCACGCCTCTTCTGTAATGATCAACATAGAGTCCACAAATAGATATGCTGGAATTCACATCTTTGGAACGAATATTCCTTCCTACGTGACGAACCCCGTCGACGTTCGTATAAACACATGCAATAGATCATGTACAGGCCACGCCTCTTCTGCAAGACAGTGCACGGTTGCAGACATCATGGCTGAGGAAGTGCACATGGCAGATACTCTTGGTGCAGGGCCACAAATTGAGCAAAGGGAGGAGATTGTGGAGGTGGAGATGGAGGGAAGTCAGACAATAAAGCCTGTCACCAGAAGGAGAAGAAATAAAGCCACCAACATGTCTTTGGAGGAGATGGTAGACATGGTGAATATACTGCAGAAGAAGGATTACAATTGTCGTGAGCAAGTATACAGCAACATGAATATACGGAAAGATGCTATATTGGAGAAAGTACAACGTGTGTTACGTAAACGTCATGGCATTGATCGCACAAAAGATCAATTACGTAAGCGATGGTCCGACTTGAAGAATGTCAACTTACAAAAATCAACAAAATCATCCACAAAAGTAAGTACTATATTGTAGAGATACATGTATTATGTTCTTGTATGCTTATTTAATTTGTTTTGGAGTTTATGTTCTGTATATGCCACCTTTACATGCCATGTGCATCCTTTCTGCGTTCATTCATTTTGCGTGGGAATCTACATTGCAGTAGGTTGCTTGACTCTACAAATATGCAAAGGTTACATGTTTGAAAATGTAAAAACAGGTATTGCAATGTTTTACCTGCACCTAAACGACATCTATCTATGTGTAGCGGGTATTTGATTTTAGGGGAGGCATCTGGGTGGTAGTGTAACCCAGATGCATTGATTGTCAGGGAATCTGAGGCCCTTTTTGTGGTTCTTAGAGGACTCTGGTGGTGTGAGGTTCCCTGTGGCCTGCAGGTGGCGCTGTCACCCTGGCTGGAGTTGAACACTTACTGCAAGACTGCTTCTCCTTTTGTCCTTTCCTGGCGCTGGTACAGCGGGGCGGGGAACCCGCTGTGACGCAAAGGGAGAGGAGATAAAAGGGGCGGACGCCCTGACCTGGGGTTCAGAGTCGGAGGACGCAGCCGCACCCAGGCACCTTCAGCTTGGGTGCTGGCGTTCCGGGCCCAAGTGCCCTTGACCTGGCCGGAGCGAGAGATGGAGTCCATCTCAGGCACCTTTAGCCTGGGGTGAGGTAGTATGGCGGAAGCCTGGAGCTTAGTACCTTCGACTGAGTTCCGTGAGGGTGAAGGAATCCGAGGGGGCCCTAACTTCTTGGGTGCCCGTGTCTAAGACGAGGAGGCCGGTGAGCGGAACTTTTCCGGAGAGTTCAGCGCAGCATTGCTGGTGACGGAGAGGCCTCTGGTAACTGTCTTGGACGGATGTCCTTCCCCTGATAGGGGCTACGATAGCGAAGGTAATTCATGTTCTGTTCTATATAGTCAGTGGCAGTGACTATTAGGAGCAAAGGGAAGTCAATCCGAGGAGAGGATTGGACTTTGGGACACATACACAAACCCAATAGTTCTGGCCTTCACCTCTACACCTTGGAGGACATGGGCCATGGTGTATCTCATCCCTCTCTCCCAGGTCCCCCTAGACAACAGCCGTATAACCGATAAAGCTAGAGAGAGGGTGAGGTCGCTACACATGCTTTTCATTTCATAGGAAGCCTACAAAAGACACATGGAGAGGTGGAAATAGCACATCAGGATTTGTAGCAGACAAGTGCTCAGTCTGACATGGCAACTGACACGAATGTGATCATACTGACGCCTGTTGAAGGGAGTGATGAGAGCAGCCATGTGTCCACTTCCGGTATATTAAATTTTCTTTTGATTTGTTTTTTGGATATTTTATTTGATTGTGTTTGCATTCAATTTATGTATTCTTTATAGGTGTTCGATCATCTGCTTCATGCAGTTCAGGGTTTTACACTACATCAGCAAATCAAATACTTGAAGCTTTACAGTCATTAACTGATGACATAGAAGTATTTGGCAATACCCTGAATTCCTTTACATGCAGGATTTCAAAGATTATTCACCAATTATAAACAGTTGGAATTGTTTTTCATGCATACCCTCGTTTTTTTTTGCACATATGCAACTTTTGACATACCTCTAGTGTTTTTGTTTATCTGTACCACCTAGTGCAGGGATGTGCAATCAGCAGACCTCTAACTTTTGCAAAACTACAAGTCCCATCATGCCTCGGGGTGTTACGCTTGTGTCTGTCAGGGTCTTGCTCTGACTCACTGGACTTGTAGTTCTGCAAAGGATGGAGGTCGGCTGATGGCTTATTCATGATCTAGTACGATGCAGACATTTGTAGGGCCTTGTACAACCTCAATTGATCATGTTGTCCATCTGTACACATCTGTACACATCTGTAGTATACATCTCTACCGATTGTACAAATGGACACTGAAAGGGACTTGAACACCTATAGCAGGGGGGGCAATCTCGGCCCTCCAGCTGTGATGGAACTACAAATCCCATCATGCCTCTGCCTCTAGGTGTCATGCCTGTTATTGTCAGCGTCGTGCTAGGTCTCACGTGGCTTATAGTTTCAAAACAGATGGAGTGCCAATAGTGCCTACCTCTGACCTACAGTGTTCTTGTCCATCTGTACAAAACAACTGAGTGTACAAATTGTACTCATTTCAATATTGTACAGCACATGTGGGCAATGTTTTTATCATATGTACTGTTTAGCACAATATACACCTACAGTGCGTATGGACAATTATTATAATGTAATAATATGTGACATACCTATTGTACATATGGGCACTTTAAATTCTTGTTGCTTTCTACCTCTGGTATTGTTGTCCACCTGTAGACACTGACACACTGCATCCCTACTGTTATAATGTTGACCTTTTTATAATTGCACTAATATTGTAATAATTGTCTGGTGATTTTGTATAAAGACGTTATATTTTTTGTATTTTATAAAGATTTATGTTTTTACTATGACAATATGTTTATACATGTTCATGTATATGGGTACAAGCATGTGTAGCGGGTATGTACTTTTTAAACTGGTGAGGACACCAGTGATGCATAGTTCCCTGCGGCCCAGCAGTTGGCGCTGTCATTTTGGGCCGGGGTTGAACCATCACTGCAGTGCCGTACCCTTTGTGACCTCTCGCAGCGGTTGTACGGCGGGGCGGGGAACCCGCCGTGCATCCTGGGAGAGGGTATAAAGGGGTCGGACATCTTCGCCACGAGGGTCGAGTCCCAGGCACCTTCAGCCTGAGGGCTGCTGTGCGGTCGGTGTCCAGGCGGCCTAGGCCTGGGCACTTGGAGTTCGTGTTCCATCCCAGACACCTTCAGTCTGGGGTGAGGTACTCAGCCTGAGGCCTGGGGCCCAGTACCTTCCGCTGGGTCCCGCGAGGGAGGGATCATCCTAGGGGGCCCCGGGAGTGGGGCACCCGAATCCAGAGGCGTAAGGGACCGGAGGAGGGACTCACCCAAAGACCTGGTGCAGCAGATTGCCAGTGCCGGGTGTACCTCTGGAGACCGCACGGAGGGATATCTTTCCCGAACAGGGGCCAAATTCAAAGAGGATGTTCAGTTCACGTTCAATGACCGGTGGCAGTGGTCCAACTATTTCACTCAGGTCAGTGGCAGGGGCCTGCTATTAGGCCCGTGGCAGGGGCCTCAACAGTTCATCCGGTCTGTGGCAGAGACCACCCTCACGGTCAGTGGCAGAGACCGTGCGCCAGGCCTATTCGCTAAAAAGGAATAGGAGAGCTTAGTTGTGCCTGGGCCTACTCGTTCCCACACCCCCATGTTCGTCTGTTATTGGAAGTTCAACTGAGTATGTTCACCGTACTGTATGAGAAATAAAGGAGTGTTGGATTTTCGATTGGTGTGGGGTCCTTTTATTGGCAGACACATCTCTACGGAACAACTAAGGCTTCGTATGCAGTGGACAGACCCGGAGGTAATTCAACTAACTTTGCTCAACCCTCTTATACACACGAGGGAAGAGCTTGGCGTAGTGTCCCTGCACTCTCCTCTCCCAGGTACCCCTAGACGCAAGCCATACACCGTAGGAAAGAGGGAGAGTGAGGGTATTGCTACACATGAAACCATTCCTGATTTGGGTTTGGCATAATAAACCCCACCCCCCCCCCCCCGCAATCGGCGGCAGCGTTGGAAAATGCGACACCACCCCCCCCTGCTCAACAACTTTCGTTGGCAGGGGCAAATTTTTTTTTAAATGTCCCGCTGCACCCCCCCCTGCTCAACAACTTTTGTTGGCAGGGAAGAGGGGCGATCTGAATGTCCCGCGGTGGGACTTTCAAAAGACTTTCACCACATATATTCACCATACTTGATGTTATACATGACTTGTAATTTTCACATTCACATTGCACTGACGAGTTTTTGTTTATTCCACTTTGGTCGCTGACATGTTGACACCTCCTGGCTGAAGCATACTTGCTAACTTTTTTTTAAAGCAATTGTGGTTTATAGCTAGGTTTGCCACCTGTCTGGGATTCACCCGGACAGTACGGGTTTCGAACTGTGTGTCCGGTTTTCTGTCTCCCTGGAACCTGGACACATGATTCATTTAAATCGGACTGTAGAAGCTGGGGATCGGGGAAGTGTAGCTAGTGCTTATCAGGCAGCAGCTGGGGGCTGAGGAAGCAACTCAACTAGTTGGTCTGCAGTGCAGTAAAACTTGTGCAGCGGCACCCGACAATTAATCTATAGTCCCGACCCCCTTGTGTATATCAATCCGCCGGGCATGTTCTTCCTGGGGTCGGGAGCCGCAGTACGATTACTGCGCTGGGACTATTTGATGATTTTCAGGCACAGGTGGAGGAGTAATCCTTGTGCTGCGGTTCCCAGCAATAACATGCCCGGCAGGTGACAGAAGCGCACAATAAAGATTGCTGCTGCCTGATGAGGATTAACCAATTCTGTTCCTTCCCCAGTCTGCAGCACTGACTCCTATAACAACAGTCTGATCAGGGTAATCACTTGACCAGGTGGTGAGGTGTTAATGAGGAGTCATTGCCTTGCTTGTCTCCGCTGATAAGATGATGAGGAGGGGGAGGAAGAGGTGGTGGAGCATGGTGGATAGAGAACTGAACTCAGGGGCTGCCTGTGTGTATCTGTGAGGATGTGAACTTGGGGGGGGCAGGATGGACGAGACTGCTGTGCACAGGGGCTGCCTGTGCACAGTGTGGGTCAATGATGGTTACCCTCTGCATTATATAATACTTACCTCTGCCATACTACTGACCCCTGCTATTTTTGGCTTGAAGAAAATGTGGCAACCCTATTTATAGCAAATGTCATTATTGCCTGCTTTCTTTATATTTTTTCTTGCCATGTCATGGAAGGTGTGAGAGGTACGATATACATGCACTTTTCTTGCTGACTTTTGGCACCTCATCAGACTTTGCTGTGGACTACAGTTTTTCCTGTATTGTTATCATAATTTATTTGTAGTCGAACATTCTTTCTTGTTTTTTTCGGTATGTTTTCCTTCCGGTTCGATTTTTCCGGGGATCATGCGCAGTTCTGTTTCGTTGGTAATATCGTCCAAATCTGCCATTAACGATAAGAATTTTGGACGGTTCTTGTAAAAAAAAAACAACTTGTTGGTTCTGTCAATTTTGCCTGTCGTACGAAAATCGCGTGTCGAACAACCACACTAATGATACGAAAAACTGTCAAAATTACTTTCGATTTGTATTTTCGTTCGAAATTCACATCGTGTATGGCCGCCTTAAGTGAACTTCTCTCCCTTTTATCTGCTTTCAGGTGTTTTTTTTATATTGCCCACACCTGTTACTTGCCCCAGGTGAGTTTAAAAGGAGCATCACATGCTTGAAACGATCTTATTTATCCACAATCTTGAAAGGGTGCCAAGAATTTTGACCAGCCCATTTTTGGAGTTTTGTGTGACATTATGTCTAATTTGCTTTTTTTCCTCCCTTTTTTTGTTTTGTTTCAATACACACAAAGGGAATAAACATGTGTATAGCAAAACATGTGTTACTGCAATACTTTTCTGTGAGAAATACTTGATTTTCTGGAAAAATTTCTGGGGTGCCAACAATTTCGGCTATGACTGTATATATATATATATACACACACGCACATGTGTGTTTGAGCTTTGGCTTGGGGTGCACACTCTAATGCAACGGGCTGCACACACCTATGGATTTGATCCATTTATGGGTACACCCCTGAACTCTGCACTCAGTACATAGCACGCCTCTGCACTTCTTTGGTAAGGCTGAAATACAAAATATGCATTGAAATGTTTTTTCTGTTATCTTCTTAACATTTGGTAGTCATATCCCCAAACATTCTAAGAAGTATCTTTTTTTTTTATCTTATGGACAAAATGTGAGAAATAACGTATATATATCATACAATCATTCCATAAACACATACCACATACACTGCATATATCATTTAAGAAAATATGCTTATAAAATAGTTTACCATTTGCCAATAAAAAAAATAAAAATATGTCCCCGGATTTCATTTAAAAAATCTGGTCACCTTGATATTTTTGATATTTTTCTCATTTACCTAAATAGTTGATGTAAACAACAGTCAGCATAATTCTCGTGTCATCAACTATTAAGAGTACAATTCAAATTTTATTGAACAAACCTCCTAATGATAACAGTTTTTTTTTTTCAAAATAAAAAACTTACAATGCACTGTTCCAAATTATTATGCACAATAAGTTTCAAAACACTTTATAGATTGTAAAGAACTGAAAATTGTCATTTGTTGTGTTTGCAGCATATTTAATGAAATCAAAAGCTATTTCAATCAAACGTTGAACAACATTTTAACTTTTTAAACATTTTAACAGGTCACATTACATTTTAACATAGGACCCCTTTTTTGATAGCAGCTTCACAAGTCTTGCATCCATTGAACTTGTGAGTTTTTGGACAGTTTCTGCTTGAATTTGTTTGCAAGATATCAGAATAGCCTCCCAGAGCTGCTGTTTGGATGTAAACTGCCTCCCACCCTGAAATAAATATCGATAGATGGATAATATTGTATTAATAATCGATATTCAATAATTCATCTTGATGAGAAAAGTTCCAAGAAAATCCGTTCCGTTCTCGTGTAAAAACTCCAAAATTGATTTAATAATAAAATTGTTAAATGTTACATGAATATAACATCAATTGTAGAATATAAAAAGTAGCATCGATGAGTTTCTTATTCTTGAAGATTGTATAAATATATCTTTGTGTGTGTGTGTGTGTGTGTGTGTGAATCAGCTTCTTTCCATGTCTCTAAGTGTGAGGGAGCGTGTGTGAAGCATTCAAGCCTTCCCGCGTGTCAGCTTAAGTCTGCCTAAAAACGAAGAGTCACTAGCTTTTCACTCCTTAAATCTGACCCCCACCTTCTTTCGAAGGAGTCATTTAACGTTTCTTAAAGCCCGCGAGTTTCAAATATATCCTTCAGAGGGGAGTTGTTCAGTGTCTAAAATTCCTAAGGATGGGGCTGTGAACGATGTGAGTAGCTAAAATAAACATTATTATAATATTACAAAATCTTTGGATCAAATACTAAATATTACACTATGGATACATTAAAAAACAAATATAGCAATATTTAAGAACTTATTATCTTAGCTAAAATACTTGTACATCTTAAGTAATATGAGATCTTTCTTCTCTTACGATGGGGGAGGTGAGAATTTCAAGAGGAAGCCATTCAGACTAATTAGATCCATATGCTAGTTCTTACCATAGAAAAGCATTTGAAGCTTAAATGAACTATATACACTTACATAATTCTACAAGTTTATATATTTCACTCTTCCATATCCAGACACAAATATAAATATTTTAAATGTATTCAAGTCCATTATTCTCAAAGACCCAACTCCATTCATTCATTTGTTAATATTGTTAATAGATGAATATTAGATATTAGATTAAAGAAAATCTTTATAACACACCCTCATAGATCTTTTGCTTGAGGATGCTCCAAAGGTTCTCAATAGGATTTAGGTCAGGGGAGGATGGAGGCCACGCCATGACTTTCTCTCCTTTTATCCCCATAGCAGCCATTGATGCAGAGGTATTCTTTGCAGCATGAGATGGTGCATTGTCATGCGTGAAGACGATTTTATTACGGAAAGCATAGTTCTTCCTTCTGTACCAGGGAAGGAAGTGGTCAGTCAGGAACTCCACATGCTTTGCAGAGGTCATCTTTACACCTTCGGGGACCCTAAAGGGGCTGACCAGCTCTCTTCCCATGATTCCAGCCCAAAACATGACTCCACCTCCGCCTTGCTGACGTTGCAGCCTTGTTGGAACAGGGTGGCCGTCCACCAACCATCCACTACTCCATCCATCTGGACCATCCAGGGTTGCACGGCACTCATCAGTGAACAGGACTGTTTGAAAATTAGTCTTCATGTATTTTTCTGCCCAATGCAGCCGTTTCTGCTTGTGAGAATTGGCTAGTGGTGGCCGAATGGAAGGTTTATGCACAGTTGCAAGACTCTGGAGGACTCTACACCTTGATGTCCATGGGACTCCAGAGGCACCAGCAGCTTCAATTATCTGTTTGCTGCTATGTAATGGTGTTTTAGCAGCTGCTCTCTTGATCCGATGCATGGATCTGGCAGAAATATTCCTCAATGTGCCTTTATCTGCACGAAACCTGTCTGTGCTCTGAATCAGCCACAAATCTGTTAATAGTGCGATGATCACGCTTAAGTTTTCGTGAAATATCTAATGTTTTCATATCTCGTCCAAGGCATTGAACTATTTCACTCTTTTCGGCAGCAGAGAGATCCTTTTTCTTCCCCATATTGCTTGAAAATGGTGCTCTGCTTAATAATGTGGAACACCCTCCTTTAGTAGTTTTTCCTTTAATTGGGCTCACCTGGCAATCTAATTATCACAGGTGTCCGAGATTGTTTTTAGTGATCAAAAGAGCCATGAGACACAATGCCATCCATAAGTTAAACTGAAAAACAAAATATTTAATCTTTGTGACACTGAAATAGAATTTGCATAATAATTTGGAACAGAGTGTAATCTGGGGGGGGGGGGGGGTGCTGGGCTGGGCTACACCTCCCCAGATTTAAGTTGTGCTCCCCACGCCGGCCCTCCCATGGATATTTTGTCTGGCCGCTGAGCTCCTTTTCTCCCCATGCCTGCACTCATGGCTGCTCTCCCCTCCTCTCAGAACTGCGCTCCTCTGTGCGGCAGGTCGCGCTTACATCGGGCTGTTTACCCACCCTATGTCCTCCTAGGACTGCTCATCTCCCAGCAGCAGGACACGTGGGTCGGGGGCGTGTAATAAAACTGTGTGTACAGCCCGATGTAACCGCAATATGCTGCACAGAGGAGTGCAGTTCTGACAGGAGGGGAGAGCACAGCTCACATATACTCAAGTATATGCTTCTGAAGTGACAGCGCTGTGAACAATTCTATTCTTATTTTTTCTGCCTGGAAACTCCTCTCCATGTTAGCCAATGTGTCAATGCACACTATGGCTTTTTTCAGGCGTTTTCAGGCATATGCTTCTACAAGCAGAACCCACCCCCCCCACCAAACTCACATTTTGAGAGGAGCTAGTGCCCCAAAAAGCTTATAAAAGCTCAAAAGAGCTCAAAAACTTTTAAGAAGCTTAAAAATGAGCAAAAACATTTTGTTCCAGCTGTTTGTTTTGTTTATACAGTGGTTAAAGGAGAAATCCAGCTAAAGCTTGTTTCACTGGGCTTCTCCTATGGATCACAGGAGTGCAATTAGTTTTGCACACCTGTGACCTGTTTTCAGCAGAGAGCAGGCTGAAGTCCGGCTCTCTGCTGACGTCACGGATATCAGTCCAGTCACCACGTCATCACAACAATAAAGTCTGGATCAGCCAGGTGCCTGTACTGATACCCCGCTCAGCCTCTCAGTGAGCCCCTGAGAGCCTGAGACGGCCTGCTCCGCCCCCTCCACAGCTCAGCACTCCAATGAGGGCGGAGGGAGATGAGCAGAAAACTGTGACTAACAGTCTGCAGCTCTCTGCTTGGGGAGCTGTGAAAACATTGGCGATGTTCGATCGCTCAGTTCTCAGTAGTAGGGTGACCACAATATCCAAACTGCCATTCAGGGACATCCCCCCCAGCATGCACCAGTTGTGATGTCACAAAGTGGTGGTGCCACAATGTGACATCCTGGGTGGCCCCGCCCCTTACCTATTTAAGAAATGTCACTCGCAGACGGAGGGTGGCCATGCTCGAGAGCAGGGCAGAGTTTATATGCAACTTTAGTGCCTTAGATAGAAAAAGCATTTGTTTCATGTATGTGAGCCTAACTTAGATTCAAAAGGAGTAATTGTTCTTTCAATGTCACGCTAACATACATGAAACAAATGCTCTTTATATCTAAGGCAATAAAGTTGCATATTAAGAAAAACCTTGTACTTTACACTACAAAAGGAATACAAATTACCTGAGGGATCTGGAGTAAACATTGGACATTCACCGACCTACCTGTCCACTACACTGCCCTACCTGTCCACTACACTGACCTACCTGTCCAGTACACTGACCTACCTGTCCACTACACTGACCTACCTGTCCATTACACTGACCTACCTGTCCACTACACTAACCTACCTGTCCACTACACTAACTTACCTGTCCACTAAACTGCCCTACCTGTCCACTACACTTACCTACCTGACTCCTACATTGACCTACCTGCCCACTACACTCCTTTCTGCACTACTCCTCCACACATTTACAATCCAGGTAGATCGGTGGATTTTGTTCACAGTCTCCAGGGCCTCTATGATGATCACCCATTGGATGAGTGCTCTCCCCCAGCCGCTCCTCGGTATCCCTCGCCGGATGGGAGCTCCACCAGCAGCAGCCGCCATATGCTCGTCTGCACCAAACACCGCCCCTCCCCCTCATGCACACATGGGCTGCCGAGTCCCGCACCTGAGGAATCATGGGGGCCAGGCTCTACCACAGAAGGTGGGGGGAGGGTGCTGCGGAGTAATGCCTGGACCCGGGATATGCCTCATTGAAAGTGTATGGTGGGGCTGGAGGAAGCACTAGTTGGCACAGTTGGGTCACTCTTGGGACAGCAGTCATGGCAGCACAGGAATGATGTTGCACTCGGGAGAGAACACTGGCTGCCCCCCCTACGCTACACCACTGGGGCTGCCTGGACTGGATGACATCATTGGCATCATTGGGCTGCATCAGTTTCATTCTGGGACACTGTATTGTCCCAGAATGAAGGTGACCGGGACCCTGGACAGACCTGCCAAATGTGGGACTTTCCCGGGCCATCCTAGGACATGTGGTCACCCAGGACGCCGGGGGACAGATGCAGCATCGGACCCATGCTGCATCCACCTAGGTAAGTATGAATCTGAAATAAAAAAAGAAACCCATACTCCTCTTTTAAGAAAATACTATCTAGGAGGGTTTGTGGGGGAAAAAAATGCTTAAGCCCCGTACACACGGTCGGACTTTTGCCAAACAAACTTCGTTTTGAGCAAGTTGGACCAACAATCCGACCGTGTGTACGCTCCATTGGACAAACTTTTTTAGTTTGGTTTTGGATTTCATCGGACAAAAGTTGGGTCTGCAAACGGACAAACTTTTGCCCAACAAAAGTCCGATGGAGCAAAGTCCGACCGTGTGTACAGATAACCATCGGACTTTAGTCCGATGGACAAAACAACTAATGTTAAAATCAACCAACAATAACAGAAGTTGACCAAAGGGTGGCAGTAAAGAGCAGAAAAGAGCAGAAAAAACACGTGATGTTGTAAGAAGTTTTAAGAAAGTTTGCAGAAAAGTCAGAGCGTGTGTATGCTATGGGTGTTCCCAACCAACTCCGTTCGGACAAAAAACCACGGAAAAGTCAGATGGAAGTCCGACCGTGTGTACGAGGCTTTATGCTCAAAAAAGCTCAGAGAAGCTCAATAAAAACGTGCACAAGAGCACAAAAAAGCACAAGCTTCTTCAAGCATAAATAAAAGCTCAAATGCCTGTAAAAAGCAGCTTTTTTTGAGCTACAGTGTGCATGAGCCCAAAAAATTGCAAATATAGTTAAAAAAAAAATCCCAAGAAAATCAAAAGTGAAAACAAGTTATTCATATGTCACTAAGTAAACAAAACAATATAAAAATAGTCCCAAAAAATGGAGACGTACTAAATGACCCAAATGGAGTCCTCTTTATGGAAATAGTAAATATTAATAAATATAGTCCGTGTAAACAACACAAATTTCTTCAATCAAGCAGATCTTCTTCTTATAATGCTTCTAATATACGTTCTTGCGAGAAAAAACACCATTTATGCCTAAAATTAACTCACCAGATTGCAATGTAAGCAGTGCATTTCCTTTATATGATTAACCTTTGCAGAGATATTGTGGATGTATTAGATCTTCAAGAGCCCAACAGGTAGAGGTGAGAGAAAAAATTGTTGCATAGTGTGAAATCTTTAAAAACAGCTGAGAGTTTATTTAAAATAGGTGCACTCACATTTAAGAGTGTCTATCCTGACACCGGATAAGAAAAGCCCGGAGCAGAAAGACAGAATGTCATAGGCGGAGGGCTGGCATGACTGAGTGAACAGGGTATGAGATGTGAAGGGATTAATGATTGGCTTAAATGAAGTGAGAAGGGGAGGGGAAAAGGCTAGATAAAAGGGAGTCCCCGCCCCCCTAAGACAACACAGCATGGGGGAAAGTTCCAGAGAGCAGCAGCATGTCATCTGTGGATAAACTTCTGGCCCAACTGAGGGCGGAGGCCACTACACGGGGCAAGGATTGGCTCCATGAGACCCTGGGGCCGATGCTGTCGGGTCCGTCTGGATCAGCAGGTACCGCGGGGAGAGTGGCTGGGCGAGCTCGCAGGTCCAGACCTCCGGAGCGCTTCTCACCAGGCCCCTCCCCGAGAGCTCAGCGGCAGACTGGGAGTCCCACTAGGGCCCCTACGGGCCCCCCAGCCAAGCGCGCTGCGTTGCCCAGGGCGGGGGGTACCGGGAGGTATCCCCCTCAAGTTTGGAGCTCGGCGGGGGGCCGCGCCGGGAGTTCAGGTGCGGCCATCAGGCCCGCGCTGCGCATGGAGTCGGAGAGTGCGGGCCCCACCCCCGGGGGTCTCCGGCGGGAGCTGCAGTGTCCGGGCACCCCCCCTCAGCCGGACGTCATGGGCCGGTGCAGGCGGGTTCAGGAGTGAGGGAGCCAGAGAGGGATGACGGCGGTGCTGGGGAACAGCGTGGTGGCAAGTCGGCTGAACGATCACTGTGCGGGTCTGGTGCACGGAGGATGGATCGATCGGGTGCAGGACCCCTCGGCTTCAAGGGACAAGTCGCCTGGTGAGCTTTCTTCTGGTGGTGAGGAGCAGTCGGGGGTGCTGTCGGAGGGGGAAGTGTGCAGCTCGGAGGAGGATCGGAGACCCGGACGGTCAGTGGCAGCGGTGGAGTCGAGTCGATCGGCTGGTGGGAGTTCTTCCAGGCAGCCCGGTAAGTCATTTTCACCTACTCATCCTGGGGGCCGTACTGGGGGTAGTGGCCAGGTGGTTAGGCCTGCTGTGGGTGTGGGTTTAGCGGGGCAGGTGCTGGATCCAGGTAGTGGGCAGGCTGGGGGGGCTACAGTCCCTGCTGGGGGAGGTGCACGGCTGGATGGGCTGCAGGGGTTTCTTGCGGGTATCAAGTCCTTGGTCAGCAAATTTGAGAAGGGGGATGGTGGGCAGGTCAGCCCGGCAGTGGCGTGGGTTCCGCCGGCAGGGCCGGGGGGGCCCATTGCTGCGGAAATAGTGCCGGTTCCACCTTCGGCGACTACTGCGATGGGAGAATCTGCAGGGGTGGCTACCGTGGCTTTGGGGGCCACACAGGTGGATAGTGCGGTGGAACAGGCGGCACAGCAGGATATCATTAGGTTGGCTGATGCTGCAAAATGTGAGGTGTATGTGTGTTATGAGGCACCGCTGGGAGCACACCTGAAACCTGAAGTGAGGGAGAAGATATGGAAGGGTGAGTATGTGGAGATGTTCTCACTGTTACCATTGGAAAAGTTTCACCTGGACAGGGTTAAGCCAGATGATTCTAAAAAGGAGGATGAGGAAAAGAGGAGATACAGGCTTATCCCACGGTTGTTTGCAAATTGGCTGCAGGCGTTCGCCATCATGGCTAGTGTTATAGGACAGAAGAATCCGGAGCACTGTTCAGCACCATTTGGCTATCAGGACTCCAATGGGGAGGCCTACAGGGTGTACGGGGGCACGGGGTGGCTCCGATATGACGAACAGTTCAGGCAGAGGAGAGCAGTGCGGCCAGATCTGCGGTGGGATAATAAGGACATCAGCTTATGGATGCGGTTGATGACCTCGCCGAAGGCTCCTAGTCATTTTTTTCAGGGGGGGGGGGGGGGGGCGGTGGAACCTCTTCCCCAGGACAATCGGCCGGTAAGAAAAAGGGTGTGTGCTGGCAATATAATGAGGGCACATGCAAGTTTGGGGGGTCCTGCCGGTACAAGCATGAGTGCTCCGGTTGCGGAGGCTCCCATACACAGGCTAGATGCTTTAAGCAAGGCAAGGTAAGGGTCGTGCCGGAGACTCTGGGCACAAAAGGGAGGACTTCGGTGATGGTGGAAAGGATGTGGCTGTTTCTCGGTAGGCATCCGGACAAGGGGGCGGCCGGGTTGTTAGATCAGGGGTTTTTAGAGGGGTTTCACATTCCGTGTTCCTTGCAGGTTATCCCCCCGATTGCGCGCAATTTGCGGTCGGCCATGCAGCAGCCTGCTGTGGTCGCAGAAAAACTGCGCAAGGAAGTTACGTTGGGCCGCATGGGCGGTCCTTTCCTTTCCCCCCCCTTGGAGAATTTGGTGGTCTCCCCGCTCGGGGTTGTCCCCAAGAAGGAGCCCAACAAGTTCCGCCTCATTCACCACCTGTCTTTTCCGAAGGGCGGGTCGGTCAATGACGCAATTAATCCGATAGCATGTACAGTCAGTTACACTTCCTTCGATTTGGCTGTGGGCTGGGTTCGCCGGTACGGGCAGGGGGCGTTGATGGCAAAAGCCGACATAGAGCCGGAGTTTAGATTTTTGCCGGTTCACCCTGATAGCTTTCACCTCCTGGGATGTCATTGGGACAATGCATTCTATGTGGATAAGTGTTTACCTATGGGATGCTCCATATCGTGCGCATTGTTCGAACAGTTCAGCTCATTTGTGGAATGGGTTGTCAGGGATGTGTCGGGGGTGAATTCAATTATTCACTACTTGGACGACTTTCTGTGCGTGGGTCCAGTCTCATCCAGGATCTGTGCGGTGCTCCTGGCCACCTTGGAGCACATTGCAGAGCGGTTTGGGATCCCTTTGGCGCCTGATAAAACTGAGGGACCTCACACGGTTATCACGTTTTTGGGCATTGTCCTGGATTCGGAGGCCATGGAGTGCCGCCTACCATTGGACAAGTTGGAGGCTCTCAAGCGGGAGCTGAGGGTTATGATGGGGCTGAGGAAGGTGCAGCTTAGGGTGTTGAAGTTGCTGCTGGGAAAACTCAATTTCGCATGCCACATTCTGCCAATGGGCAGGGTGTTCTGCCGGCGGCTGTCGGCTAGCACGGCTGGGGTACGATCCCCCACATACTTTGTGAGTTTGGGCAGGGAAAACAAGGCGGACTTGCAGGTTTGGCATTCATTCCTGGAGTCCTTCAATGGGAGAGCGTTATGGATGTCCGGACCAATTAGCAATTTTGATTTGGAACTGTACACGGATGCAGCTGGGGGATCAGGTTTTGGGTCTTTCTTTCAGGGTAAGTGGAGTGCGGGCCCCTGGCCTCAGGCATGGATTGATGCTGGTTTCACTAAGAACTTGGTCCTGTTGGAACTGTTCCCGGTGGTACTGGCGGTGGAACTGTGGGGTGCTTGTTTCAGAGACTTAAAGGTGCGGTTTCACGGGGACAACCTGGGGGTGGTGCAGGTCATTAACAAGGTGTCGGCATCCTCCCCCCCTGTGGTGCGGAAGCTGCGCCATCTGGTGTTGAGATGCTTACAGCTCAATGTGTTTGTGTATGCGGTACACCTTCCAGGGGTGGACAATGTCAGAGCTGATGCGCTGTCTCGCTTTCAGTGGGACAGGTTCCGAGAGTTGGCACCGGAGGCGGAGCAACGTGGGGTCCCTTGTCCAGGCTGGCTGTGGAGGATTCCGTTGGAATAGTGTCAGGTTGGATCAGGAAATCGGTGAGTACGGGCACATGGGTGGCGTATGAGAAGGTGTGGCTGGAGTGGCGAGAGATGGTTCGGGAAGCTGGAGCTGACCCAGTGGGTCCCAATGTAAGGTTATTGGTGCTGTATTTCCTGGCTAGGGATGAGCCGAACACCCCCGGGTTCGGTTCGCACCAGAACCTTCGAACGGACCGAAAGTTCGAACCCTATTCGTTATAATGGACGCGAACGTTCGAAATCAAAATTGCTAATTACAACGGCCAATATGCATGTTAATGTTATAAAACAGGTTTGGGGACCCGGGTCCTGCCCCAGGGGACATATATCAATGCAAAAAGAAATTTTAAAAACTAAAGTTTTTTCGGGAGCAGTCATTTTAATGATGCATAAAGTGAAAAAAAAAAAGTGAAATTTTCCTTTAAATATGGTACCTGGGGGGTGTCTAAAGTATGCCTGTGAAGTGGCATGTGTTTCCCGTGTTTAGAACTGTCCTTGCACAAAATGACATTTGTAAAGGAAAAAAAGAAGCCATTTAAAACCACTTGCGGCTTTAATGTCATGTCTTGTCCTGGCCGCCATATGGCTGAAAATCCTTGAGAAAAATGGCATGGCTACCCCATCACCCCCCCCCCCCCACCCCAGCCCCTTTGGGTCTTGTATGGATACTAAGGGGGACCCCGCACCCAAAATAAAACCCTATACCTACAACCCTATATACTCTGAACAGCAGTATATAGGTGGTGCAAACAAGACATGGACTGTAGGTTTGTTCTTAAGTAGAATCTGAACAGGTACATTATGAAGTGTAGCTACATCCCAAAAAAATCAATTTTTAAGCTTTTTGGAGAACATAGGGAGGGGTTATCACCCCTGTAACATTTGCTGTCTTTGCACATCTGTTCAGAACATGTCACCTCACTTTCCGTCCCAATGACAAATGTTTTTGGAAAAGTGGGGTTTTAATTGAAACAAGGATTGGTGATAAAGCATCAGTAGAGAGGAGATACCTTTTTCCCAAATTAAATCTAACAGGATAGAATTTTCCTTCCATGGGGTAGATTTCCTCTCACTTCCTGTTTTCTCTTGCCGTTTGCAAGTAGGAGTCGTTTGTAAGTTGGATGTTTGAAAGTAGGGGCCTGCCGTATATACTCTGCAGAAATTTGCCCTATTAGATGTTGGTGTAGCCACAAGACTGGTGGGCACAGGAATGGGCCCTGCTGTGAGTTAATAGATCAAGATTTGTACTTGCATGCACCTGTTGAACCGGGCAGAAAAATTGGGCCTTTGGTGGTGGTGGTGGTGGTGGTGGACGGTGTTGCCACAAGACTGTAAGCCCTCACAGTTACTCTTGGTGGGTGCAGGAATGGGCCCTGCTGTGAGTTATTAGATCAAGATTTGTAATTGCATGCACCTGTTGAACAGGGCAGAAAAATTGGGCCTTTGGTGGTGGTGGTGGTGGTGGACGGTGTTGCCACAAGACTGTAGGCCCTCATAGTTACTCTTGGTGGGCGCAGGAATGGGCCCTGCTGTGAACTATTAGATCAAGATTTGTAATTACACGCCCCTGTTAAACAGGGGCTGAAAAATTGTGCCTTAGGCATTGGTGCTGGTGCCACAACACTGCAACCCCTCACAGATACTGTACTTGGAGCACAGCAGTCACACCTGTTGCGAAGCATCTTTTTAAAAAATTGTAATTACACGCCCCTGTTATACAGGGGCTGAAAAATTGTGCCTTAGGCACTGGTGCTGGTGCCACAACACTGCAACCCCTCACAGATACTGTACTCTGAGCACAGCAATGAGACCTGTTGCAAAGCATTGCCTAAAAATTGTAATTACACGCCCCAACAGGGGCTGAAAAATTGTGCCTTAGGCACTGGTGCTGGTGCCACAACACTGCAACCCCTCACAGATACTGTACTCTGAGCACAGCAGTCACACCTGTTGCGAAGCATCTTTTTAAAAAAATTTAATTACACGCCCCTGTTATACAGGGGCTGAAAAATTGTGCCTTAGGCACTGGTGCTGGTGCCACAACACTGCAACCCCTCACAGATACTGTACTCTGAGCACAGCAATGAGACCTGTTGCAAAGCATTGCCTAAAAATTGTAATTACACGCCCCAACAGGGGCTGAAAAATTGTGCCTTAGGCACTGGTGCTGGTGCCACAACACTGCAACCCCTCACAGATACTGTACTCTGAGCACAGCAGTCACACCTGTTGCGAAGCATCTTTTTAAAAAATTGTAATTACACGCCCCTGTTATACAGGGGCTGAAAAATTGTGCCTTAGGCACTGGTGTGGTGGCATGGATCATTGAGGAGGAGGAAGAGGATAGTCAGTGAACATAACAGGACAGTCACTCAGCATCAGCATAGGCAGTCTTGAAGGGATGTGACATTATAAATTATTCCGTTATATCCGCTTCAGGTGTCTGGTAGCTGGTGGTGATCCAAGACTGATTCATTTTTATGAAGGTCAGTCGATCAACCGAGTCGGTGGACAGGCGCACCCTATGATCGGTGACAAATCCTCCAGCAGCACTGAATGTGCGTTCGGAAAGAACGCTGGATGCAGGACAGGCCAGTAGCTCAATTGCATACTGTGCAAGCTCTGGCCAGTGATCCATCCTCAGGACTAGGGATGAGCTTCGTGTTCGAGTCGAACATACGTTCGACTCGAACATTGGCTGTTCGATCGTTCGACGAAGATCGAACGATTTGGGCCGTTCGCGCCAAATTCGAGTGACGCGAACGGCCCACAATGCACTACGCCATCGCAGTGTCATCCAGGCGCTGTGATTGGCCAAGCATGCACTGTGACCCCGCATGCTTGGCCAATCACAGCGCCGGCAGCGAGGAGAGCAATGATTGGCCACAGGCAGGATGCCTGTGGCCAATTATTGCTGAGGGTGTTTAGTACACGCCCCACACTATAAAAGGCCGCCAGCACGGCGGCCTAGTGTAGTGTGTTCCGGAGCAGGGATAGAGTAGCATAGGCAGGGACAGTGACTGTTATTTCTTTCTTGCTTAACCTGGATTCCTTTAGTTTAGGGAAAGAGAAGGATAGGTAGGGAGAGTGTCAGTGTGTTTTGTGCTTCTGCTATAGTGTGCTTAAAAAAAAACATTTATTCTAGGGACAGAAAACTCTAGGTAGGGACAGTGTCAGTTTCTTTCACTCTGCAAGTCCTTGTTTCCAGGGACCTGGAAGGACAGTGAGTGAATTGTCCTTTTGCTATATTGTGATTAAAAAAAACATTTATTCTAGGGACAGAAAACTCTAGGTAGGGACAGTGTCAGTTTCTTTCACTCTGCAAGTCCTTGTTTCCAGGGACCTGGAAGGACAGTGAGTGAATTGTCCTTTTGCTATATTGTGATTAAAAAAAACATTTATTCTAGGGACAGAAAACTCTAGGTAGGGACAGTGTCAGTTTCTTTCACTCTGCAAGTCCTTGTTTCCAGGGACCTGGAAGGACAGTGAGTGAATTGTCCTTTTGCTATATTGTGATTAAAAAAAACATTTATTCTAGGGACAGAAAACTCTAGGTAGGGACAGTGTCAGTTTCTTTCACTCTGCAAGTCCTTGTTTCCAGGGACCTGGAAGGACAGTGAGTGAATTGTCCTTTTGCTATATTGTGATTAAAAAAAACATTTATTCTAGGGACAGAAAACTCTAGGTAGGGACAGTGTCAGTTTCTTTCACTCTGCAAGTCCTTGTTTCCAGGGACCTGGAAGGACAGTGAGTGAATTGTCCTTTTGCTATATTGTGATTAAAAAAAACATTTATTCTAGGGACAGAAAACTCTAGGTAGGGACAGTGTCAGTTTCTTTCACTCTGCAAGTCCTTGTTTCCAGGGACCTGGAAGGACAGTGAGTGAATTGTCCTTTTGCTATATTGTGATTAAAAAAAACATTTTTTTCTAGGGACAGAAAACTGTAGGTAGGGAGAGTATTTTTTTTCTTTCACTCTGCAAGTCCTTGTTTCCAGGGAGCTGTAAGGACAGTGAGTTAATTGTCCTTGTGCTATATTGTGCTGAAAAAAACATTTATTCCAGGGACAGAAAACTCTAGGTAGGGACAGTGTCAGTTTCTTTCACTCTGCAAGTCCTTGTTTCCAGGGACCTGGAAGGACAGTGAGTGAATTGTCCTTTTGCTATATTGTGATTAAAAAAAACATTTTTTTCTAGGGACAGAAAACTGTAGGTAGGGAGAGTGTTTTTTTTCTTTCACTCTGCAAGTCCTTGTTTCCAGGGACCTGTAAGGACAGTGAGTTAATTTTCCTTGTGCTATATTGTGATTAAAAAAAACATTTATTCTAGGGACAGAAAACTCTAGGTAGGGACAGTGTCAGTTTCTTTCACTCTGCAAGTCCTTGTTTCCAGGGACCTGGAAGGACAGTGAGTGAATTGTCCTTTTGCTATATTGTGATTAAAAAAAACATTTATTCTAGGGACAGAAAACTCTAGGTAGGGACAGTGTCAGTTTCTTTCACTCTGCAAGTCCTTGTTTCCAGGGACCTGGAAGGACAGTGAGTGAATTGTCCTTTTGCTATATTGTGATTAAAAAAAACATTTTTTTCTAGGGACAGAAAACTGTAGGTAGGGAGAGTATTTTTTTTCTTTCACTCTGCAAGTCCTTGTTTCCAGGGACCTGTAAGGACAGTGAGTTAATTGTCCTTGTGCTATATTGTGCTGAAAAAAACATTTATTCCAGGGACAGAAAACTCTAGGTAGGGACAGTGTCAGTTTCTTTCACTCTGCAAGTCCTTGTTTCCAGGGACCTGGAAGGACAGTGAGTGAATTGTCCTTTTGCTATATTGTGATTAAAAAAAACATTTTTTTCTAGGGACAGAAAACTGTAGGTAGGGAGAGTGTTTTTTTTCTTTCACTCTGCAAGTCCTTGTTTCCAGGGACCTGTAAGGACAGTGAGTTAATTTTCCTTGTGCTATATTGTGATTAAAAAAAACATTTTTTCTAGGGACAGAAAACTGTAGGTAGGGAGAGTGTTTTTTTTCTTTCACTCTGCAAGTCCTTGTTTCCAGGGACAGAGAAGGACACCTGAAGGTAGCCCTTATTGCTTTTTTCCCATCTCCCTGCAGGCCATCTATTAGAATGTCTGGAAGGCAAACAAGGAGAGGCAGACAGTCAGGAGGCAATAAAAGAGGGCAAGCAGGCTCTGTGTCTGGGGGCAACAGTGCTGGTCGTGGACGCGGTGCATTGTCATCAGCACATGGCCATGGGACACGCTTGTCCTTCTTTTCGGCAGCTGGACATGTTGAGCCACATCATGCCGAAGACTTGGTAGAGTGGATGACCAAGCCCTCCTCCTCCTCCTCATCCTCTCTCACCCAGGCTCAGGGTACTGGAAAAGCAGCTGCCAAAGCGTCGTCTTCCCTGGTATCAATGTCAGACAAATCATCAGTCACTCCTTCCCTAGACCCACCATGTCCTCCTCCTGAGGAGTCCCCCGAACTGTTTCAGCACAGTGTTGGGTACATGCTCCAGGAGGATGCCCAGCGTTTCGAAGGGTCTGATGATGAAACCCAGCTAGAGGAAGGCAGTAGCGTGAGAGCAGACAGAGGGGATGCTCAAGAAGGACACCAATCTGGCAGTCATGTTCCAGCAGCTGCAGCATACTGCCAGATTGGCTCCAGTGATGAGGAGGGAGGGGATGATGAGGTCAATGACTCCACGTGGGTGCCTAATAGGAGAGAGGAGGAGGAGGAGGATGAGGAGGAGGCACATCTCCAACGAGGCAGGATGCCCTTTGGTGGCCAGCGTAAGGGCAGTACACCGACGGAATCACACCGCAGAGCTCCGCCTGTGCAGGGCGCTGCCTCTGCCCGTCATTCAAAAAGTTCTTTGGTGTGGGCCTTTTTTGAGGCTAGTGCATCAGATCGCACAGCTGCTGTTTGCAACATATGTCTCAAGCGTATATCGCGTGGCCAAAACATCAGCCGCTTGGGTACCACATGCCTGACCAGACATATGTTGACCTGCCATGCAGCTCGTTGGCAAGCCTACCTCAAAGACCCACACCAAAGAACAAAGCGGACCTCTCCTTGCACCGCATCAGCTGGGATCTCCAACCCCACTATAACTTCAGTCCTCTCTGAAACATGCACTGAGAGGAATGAAGGTGTAGAATTAGGTGTGTCACAGCCAAGTACTTGCGCCCACTCTGCTAGCAGTACACCGACGTCCGATTCTAGCAGGCAAATTTCCCTGCCCCAGCTGCTGGACCGTCGAAAGAAGTTCACTCCCAGCCATCCACATGCCCAGCGGTTGAATGCTAGCTTGGCTAAATTGCTAGCGCTTCAACTGCTGCCTTTTCAGTTGGTAGACTCGGCCCCCTTCCGTGAGTTTGTGCAATGTGCGGTTCCTCAGTGGCAGGTTCCCAAACGCCACTTTTTCTCACGGAAGGCTATTCCGGCTCTCTACCGGCATGTGGAAGGCAATGTCTTGGCCTCGCTGGACAGGGCGGTCAGCGGTAAGGTGCATATTACCGCTGACTCATGGTCCAGCAGGCATGGACAGGGACGTTACCTTTCTTTCACGGCCCATTGGGTCACTCTTTTGGCAGCTGGGAAGGATTCAGGACAAGGTGCAGTAGTGTTGGAGGTTGTCCCACCGCCACGCCTCCAAAATGCTACTACTGGTTGTGACACACCTCTCTCCTCCACCCCCTCCTCTTCTTCTTCCTCCATGGCCTCTTCCTGTGGTTTGTCCTATGAACCAGCGGTGCTCCGTAGCCGTTCACGGGGCTACGCAAGTACGCAGGCAAAAAGATGCCATGCCGTGCTTGCGCTGGTGTGTTTGGGGGACAGAAGCCACACTGGGGCAGAGGTCCTGTCTGCTCTGCAGGGCCAGGCCGAGAGGTGGTTGACGCCACGCCAGCTTAAGCCAGGAATGGTGGTTTGCGACAATGGCACCAACCTCCTCTCCGCCCTCCGACAGGGACAACTGACCCATGTGCCCTGTGTGGCTCACGTCCTTAACCTGGTGGTGCAGCGGTTCTTGGGCAGGTACCCGGGCTTACAGGATGTCCTGAGGCAGGCCAGGAAAGTCTGTGTGCATTTCCGCAGATCTTATAATGCCAGTGCTCGCCTGGCTGAGCTGCAAAAGGAGTTGAACCTGCCCAAGAACCGCCTTATATGTGACATGCCCACCAGGTGGAACTCAACGTTGGCCATGCTGCAGCGGCTGCACACGCAGCAGAGGGCCATCAATGAGTACCTGTGCGACTACGGCACCAGGACAGGGTCAGGGGAGCTTGGTTTTTTTTCTCCACGCCAGTGGGGCATGATCAGGGATGCATGCACTGTCCTGGCACCATTTGAGGAGGCCACGAGGATGGTGAGCAGTGACAGTGCATGCATCAGTGACACTGTACCTCTTGTCCACCTGTTGGAGCACACGCTGCGTGGAATAATGGACAGGGCACTTGAGGCAGAACAGAGGCAGGAAGAGGAGGACTTCCTTGCCTCTCAAGGCCCCCTTTACCCAGACAGTGTTCCTTCTGTCCCACCCATCGCACAGGAAGAGGAGGAGGAGGAGGAGGAGGAGGAGGATTGTGTCAGCATGGAGGTGGAGGCTGGCACTCAGCATCATCAGCAGCAGTCTTTTAGGGATGATTTACAGTCCCAAGAAACCAGTGGACTTGTACGTGGCTGGGAGGAGGTGGCTGCGGATCATGTCGTCCTTAGTGACCCAGAGGACTCCGGAGCGAATGCCTCAGCAAACCTACGCTGCATGGCCTCCCTGATCCTGCAAAGTCTGCGGAAGGATCCTCGTATTCTTCGGATCAAGGAGAGGGACCATTACTGGCTGGCCACTCTCCTTGATCCACGGTACAAGGGTAAGGTTGCGGACCTTATGTTACCGTCGCAGAGGGAGCAGAGGATGAGACAACTCCGGGAGGCCTTGCAGAAAGGTCTGTGCAACGCGTTCCCAGAGACTGGGAGGTTGCAAACTCCTGGTCCTGGACAACGAGTTGCTGAGGCTTCGGCCAGTCAAAGAAGGAGCGGTGGGGAAGGTGGCCGTCTGACCGATGCGTTCAGACAATTCTTTAGTCCGCAGCCCCAAAGTATGATTGGTTCCAGCAACCATCGCCAGCGTCTGATAAACATGGTGCAGGAATATCTAGGGGCAAGGTCAGACTTGGACACCTTCCCCACCGAAAATCCTCTGGCTTACTGGGTCTTGAGGATGGATCACTGGCCAGAGCTTGCACAGTATGCAATTGAGCTACTGGCCTGTCCTGCATCCAGCGTTCTTTCGGAACGCACATTCAGTGCTGCTGGAGGATTTGTCACGGATCACAGGGTGCGCCTGTCCACCGACTCGGTTGATCGACTGACTTTCATCAAGATGAACCAGTCTTGGATCACCACCAGCTACCACACACCTGATGCTGATATAACAGACTAATTGATTTTAAAATGTCACATCCCTTCAAGACTGATGCTGATGCTGAGTGCCTGTGCTGTTATGTTGACTGGCTATCCTCCTCCTCCGAGTCCTCAATGATACGATTGATGATGATAGCTTGGAAGATCATTTTTGTTTATGGGTGCCGCCACCAGTGCCTAACGCCCAATTTTTCAGCCCCTGTTTAACAGGGGCGTGTAATTACAATTTTTGAAGCAATACTTTGCAACAGGGCTCATTGCTGTGCTCCAAGTACAGTATCTGTGAGGAGTTGCAGTGTTGTGCCACCAGTGCCTAAGGCCCAATTTTTCAGCCCCTGTTTAACAGGGGCGTGTCATTACAATTTTTGAAGCAATACTTTGCAACAGGGCTCATTGCTGTGCTCCAAGTACAGTATCTGTGAGGGGTTGCAGTGTTGTGCCACCAGTGCCTAAGGCCCAATTTTTCAGCCCCTGTTCAACAGGGGCATGTAATTACAATTCTTGATCTAATAATTCACAGCAGGGCCCATTGCTGCACCCACCAAGAGTAACTGTCAGGGCTTACAGTGTTGTGGCACCAGCACCACCATCAAAGGCCCAATTTTTACTACCACTGTTCAACAATTATATGTAATTAAAATTCCTGATATAATAGTTGACAGCAGGGCGTTCCAGCACCAACCAAGAGTAACTGTGAGTGCTTACAGTGTTGTGCCAACACCAACAACTAAGGGGCCTATTTCTGCAGAGTATATACGGCAGGTCCCTACTTTCAAACATCCAACTTACAAACGACTCCTACTTGCAAACGCAAGAAGACAACAGGAAGTGAGAGGAAATCTACCACTAGGAAGGAAAATTCTCTCCTGTAAGAATAAATATGGGAGAAAGGTGTCTCCTCTGTACTGATGCTTTATCAGCAATCCTTGTTTCAAGAAAAACACCACATTTCAAAAACAGTTGTCATTGGGACGGAAAGTGAGGTGAAATGTTCTGAACAGGGGCACAGACAGCAAAACAAATGTTACAGGGGTGATAACCCTTACCTATGTTTTCCAAAAAGTTTAAAAATAGATTTTTGGGCTGGAGCTACACTTCAACAATGTACCTGTTCAAAATTACAAACAGATTCTACATAAGAACAAACCTACAGTCCCTGTCTTGTATGCACCGCCTGTATACGGCTGTTCAGAGTATATAGGGCCTTTTTTATTTTATGTGCGGGGTTCCCCTTAATATCCATACAAGACCCAAAGGGGCTGGTAATGGGCTGGGGTAGGGGGGGGGGGGTCATGGGGTAGCTATGCCATTTTTCTTAAAGAATTTCATCCATATTACCGGGACCAGACATTACATTAAAGCCGCAAGCAGTTTTAAATGGCTTTTTTTTCCTTTAGAAGTGTCATTTTGTGCAGGGACAGTTCTAAACACGGGAAACACGTGGCACTTCACAGGCATACTTTAGACACCCCCCAGGTACGATATTTAAAGGAATATTTGACTTTTTTTTTTTCACTTTATGCATCATTAAAATGACTGCTCCCGAAAAACGACCGTTTTTAAAACTTCTTTTTGCATTGATACATGTCCCCTGGTGCAGAACCCGGGTTCCCAAACCCTTTTTAGGACAATAACATGCATAATAGTTGTTATAATTAGCACTTTAGAATTCGAACGTTCGCATCCATTGTATTTAATAGGGTTCTAATGTTCGTTCGAACTTCCGGTCCGTTCGCGGGTTCTGGTGCGAACCGAACCCGGGGGTGTTCGGCTCATCACTACTCAGGACCCAGTAAGCCAGAGGATTTTCGGTGGGAAAGGTGTCCAAGTCTGACCTTGCCCCTAGGTATTCCTGCACCATGTATATCAGACGCTGGCGATGGTTGCTGGAACCGATCATACCTTGGGGCTGCGGACTAAAAAATTGTCTGAACGCATCGGTCAGACGTCCACCTTCCCCACCGCTCCTTCTGCTACTGACCGAAGCCTCAGCAACTTGTCGTCCAGGACCAGGAGTTTGTAACCTCCCAGTTTCTGGGAACGCGTTGCACAGACCTTTCTGCAAGGCCTCCCTGAGATGTCTCATCCTCTGCTCCCTCTGCGACGGCAAGATAAGGTCCGCAACCTTACCCTTGTACCGTGGATCAAGGAGAGTGGCCAGCCAGTAATGGTCACTCTCCTTGATCCGAAGAACACGAGGATCCTTCCGCAGGCTTTGCAGGATCAGGGAGGCCATGCAGCGTAGGTTAGCTGAGGCATTCGGTCCGGAGTCTTCTGGGTCACTGAGGATGACATGATCGCCAGCCACCTCCTCCCAGCCACGTACAAGTCCACTGGTTTGTTGGGACTGTACATCATCCCTAAAAGACTGCTGCTGCTGATGCTGAGTGCCAGGCTCCACCTCCATGCTCACACAATCCTCCTCCTCCTCCTCCTCCTCTTCCTGTGTGATGGGTGGGACAGAAGGAACATTGTCTGGATAAAGGGGGCCTTGAGAGACAAGGAAGTCCTCCTCTTCCTGCCTCTGTTCTGCCTCAAGTGCCCTGTCCATTATCCCACGCAGCGTATGCTCCAACAGGTGGACAAGAGGTACAGTGTCACTGATGCATGCACTGTCACTGCTCACCATCCTCGTGGCCTCCTCAAATGGTGAGAGGACAGTGCATGCATCCCTGATCATGCTCCACTGGCGTGGGGAAAAAAAGCCAAGCTCCCCTGACCCTGTCCTGGTGCCGTAGTCGCAAAGGTACTCATTGATGGCCCTCTGCTGCGTGTGCAGTCGCTGCAGCATGGCCAACGTTGAGTTCCACCTGGTGGGCATGTCACATATTAGGCGGTTCTTGGGCAGGTTCAGCTCCTTTTGCAGCTCAGTCAGCCGAGCACTGGCATTATAAGATCGGCGGAAATGCACACAGACTTTCCTGGCCTGCCTCAGGACATCCTGTAAGCCTGGGAACCTGCCCAAGAACCGCTGCACCACCAGGTTGAGGACGTGAGCCATACAGGGCACATGGGTGAGCTGCCCCTGTCGCAGGGCGGAGAGGAGGTTGGTGCCATTATCAGAAACGACCATTCCTGGCTTAAGCTGGCGTGGCGTCAACCACCTCTCGGCCTGCCCCTGCAGAGCTGCCAGAACCTCTGGCCCAGTGTGGCTCCTGTCCCCCAAACACACCAGCGCAAGCACGGCATGGCATCTTTTTGCCTGCGTACTCGCGTAGCCCCTTGTACGCCTACGGAGCACCGCTGGTTCCGAGGACAGAGCACTCGAAGAGGACATGGAGGAAGAAGAAGAGGAGGGGGTGGAGGAGAGAGGTGTGTCACAACCAGTAGTAGCATTTTGGAGGCGTGGTGGCGGAACAACCTCCAACACTACTGCACCTTGTCCTGCATCCCTCCCAGCTACCAATAGAGTGACCCAATGGGCCGTGAAAGAAAGGTAACGTCCCTGTCCATGCCTGCTGGACCATGAGTCAGCGGTAATATGCACCTTACCGCTGACCGCCCTGTCCAGCGAGGCATGGACATTGCCTTCCACATGCCAGTAGAGAGACGGAATCGCCTTCCGTGAGAAAAAGTGGCGTTTGGGAACCTGCCACTGAGGAACCGCACATTGAACAAACTCACGGAAGGGGGCCGAGTCTATCAACTGAAAAGGCAGCAGTTGAAGTGCTAGCAATTTAGCCAAGCTAGCATTCAACCGCTGGGCATGTGGATGGCTGGGAGTATACTTCTTTCGACGGTCCAGCAGCTGGGGCAGGGAAATTTGCCTGCTACAATCGGACGTCGGTGTACTGCAAGTACTTGGTTGTGACACACCTAATTCTACACCTTCAGTCCTCTCAGAGCAGCTTTCAGAGAGGACTGAAGATATAGTGGGGATGGAGATCCCAGCTGATGAGGAGCAAGGAGAGGTCCGCTTTGTTCTTTGGTGTGGGTCTTTTATGTGTGCTTGCCAACGAGCTGCATGGCAGGTCGACATATGTCTGCTCATGCTTGTGGTGCCCAAGCGGCTGATGTTTTGGCCACGCGAGATACGCTTGAGACAAATATTGCAAATAGCAGTACTGCGATCTGATGCACTCGTCTCAAAAAAGGCCCACACCAAAGAACTTTTGTGATAACGTGCAGAGGCAGCGCCCTGCACAGGCGGAGCTCTGCGGTGTGGTACAGTTGCTGTGCTGGCCTCTAGCTGGCCTCCAGGGGGCATCCTGCCTCGTTGGACATGTGACGCTGCATCCTCCTCCTCCTCCTCCTCTCTCCCTTCAGGCACCCACGTGGAGTCAGTGACCTCATCATCCCCTCCCTCTTCACCACTAGAGCAAACCTGGCAGTAAGCTGCAGCTGGTGGAACACTACTGCCAGATTGCTGTCCTTCAGCATCCCCTCTCTCTGCGCGCACACTACTGACTTCCTCAAGCTGGGTATCATCATCCGAGCCTTCGAATCGTTGGGCATCCTCCTGGAGCATGTACCCAACACTGTGCTCAAACAGTTCGGGGGACTCCTCAGGAGGACATGGTGGGTCTAGGGAAGGGGTGGCTGATGATGCCATTGAGTACGCGTTGGCAGCTGCTCTGCCAGTACCCTGAGCCTGGGTGAGAGAGGATGAGGAGGATGAGGAGGGCTTGGTCATCCATTCTACCAAGCCTTCGGCATGATGCGGCTCCACATGTCCAGCTGCCGAAAACAAAGACAAGCGTGTCCCATGGCCACGTGCTGATGACGATGCACGACCACGTCCACGGCCAGCACTGTTGTCTCTAGAAACAGAGCCTGCCTGCCCTGTGTTCTTGCCTCGGCACGCTCTGCCTCTCCTTGGCGGTCTTCCAGCCATTGTAGTCGGTAGTGTATATAGTATAAAAAATAGAACTCCTATGTGTGCTCACAACACACTGTAGGTCCTATGGGTGCTGACACTAACACACTATAGGTACTATGTGTGCTGCTGACAAGAAAATATAGGAGCTCTGTTTGCTGCCACTAACACACTAGAAGTCCTATGGGTGCTGCTGAGAAGAAAATATAGGAGCTCTGTTTGCTGCCACTAACACACTAGAAGTCCTATGGGTGCTGCTGAGAAGAAAATATAGGAGCTCTGTTTGCTGCCACTAACACACTAGAAGTCCTATGGGTGCTGCTGAGAAGAAAATATAGGAGCTCTGTTTGCTGCCACTAACACACTAGAAGTCCTATGGGTGCTGCTGAGAAGAAAATATAGGAGCTCTGTTTGCTGCCACTAACACACTAGAAGTCCTATGGGTGCTGCTGAGAAGAAAATATAGGAGCTCTGTGTGATGCCACTAACACACTAGAAGTCCTATGGGTGCTGCTGAGAAGAAAATATAGGAGCTCTGTTTGCTGCCACTAACACACTAGAAGTCCTATGGGTGCTGCTGAGAAGAAAATATAGGAGCTCTGTTTGCTGCCACTAACACACTAGAAGTCCTATGGGTGCTGCTGAGAAGAAAATATAGGAGCTCTGTTTGCTGCCACTAACACACTAGAAGTCCTATGGGTGCTGCTGAGAAGAAAATATAGGAGCTCTGTGTGATGCCACTAACACACTAGAAGTCCTATGGGTGCTGCTGAGAAGAAAATATAGGAGCTCTGTTTGCTGCCACTAACACACTAGAAGTCCTATGGGTGCTGCTGAGAAGAAAATATAGGAGCTCTGTTTGCTGCCACTAACACACTAGAAGTCCTATGGGTGCTGCTGAGAAGAAAATATAGGAGCTCTGTTTGCTGCCACTAACACACTAGAAGTCCTATGGGTGCTGCTGAGAAGAAAATATAGGAGCTCTGTGTGATGCCACTAACACACTAGAAGTCCTATGGGTGCTGCTGAGAAGAAAATATAGGAGCTCTGTTTGCTGCCACTAACACACTAGAAGTCCTATGGGTGCTGCTGAGAAGAAAATATAGGAGCTCTGTGTGATGCCACTAACACACTAGAAGTCCTATGGGTGCTGCTGAGAAGAAAATATAGGAGCTCTGTTTGCTGCCACTAACACACTAGAAGTCCTATGGGTGCTGCTGAGAAGAAAATATAGGAGCTCTGTTTGCTGCCACTAACACACTAGAAGTCCTATGGGTGCTGCTGAGAAGAAAATATAGGAGCTCTGTTTGCTGCCACTAACACACTAGAAGTCCTATGGGTGCTGCTGAGAAGAAAATATAGGAGCTCTGTGTGATGCCACTAACACACTAGAAGTCCTATGGGTGCTGCTGAGAAGAAAATATAGGAGCTCTGTTTGCTGCCACTAACACACTAGAAGTCCTATGGGTGCTGCTGAGAAGAAAATATAGGAGCTCTGTGTGATGCCACTAACACACTAGAAGTCCTATGGGTGCTGCTGAGAAGAAAATATAGGAGCTCTGTTTGCTGCCACTAACACACTAGAAGTCCTATGGGTGCTGCTGAGAAGAAAATATAGGAGCTCTGTTTGCTGCCACTAACACACTAGAAGTCCTATGGGTGCTGCTGAGAAGAAAATATAGGAGCTCTGTTTGCTGCCACTAACACACTAGAAGTCCTATGGGTGCTGCTGAGAAGAAAATATAGGAGCTCTGTTTGCTGCCACTAACACACTAGAAGTCCTATGGGTGCTGCTGAGAAGAAAATATAGGAGCTCTGTGTGATGCCACTAACACACTAGAAGTCCTATGGGTGCTGCTGAGAAGAAAATATAGGAGCTCTGTTTGCTGCCACTAACACACTAGAAGTCCTATGGGTGCTGCTGAGAAGAAAATATAGGAGCTCTGTTTGCTGCCACTAACACACTAGAAGTCCTATGGGTGCTGCTGAGAAGAAAATATAGGAGCTCTGTGTGATGCCACTAACACACTAGAAGTCCTATGGGTGCTGCTGAGATGAAAATATAGGAACTCTGTGTGATGCCACTAACACATTAGAAGTCCTATGGGTGCTGCTGAGAAGAAAATATAGGAGCTCTGTTTGCTGCCACTAACACACTAGAAGTCCTATGGGTGCTGCTGAGAAGAAAATATAGGAGCTCTGTGTGATGCCACTAACACACTAGAAGTCCTATGGGTGCTGCTGAGAAGAAAATATAGGAGCTCTGTTTGCTGCCACTAACACACTAGAAGTCCTATGGGTGCTGCTGAGAAGAAAATATAGGAGCTCTGTTTGCTGCCACTAACACACTAGAAGTCCTATGGGTGCTGCTGAGAAGAAAATATAGGAGCTCTGTTTGCTGCCACTAACACACTAGAAGTCCTATGGGTGCTGCTGAGAAGAAAATATAGGAGCTCTGTTTGCTGCCACTAACACACTAGAAGTCCTATGGGTGCTGCTGAGAAGAAAATATAGGAGCTCTGTTTGCTGCCACTAACACACTAGAAGTCCTATGGGTGCTGCTGAGAAGAAAATATAGGAGCTCTGTGTGATGCCACTAACACACTAGAAGTCCTATGGGTGCTGCTGAGAAGAAAATATAGGAGCTCTGTTTGCTGCCACTAACACACTAGAAGTCCTATGGGTGCTGTTGGGGTGCAATGCTGTGCTAACAGCACTGCGGTTGGTACTACTGCAATACTGTACTAACAGTAAGCACGCACCAGACTAATCCCCAGCAGCAGCTAATAACACACTAACTGTGCAATCAGCAGCAATGAACGATCAATGACTTAGGTAGCAATGGTTTAGCAAAGAAATAGCCAATGGTTTAGCAAAGAAGAGCAAATCTTTCAGTATCAAGCAAAGACAGAATCAGCAGACTAATCTCTCCTAAAGCCGGAACTCATGTGACCGGGGCCGATGGCGTGGCGGCCTTTTAAATGGTGGGGCGTGTACTAAAGCCCCTGAGCTGTAATTGGCTACAGCCGTCCTGCCTGTAGCCAATTATTGCTCTCCGAGTTTCGGGCGCTGTGATTGGCCAAGCATGCGGGGTCACAGTGCATGCTTGGCCAATCATCAGCCAGCAATGCACTGCGCCGGCCGCGCCGGCCGCAATGCATTGCGGGGCCGCTCGCATCACACGAATGTGATGCGAACGGCCCAAATAGTTCTGGGCTCGACGAGCGAGCGAACGCCCGATGCTCGATTCGAACATGGGTTCGAATCGAGCACCGGGCCCATCCCTATTCCTGGCCAGGAACATGGAGGCTCACGTATCCAGGTCCTGTTTGGGTAAGAAGCTGGCAGGGTTGGCCTTTCTGTTTAAATGGCACGGTTGCCCGGACTTTACAAAAGACTTTTGGGTGCGTCAGGCATTCAAGGGATATGGCCGGGGGGGACAGAAAACGGACGGCAGGCGGCCGGTATCATTTGCTCTATTGGCTGGGATCATGGGGCAGTTACAGGGCCTATGCTCGTCCGGATATGAGGTTTTGCTGTTCACAGTGGCCTTTTCATTGGCGTTCTTTGGCGCATTCCGGATAGGTGAGTTGGTCAGTCAGTCCAAAGCAGTGCATGGGGGGTTGCTGGCTAGCGATGTGGGTTGGACGGAGTAAGGGGTGTCACTGGCGCTTAGGAAGTCTAATGCCCCATACACACAATCGTTTTTCATGCCGTTAAAAATGCCATTTAAAAAAATGACCATTAAAAATGATCGTGTGTATGCTCCAGAGCATTTTTAACGACGTGAAAAACGGCCATTAAAAATTTCGAACATGCTCTCTTTTTTCACGTAAATTCATGAATAAATGTAAATATCCCTTCTTTTTTTTTTAAAGTCTATATTTATAATTTTTTGTTTTTTTTGTGGCCTTTTTTTTTTTCCCTTAAATTATTCTTGTGTAAAGTTACCACACCAACCTTCAAAATTTGTCTCATTTTGCCTCATGGAGGTTTGTGTCCCTTGTTAATAACAATAATATTATTTGAGATGTCCCTGCCTGCTCCCTAGCAAACTCTCTTTTGAAATACAAATCACATAGTCAAGTATTTTAAGGCAAAATCAAAAAACCTTTATTTAGGAACATAAGAAATTAAAGGGAAAGGCAGCACTGGAGAGCCTGCTTGCATTTGTGCATCCTTTTGACCCCACAACAACCATCCAAGATGTGAAAACCAAACTATAGATTAGATCAAAAACAAAAAGGAGCCCAATCTTGTCTTGAACTCCCAGAGGTCAGGAGCCACAGCAGATAAGTCCTATATGTCCCCAGTCTGTGGTACTACAGCAGGCATTATTTTCTCCTCTTCCTTGTAGCCTTCTCTCCAGCCTTCTCTGCAGCCTTGGTTGGTTTCTTCCTCGGAGGCTGGGGATCAGGAGGAGAGGTTGTGGCAGGAGGAGTAGTAGTAGGAGGAGGAGGTGGAGGAGTAGGGACAACCTCTGTGATGTCAGTGTACTTGGTGAGCTCCCCCAGCAATCCCTTGTTGATGACTTTTAAAAGAAGGCTCTCGCTGTAGAGCTTTTGCCGCAAGTCCATTTGGCCTAGCTTCTGCGCGAGGACTGCGGCAAAGCCCTCCTCAGCAGAGGGTGCCTCCCTGAGGGCCGCTGTTGCCTCTCTGATGAAGTCTCTTGTTTCCTCCTCCACCTGCCTACCTCTCCTTGGCCCTCATGGTTTAACTATCAGGGGAGGCATCTGGGCTCTTGTGCTGGGCCCAGCCTCCTCCTGGGTGCCACTGGGCCCTGCCTCCTCCTGATCCCCAACATCACCCTCTTCCTGGCTCTGCTCTGGCTGTAAAAAAAGAAAGGCACATTATGTATTTTTTCATACCATCAATCACACACATTGTTCACCTCTAGACATTGTTGAATTGAATGTGAAAATTTATGTCATTTTCCTTGATTCCGCATCCTGATTTTGTTGCCTTGTCCACATTAAATTATACCACTACTGTATCTTGCTCTTTAACTATTTATTTTGTAGTACATTAAATACCTAACAATACTAACATCAATTTTAATTCATCAATTTTGTAAGATATAAATGTAGATATCAATACTTTACCTAGCTCCATATATCCAAATCTGCCTCCTCAAGGACCTCATCTTGATCCTCAGAGGAAGCCAGAGCAGGGTTGGCAGGAAGGCTGGAGGGCTGGCTGCAGGGAAGGATGGAGGGTTGGCTACAAAGAAGGCTGGATTGACCTCTGGGGGGAAGGGTGGAGAGAGATTCCCGCACTTCCAGCTGGTCATCCAGAAAAGAAAGCTTGCTGTAGTACCACAGACCGGGTTTATAAACCTTATCTGCTGCAGCACCTGACCTCTGGGACCTCAGGACCATAGTTCTCTGGGTCCTGTATGTCCCTCTGATGGTTGCAATTTTGGTTTTCACATCTTGGAGAGTTGTTGTGGGTATCTTGGTTTGCACAAATGCAAGCAGGCTCTCCAGTGCTGCTGTCCTGGCCACTTTATTTTTATTTCCGCCACTTTTTGTTTGCCATAGGATAGGTAGTTCTTTCCATTTATCAATGAACTCCCCCATAAACTCTGGGTTCTTAAATGAATTCATTCTCTCTGTAAAATCAAGAAACAACAAAATACATATGTTTCAGGCAACATTCATCAAATCTGCATTTTCGACATATTTAGAAGCCCCAAATCTCCTCTGATGAAACTCAAACCCTTAAATTGTGATGTACCTTCGTCAACACGTTCGTTGCTAACTCCCTCTCCCGCCAAATGAACGTTTTTGCGACACATGGTTCTTCACTTGATATACACTGCGCATGCGTGAAACTACGCATGCTTTGCCCGCCCCTGACGTTCAATATTGTACTTTCCCCGCCCCTTCTCACTCGTCGTAGCGCTTATCAACATGGCGGAGCCACAGGTGACAGAGATTACCTCGACAGAGGATGAAATTCCTGAGGAGCCCAAATCCCGACCCAGGAGATATAAGGCATCCAACATGTCATTCGAGGAAATGGTGGAGATGGTCGCCATTTTGAAGAGGGAGGATTATGATGCCAAGCATGGTCCTTATGAAAGGCCTAATCTGGTTAAGACAAAAATTATGGGCAAAGTGGTCAAAACTCTTCACAAGAAATTCGGGGTGTGCAGAACGAAGGAACAGCTCAGAAAACGTTGGTCTGATCTGAAGTTGCGGGAGCCCGACCAATACAAAAGAATCAAGAAAGTTTTAGGAAAAAGTAAAGTATTTATTTTCTATTTTCCCTGCTAAAGATTATTACTTGTATTATGTCGTGTATTTTTGTCTTTGATATAGTACAGTGAAAGATACCATCTTTCTGGTTCGTCCGCACAGTAAACGGACGTATTAAACCTCTTTCTCCGTACAGTTCATAAAACGATGTTTTGGGTTCATCCAGTGTGAGCACACATGTATTTAATTTTATTTTGGGGGAGCAAATTTGGTAACCAATTTATTTTTTGGATCAAATCCAAAGGACAATTTTTTGGAAAAATTAAGGATATGCATGGTAATGTTTAGGGGTGTGAATGCTCAGCAGCTGATTAAACAACAGAACGCAGTAGTACAAGTGTGGGCCAAAAGCCAAAAACCTTGAGGGTGTCACACACAGGTGATCGTGTGTATATACTTTGGGGTGTTACAATGTATCAAAATTTTTTTTTAAAGGATATGCTATGTTTTTGGCTATGTATCCAATCATGTGTTTCGGTTGTCACTGGGGGTACATTTAAAAATGGAACACACTTCAAAATTATGTTTACCAATTATTTTATCATGCTTTAAATTTCACTCAAATATATTCACTACTAATGAAACTATACCTTTTCGTGCAATCTCCATAGGGATTTAAAAAGCTACGTCAGATGTGTCCAAAATGCCAACACCTTCAACAATACCCCCAGAACCACATGATGGAGAGGAACGTGAGGTTGTGGAAGTGGAAAGTGGCACCACAACAGGTCAGTGTCAAACCAGACAGATGCAGGTTAATAGATGTAGGCCTACATATTCTATACTACATGTTTTTTTTAAATTTTAGAAGCAGTTCTGGCCGAAGGCCCCGATAAGTTGACACATCATAGTGCCCAGATCCTGATCCTGATCCTGGAGGAAAGGCTACAAAAGATCATGGCTGTGCTTGGGCGTGTTTAATTTTTTTTAACAAAAGAAGGTTGAAGTTGCTGTGTTTTGGCAGGTTTGTTTTTGTTTTCACCTTAAAAGGACTAGTGTATGTTTATTTTTATCCAATATTTGTTAAGATATTTTGTTTATGCATGGCTGGTCATGCGTTTTAAAAACCAAAAAATTAAGGGGACATCTACATTTCAAAGGAAGTTTCCCCCAAAAATAAACAATAAAGGTACCGTATTTTTCGGACTATAAGACGCACTTTTTCCCCCAGAAATATGGGGGAAAATGTCCCTGCGTCTTATGGTCCAAATACATAACAGGGGCCCCGCCCCCCGCCGTCGCTGGCACCGCCCCTGCCATCTGCTCACAGCCTCTGGAATCCCCCGACCGCCGCCACTGGCTCCGCCCCCCCGCCGCAGTGTCAGGGGCTTTGCGAATCGAATTAGAGCCGCTCTCTCTCTTTCTCTTTTGCTTACAGAAAGGGAGGGGGGCGGCAGGGGATATCCGCAGCTCTCCTCTCCCTGTCACAGCGCCGCTGCCGAGTTCTCTGGCAAATAGAGCAGCGGCGCTGTGACAGGGAGAGGAGAGCTGCGGGCTGTCTGTATATCCCCCGCCGCCCCCCTTCCCTTTCTGTAAGGAGAAGAGAAAGAGAGAGCGGCTCTAATTGGATTTGCTGGGTCGCCACCCAGCTTCCTGCCCACTGTTTCCCCCCCCATGATTGGCCACAGCAGAGGGCCAATCAGAAGACACTGGGAGCATCATGGGAAATGAAGAGTTTATGGCACCAGTTCCCCCAGCATGCAAGCACTCTGCTGGAGGGGAGGGAGGGGGTGTTAGAACTTGAAGAGGAGCAAAAGAGAATACTCTGCTGGGGGGCACCACCAGAGAGCCACGCTGTACCCCGCACCACCAGAGAGCCACGCTGTACCCCGCACCACCATAGAGCCACGCTGTACCCCGCACCACCAGAGAGCCACGCTGTACCCCGCACCACCAGAGAGCCACGCTGTACCCCGCACCACCAGAGAGCCACGCTGTACCCTGCACCACCAGGGAGCCACGCTGTACCCCGCACCACCAGAGAGCCACGCTGTACCCAGCACCACCAGAGAGCCACGCTGTACCCCGCACCACCAGAGGCACGCTGTACCCACACCGCCAGAGAGCCACGCTGTACCCACACCGCCAGAGAGCCACGCTGTACCCACACTGCCAGAGAGCCACGCTGTACCAACACCACCAGAGAGCCACGCTGTACCCACACCGTCAGAGAGCCATGCTGTACCCACACCACCAGAGAGGGAGCCACACTGTTCCCGCACCACCAGAGAGGGAGCCACACTTTAACCGCTGTACCCGCACCACCAGAGAGGGAGCCACATTGTACCCGCACCACCAGAGAGGGAGAAAGACCGAGCCACTGCCAGGATACAGACATGCTACACTACTGACTAGAGTCACCCCAGGCAACCCAGAGTGAGCGAACGTCCAGCCAGAGGGATCACTGTTGCGATTTCGCTGGGTCTGGTAAGAGGGCCTGTTGGCCATTATTCATTACTGTTCCCAGGGACTGAGCCATTAGGAAGTGCCTAACCTGATATCCTCTAGGCCTTATTGACCGCCACAACGTCCCTCTCTGTCCTCTTCCCACGGCGTCCCCTCTGTCCTCTTCCCACTGCGTCCCCTCTGTCCTCTTCCCACGGCGTCCTTCTCCCAGGGCGTTACTCTGTCCTCTTCCCAGGGCGTTACTCTGTCCTCTTCCCAGGGTGTCCCTTTGTCCTTCACCCACGGCAACCCTCTGTCCTCTTCCCACAGCGTCCCCTCTGTCCTCTTCCCATGAAGATGACAGGGCGGGCCTTGACAGGAAGGGGTGGGTCATATTTAAATTAGGGGGTGCGCAAGTTTAGTCAGGCCTAGGGCAGCACAAAACCTAAATACACCACTGATGGCATGGTCACTCTGCGTTTACTGTGGCATGGTCCCTCTGCGTTTACTGTGGCATGGTCCCTCTGCGTTTACTGTGGCATGGTCCCTCTGCGTTTACTGTGGCATGGTCCCTCTGCGTTTACTATGGCATGGTCCCTCTGTGTTTACTATGGCATGGTCCCTCTGTGTTTACTATGGCATGGTCCCTCTGCGTTTACTATGGCAATGGTCAGGCTGCATTTAATGGGCACTGGAAAATATTTTAGTACACAATTTGGTTCAGAATATTTTTTTTCTTGTTTTCCTCCTCTAAAACCTAGGTGCGTCTTATGGTCAGGTGCGTCTTATGGTGCGAAAAATACGGTATTTCGATCCTCTAAAAATGTGGCTTCATTATGTAAATGTTGTGCTAAGTGAACTACTCGATGTTTTGTGTTTACACTGACAATGAAGGCAAATTAAGAATGCTAAATACACATGGCAATACAAGTGCACTAGGTAAACCTACGAGAAACATAAAACATTAGTAAATTAAAACACCAAACCAATCTTTAATCCAAACAAATATTTATTTTACTAAATGATAAGGTTAAAATTGTTCAGGCATTTCAATGGCCCCCCTACCCACAAAATAATCGACATATTTGTCACGGACCTCATGTCCGGTTTGGGGGGCCAAGCCTGGACGGCCAGGTTCCAGGGCCACTAAAGTTTCATTATTCAATAAAGAGGCCTCAGGCCCACTCAAAGCCAGATAACTGGTGGAATGCACCCGTAGGAAATTATGGAGCACACAGCAAGTCATTACCACATGGTTCCATTTGTATGGGGCAAGGTGGATGGAGGTCAGGAAGAGGCGGAATCGGCTGGCCATGATGCCAAAGGCATTTTCCACCACCCTTCTGGCTCTGGCCAGCCGATAGTTGAACACCCTCCTCTCAGGGTTGAGGGTGCGTTGCGGGAATGGCCTCATCAAATGGGGTCCCAGGCCAAACGCCTCATCCGCCACAAACACAAACGGAAGTCCCTCCACATTCTGCTCCACTGGTGGCAAGGCCAGCAGATCCAAAAGGAGCCGTTCCCCAAACTCCGTCTGGGCAAATACTCCTCCATCAGACATCCTGCCATTCTTGCCAACGTCCACATAGAGGAACTCGTAGGTGGCCGACACCACTGGCATCATCACGATGCTGTGGAACCACTTATAGTTATAATAAAAGGATCCCGAATGGGGTGGTGGGACGACCTGAACATGTTTGCCGTCGATGGCTCCTCCACAGTTCGGAAAGTTCCATCGGTGGGCAAACTCGGAAGCCACATTCTGCCATTCATGTGGCGAAGAAGGGAACTGTGGAATAAAAGCAAAAATAAATTAATAATTTGAGAAAGAAACATTGAAAGCAGATTTCATTAAAACATTCAGGGCCAACATTGGTAGATAAAGAAAAAACAAAATATTAGTAAGCAACAACAAACCAAGAACAAACCCTTAAAAAAAAGGTGGGGGGGGTTGAAGATGAGTTGGGGATATCACAAATGAAGGCTGTAGCACTCTGTATGAAGTAAACCAAAAAAAAAACATTCCTAGCCCAAATTTTGGGTGCGTTTTGGGTAAAGCACTATGATGGAGCATAGAATAAAATACATGGAAATGACTAGGCAAGGTAGGTATGGCTCCGGGATAGCATGCTGGAGAGGTTAAGTAAGGCACATTTAAAAGGTAGGCCTCAAACCACACACTTTTACAATAAATACATGGGGAGAAAGGGGACATTCCCTGCAGCTAAGAATCATGTGAATTAGGGACTGATAATTAAGCCAAAAATAAAGTATACAACACCCAAAAAAAAAAAAGTGAGCTTTTTAAGAAGAACACTTACCTTAATATAGTCCTCCTGCAAAACTTGAAGGATGGCAGAACAAGTCTCTGGTATAATGATACCCAGAGCCTGGGGGGATATGCCTGTGGAGAACTTAAGGTCCTGCAGGCTTCTCCCAGTCGCCAGGTATCGCAACGTGGCGATGAGCCTCTGCTCAGCACTGATGGCTTCCCGCATAACGGTGTCCTGCCTGGTAATGTAGGGGGACACCAAAGCCAACAGATGCTGAAATACGGGGTCAGACATCCTGAGAAAATTCCTGAAATCATCAGGATTATTCTCCCTGATCTCCCGCAACAAAGGCATGTGACAGAATTGGTGCCGCTGGAGCAACCAATTCTTGGTCCATGAACTCCTCCTGACCCTGCTCATGGCATGGAGTCGGGATACAGCATGAACCTCTGCACCAACTACAGCACGAACTCTACGACGAGTACGTAGCCGCAACATGGCTAGATAACGGTCGGCTGAACAGAACAAACTAGAAGAACGCACGGAAGAACAGCAAGGCCAATGAAGAACAAGCTGAAAACAGGAACGAGCAGAGCAGACCGCACTGAATAAACAGATACGAACTGACTACAAGCACTGCAAAACAGATACGAACCCACAGGCACAAACTGAACTCCACAAAACGATCTTCAAAGCACGAAGACTGAAAAGCGCGAATCGTCTCTCACCAAACTTTTACTAACACGCGGTAACACGGAATTAGCAAAAGCGTCCCAAAGGGTGGCGTCATTAGAACGGAACTTCCCCTTTATAGTGCCGTCGTACGTGTTATGTACGTCACTGCGCTTTGCTTGATCGTTTTTTAAAATGATCGTGTGTACGCAAGACAGGCTTGAGAGGAAACATGAAAAAAAACGACGTGAAAAACGGCAAGAAAAAAAATGGCAAGAAAATCGATCGTGTGTACGCGGCATAAGACGGACCAGATGGGCAGAGGTAAGTTGGTACAGGTTTTTCCGGTTCCAGGTTCTATGTTGTGCTCGGTACGGGCTGTTATAGGGTACATGGAGGTTCGCCTGTCTGGTGTGGGTTCTTTTTTGATGCACGAGGACGGGACCCCACTTTCAAGATATCAGTTTATTGCGGTGTTCCGAAAGTGCCTTCGGGCGTTGGGTCTCTGCGATAGGGAGTTCTCCTCTCACTCATTCCAGATCGGGGCAGCTACGGAGGCGGCCAGATGTGGGATGGAAGAGGAAGCTGTTAGGAGGATAGGCCGGTGGGAATCCAGGAGGTTTCGGCTGTACGTTCGCCCCCAGCTAATGGTGGGGCTGGAGTAATTTTGGGTGCATGCCTGGGGTGTTGTATTCAGGCTGCTGAGTTGTACAAGTTGGGTTTTGGGGTTTTCTCATGGGGAGTTATTGTTCTTCTTCTATTTTCAGGTAAGACGCAAGCTTTGGTCTGGATACTGGGCCATTCGTTTGTGTTCTGGGGGGCTAAGAGGGCTGACGTTCGTTATAAGGGTCGGCAGCTGGGGTTCCCAAGACCTGAGGCGTGTGTCCGATGGCTGGGAGTTCCAGGAATGTTGTGGAGCAGGATGGTTCTGGAGTTGCACAGTTTTGCTCGTTTGGACAGGCCACCTGACGTTTTAGTACTGCACGTAGGTGGCAATGATCTGGGCAGTAGGTCCATGTTAGAGGTGACGAGGGATATGAAATTTGATTTCCTGCGGCTCAGGATGTCCTTCCCGGACACGATCATTGTCTGGTCTGATATGGTGGCCCGGACAGCTTGGAGAGGGGCGAGGTCCGTGGATGGCATCAATCGGGCTCGCAGGAAAATCAATCGGGACATGGGTAAGTTTGTGGTCCGGAACGGGGGGTTGGTGGTCCAACACTTGGATTTGGAGGTGGATACGTGGCGGTATCTACGGAGGGATGGTGTCCATCTGAATGAAGTGGGGACTGATTTGTGGGCTTTGGGTTTTCAGGATGGGATCCAATGAGCCCTTAGGGTTTGGAGGGGCACCAAAGGGTAAAGGTGTTTTCCCTTGGGTGCTGTGGCGGGTGTTTTGGTCTTTGCGGGAGAATGAAGTACCTCAAAAAGCAAGTGGTCAGGACCTATCGGTGGAATGGGTTCTGAAGGTGTATTCCAGCTAACAGGGGTTTAGCTGGAAGAGTTTGATAATGGGGGCACTGCGGTCAGTGGTCGTCTCTGAGCAGCTGGTCGGCTTGAGGCCTATGACCACTTAAGGTACCGCAGTGTCACATGGGTTGTTATTGATATGATTAAGATTGATATGATTAATATTATTATGATTAATATGATTATGGTAATTTTGAGGTTCCTGCAAAGACCAACACCAGGAGGCAATATTCTGAGAACATGGGTTCTGATTATGTTCTGATTATGTTTTGATGGTTGATGTTTTGATAACTGATGTAACAGTTAAAATAAAGGAGGCTGCTACGGCCATGTTTTACTCCAAACTAAAGGTGTTGTCTCATTGTTTAAGTATAAGTAAGGTACGGGGTAGAACGTGGTTGGCAGACCAGGAATACATCTGTTATACAATAGTCAAGAATAAAATCAAAGCCGGGTTCCTTTCAACACTAATAACGCCACAAGCGAATACAAATCCAGCATAGCTTGATAGTAGCACATCAAGCACCTGCCCTACGCACGTTTCATCATTTGACGTCTTCCCAGGGCAGTGTGATGTGATTAACATTACTACTCTTTAAATACAATTGTCATTTCTCCCAGCCTCGAACATAAAATACTCAAACCCACGAAAAAACCTCACAAATTAATTTAAACTACCTATTAAATTTGTCATACCTCAATAAAATTGTATTTGTGTAATTATTTTCAAACCCTACATATATTTAAACCCAGCAGGATATTTAAAGTGTTCGATCAACTTGGGTAAAACCAGCCTACAAGATTTTACATATGATTATTGCTAGTGGCTATAATAGCTTTTGGCAGTAATCACTGTGTTCTCCCAGCGGGGACACCAGGAGAACACAATGGCTCTGCTTGATTCCCCCATCAACACAGTCACTGTTGATGGGGGAATCTAGTGATTTTTATTCCTGAAACCCATGGTTGCAGGAAAGAAAATCGTTTTGTCTATGGCTGGCTTGTCTACGCAATTGTGGTAGGAGGGAGAGGGCAGTTTGAGGGTGGAGGGCTGCGGGAATGGCAACCTGTTTCATGGTACACCCTAAATATTAGGGATGAGCCAAACACCCCCCGGTTCGGTTCGCACCAGAACTTGCGAACGGACCGAAAGTTTGCACGAACTTTCGAACCCTGTTAAAGTCTATGGGACTCGAATGTGAGAAATCAAAAGTGCAAATTTTAAAGGCTAATGTGCAAGTTATTGTCTTAAAAAGGGTTTGGGGACCCGGGTCCTGCCCCAGGGTACATGTATCAATGCAAAAAAAAGTTTTAAAAACTGCAGTTTTTTCGGGAGCAGTGATTTTAATGATGCTTAAAGTGAAAAAATAAATGTAGCTCCCTGCAGGGTGGGGTGGTGATTGTGGTGTTCCCTTCAGGGGGGTACTACCTTTTCTCTCCTCCTCCTTCCCTGCGGCTACGCCGGATCCACACTTGGTTAAGTGTGGAAACCCACTGTTTTATTACCTTTGGGTCTGCAGCAAAATACCTCTCACGAGTGGATCCCTGGTCTCCGTTGACTAGGCGGAAGTCCCTTTGTAATAAAGCCAATGTCCACACAGGTGTAAAACCTAAGCAGCAAGGTTTTATTCTTTTATCTTGAGGTAAAACTTTGAGAGAGAGAGAATAGACGAAGTAGGGAAAAGGTTCAGGCACGCAACACTTAAGACTCAAGACTCTTTAGATAGGTCCTAGCAGCCGGAGTAGAGCACAAATTAATTTGTCCTTTATGAAATGGGGATGCGATTAGGAATCCTCTGCCACAGGATTATCCAGTCCCAAACCTCCCAGCCAAGCAATAATGAGAGAAACCTTTAGGGTATTGCAGGGCTTGTATCAACGATGATGGATCCCTCTTTAGGTAGGCCTCCAGGCCTCTCCCCGAGACAGCAGTACTGTCGCTATCTCTGACAGGACTGATCTTCCCCTGAAACTCCTTTCCTAAAGTTGGGCCCTCTTCCAATGGGCAGCCTGGGATCTCACTGTGAGGTGTAGGCCCTAGCCAGCCGAGCTGGGCCTACCAAGCAGCGATGCAGCCTCGGCCTAAAGGTGCCCGGGACTGAAACACACGCACGCACCCCTGGCCATAAGGGGTATATGCTGAACATCCTCCAGGACCAAGTGGAATACCTCACGCCTAATGGCGTCTGCCCCTTATGTACCCTCTCCCAGCATGCACAGTGGGCCAACCACTCCCACTGTACGGCTGCCGAGAAAGGACACCCAATGGTGCTGTGGTACCCCCTGTGGTTCAACCTGAGCCAGCGGTGACAGTGCCACCCACAGGCAACAGGGAACTGTACTGCCAGGCAGCATCACACCCAGAGCAGAAGCAAATAATTGAAATTGTAATTGGTAGTCTGAGCCAATAGCTAGGCTCAGACTACCCCTAAATTTGTACAGAGCGACCCCAAATATTGGTTGGGGCACTACATAAAAGTGAAATATTTCTTTAAATATCTTACCTGGGGGGTGTCTATAGTATGCATGTGAAGTGGCGTGTGTTTCCCGTGTTTAGAACAGTCCCTGCACAAAATGACAATTCTAAAGGAATAAAAGTCATTCAAAACTGCTTGCGGCTTTAATGTAATGTCTGGTCCCGGCAATATGGATGAAAATCATTGAGAAAAATGCCCCCCCCCCCCCCAGCCCATTGCCAGCCCATTACCAGCCCCTTTGGGTCTTGTATGGATATTAAGGGGAACCCTGCACCAAAATAAAAAAAAGGAAAGGCGTGGTGCCCCCAGGCCCTATATACTCTGAACAGCAGTATACAGGCGGTGCAAACAAGACAGGGACTGTACTGTAGGTTTGTTCTTAAGTAGAATCTGTTTGTAATTTTTAACTAGTACATTTTTAAAGTGTAGCTCCAGCCAAAAAATCTATTTTTAAGCTTTTTGGAAAACATAGGGAAGGGTTATCACCCCTGTAACATTTGTTTTGCTGTCTGTGCACCTGTTCAGAAGATTTCATCTCACTTTCTATCCCAATGACAATTGGATTTTGAAAATTTGGGGTTTTTAGTGAAACAAGGAACTCTTATGCCGCGTACACACGGACGTTTTTCTCGTCGAGAAAACCAAAATTTTTTCCTTTCGACGAGAAAAACGATCATCTGTGGGCTTTCTGACGTTTTTTTCGATGAGAAAAACGGCATTAAAAACGACGAGAAAAATTAGAACATGTTCTAATTTTTCTCGTTGTTTTTTTCGACATGTTTTCCGCGGCAGTTTTCCCATAGGGAAACACTGCCGCGGAGCCCACACACGGTCGTTTTTTTCGACCAAAAAAAATGACATTTAAAACGGCCGTGTGTGGGGGGACCAAGCTGTTCCTCGTTTTTCACGTCGATTTTCTCGACGGTGTTTTCACCGTCGAAAAAATCGTTTGTGTGTACGCGGCATTACAGGAGATAATTTCCCTTCCTAGGGGTAGATTTTTCTTGTCTCCTTCCGTTTTCAATTAGGAGTCGTTTGTAAGTTGGATGTTTGAAAGTAGGGGCCTGCCCTATATACTCTGCAGAAATTTGGGCCTTAGGTGTTGGTGTTGCCACAACACTGTAAGCCCTCACAGTTACTCTTGGTGGGTGCAGGAACGGGCCCTGCTGTGAAATATTAGATCAAGAATTGTAATTACATGCCTCTGTTGAACAGGGTCGGAACAATTGGGCCTTTTGTGGTGGACGGTGTGGTGGTGTTGCCACAACACTGTAAGGCCTCACAGTTACTCTATGTGGGCACAGGAATGGGCCCTGCTGTGAAATATTAGATGAAGAATTGTAATTACATGCCTCTGTTAAACAGGGTCGGAACAATTGGGCCTTTTGTGGTGGACGGTGTGGTGGTGTTGCCACAACACTGTAAGGCCTCACAGTTACTCTATGTGGGCACAGGAATGGGCCCTGCTGTGAAATATTAGATGAAGAATTGTAATTACATGCCCCTGTTAAACAGGGGCTGAAAAATTGGGCCTTAGGCACTGGTGCTGGTGCCACAACACTGCAACTGCTCACAGATACTCTAGTTGGAGCGCAAGAATGAGCCCTGCTGCAAAGTAATACAGCAAAAATTGTAATTACACGCCCCTGTTAAACAGGGGCAGAAAAATTGGGCCTTAGGCACTGGTGCTGGTGCCAAAACAATGCAACCCCTCACAGATACTCTAGTTGGAGCACAGGAATGAGCCCTGCTGCAAAGTATTGCAGCAAAAATTGTAATTACACGCCACTGTTAAACAGGGGCAGAAAAATTGGGCCTTAGGCACTGGTGCTGGTGCCACAACACTGCAACCCCTCACAGATACTCTTTTTTAAATTAAATATTTTTCTTTTGTTTTTTCTTTTCCTCATCGATTATCAAAAGAAGTTACAGCATCTTAGAAATCATTTATAATAACATACAATCTTTAAAACAGATCTTACATTACCCTCCCCCACACCACATAGTCATTGTTTATTCGTGTTTTACTATTGCTTACATGATCTCTAGGGGAAAGGGAGTATAAAGGGCACCCCTAAGGGTGACAACGAAGAGAAGAGAAAAAAAAAAAAGAAAAGAGAAAAAAAGAGAGAGACCAAAAAAAAATAAAAAAATAAAAATAAAGAGAAACTAAATAAATGGTATAAGCCATAGTGAAACGACCCGGATCTCCTAGAGATTGGAAGGGTCAAGTCAGACGGGGGCAACGGGGAGCGGCAGGGGAAATTCCCTTTCGCTCGGCGTCGCCCCCAACTAGCAATGTGTCAGCAGGCAGATCCAACATATGAAATAAAGCCGAATCAGAATAACACTTTGGCGCTGCCTGCAAATCTAGTAAAATCTTGAATTATTTGTAGTGTTGTAATTTCATTAAAAAAATACTCTAGAATCTGTTAGGCATCTTCTTTAGGATATTGCACTAAAGAGTGCATTAGCCAGTCCCAGAACAACAGGCATTATATCTCTTCCCTCTCTTCTCCCTTCCCTCTCCTCTCCCTTCCCTCCCCCCTTCCCCTCACAGATACTCTAGTTGGAGCGCAGGAATGAGCCCTGCTCCAAAGTATTGCAGCAAAAATTGTAATTACACGCCCCTGAAAAATTGGGCCTTAGCCACTGGTGGCAGTGCCCAGAACCAAAAATGTTCTTACAAGCTATCAGCATGATCATTGAGGAGGAAGAGGATAGTCACTCAGCATAACAGGATAGTCACTCAGCATCAGCATAGGCAGTCTTGAAGGGATCTGACATTCAAAAAAAAATATTTGGTTACATCAGCATCAGGTGCTTGGTAGCTGGTGGTGATCCAACACTGATTCATTTTTATGAAGGTCAGTCGATCAACCGAGTCAGTGGACAGGCGCACCCTGTGATTGGTTACAAAGCCTCCAGCAGCACTGAATGTGCATTTCGAAAGAACGCTGGATGCAGGACAGGCCAGTATCTCAATTGCATACTGTGCAAGCTCTGGCCAATGATCCATCCTCAAGACTAGGGATGAGCTTGGAGTTCGAGTCGAACTCATGTTCGACTCGAACATTGCCTGTTCGCCCGTTCGCCGAACAGCGAACAAATTGGGGTGTTCGCGGCAAATTCGAAAAATCTATGGGAGAAATCTAAAGTGTTAATTATAAAGGCTAATATGCAAGTTATTGTCCTAAAAAGTGTTTGGGGACCGGGGTCCTGCCCCAGGGGACATGTATCAATGCAAAAATACGTTTTAAAAACGGCCGTTTTTTCGGGAGCAGTGATTTTAATAATGCTTAAAATGAAAAAATAAAAGTGAAATATTCCTTTAAATTTCGTACCTGGGGGGTGTGTATGATATGCATGTGAAGTGGCGCATGTTTCCCGTGCTTAGAACTGTCCCTGCAAAAAATGTCATTTTTGAAAGAAAAAAAGTCTTTTAAAACTGACTCGTGGCTATTAATGAATTGTCGGCTCCCGGCAATACATACAAAAGTCATTGATAAAAAAAAAAAAAAAAGCGTGGGGGTTCCCCAGAATTCAATTACCAGGCCCTTCAGGTCTGGAATGGATATTAAGGGGAACCCCGCCGCAAATTTAAAAAAAATTGACGTGGGGTTCCCCCAAATATCCATTCCAGGCCCTTCAGATCTGGCATGGATTTTAAGGGGAACTCCACCCCAAATTTAAAAAAAAAATGGCGTGGAGTCCCCCTAAAAATCCATACCAGACCCCTTATCCGAGCACGCAACCTGGCCGGCCGCAGGGGAAAAGGGGGGGACGAGAGAGCGGCCCTCCTGAACCGTACCAAGCCACATGCCCTCAACATGGGGAGGATGTCCCCATGTTGATGGGGACAAGGGCCTCATCCCCACAACCCTTGCCCGGTGGTTGTGGGGGTCTGCGGGCGGGGGGCTTATCGGAATCTGGAAGACCCCTTTAACAAAGGGGACCCCCAGATCCCGGCCCCCCCCTATGTGAATTGGTAAGGGGTACGTTGTACCCCTACCATTTCACGAAGAAAGCGTAAAAAAATGTTTAAAAAAACACACAAACACCTTGAAAAAGTCCTTTATTAAAAAAAAAAACAAAAAAAAAAAACATTCCAGCGGTGAAATCCAGTGTCCCGCGGCGATCCCGATGTCCAGCGCTGTCCTTCATTGGTTGTGCCTGAGCGGACCTGATGGGGAACTCCCTCTCAGTATTTTAAATGTATAGACCCGCCCCTTCTAAAGTTCCCCATCAGGTCCGCTCCCTCGGTATGTCGGACCCGCCTACGTCATTGGCTTGAGCGGGGAACTTCCTTCACTGTGTAATTTAAATTTACATAGTGAAGGAAGTTCCCCGCTCAAGCCAATGACGTAGGCGGGTCTGACATACCGAGGGGGCGGACCTGATGGGGGACTGCTCTCACTTTGGTAATACATGTATAGACCCGCCCCTTCTCATGTTCCGCATCTGGTCCGCTGAGCGGACCTGATGGGGAACTTTAGAAGGGGCGGGTCTATACATTTAAAATACTGAGAGGGAGTTCCCCATCAGGTCCGCTCAGGCACAACCAATGAAGGACAGCGCTGGACATCGGGATCGCCGCGGGACACTGGATTTCACCGCTGGAATGTTTTTTTTTTTTTTTTAAATAAAGGACTTTTTCAAGGTGTTTGTGTGTTTTTTTAAACATTTTTTTACGCTTTCTTCGTGAAATGGTAGGGGTACAATGTACCCCTTACCAATTCACATGGGGGGGGGCCGGGATCTGGGGGTCCCCTTTGTTAAAGGGGTCTTCCAGATTCCGATAAGCCCCCCGCCCGCAGACCCCCACAACCACCGGGCAAGGGTTGTGGGGATGAGGCCCTTGTCCCCATCAACATGGGGACATCCTCCCCATGTTGAGGGCATGTGGCCTGGTACAGTTCAGGAGGGAGGGGGGCCGCTCTCTCGTCCCCCCCTTTTCCCCTGCGGCCAGGCCAGGTTGCGTGCTCGGATAAGGGGTCTGGTATGGATTTTTAGGGGGACTCCACGCCATTTTTTTAAAAAATTTGGGGTGGAGTTCCCCTTAAAATCCATGCCAGATCTGAAGGGCCTGGAATGGATATTTGGGGGAACCCCACGTCAATTTTTTTTTTTAATTTGCGGCAGGGTTCCCCTTAATATCCATTCCAGACCTGAAGGGCCTGGTAATTGAATTCTGGGGAACACCCACGCTTTTTTTTTTTTTTTTATCAATGACTTTTGTATGTATTGCCGGGAGCCGACAATTCATTAATCATTAATAGCCGCGAGTCAGTTTTAAATGCATTTTTTTCTTTCAAAAATGACATTTTTTGCAGGGACAGTTCTAAGCACGGGAAACATGCGCCACTTCACATGCATATCATACACACCCCCCAGGTACGAAATTTAAAGGAATATTTCACTTTTATTTTTTCATTTTAAGCATTATTAAAATCACTGCTCCCAAAAAAACGGCTGTTTTTAAAACTTCTTTTTGCATTGATACATGTCCCCTGGGGCAGGACCCGGGTCCCCAAACACTTTTTAGGACAATAACTTGCATATTAGCCTTTATAATTAACACTTTAGATTTCGAACGTTCGAGTCCATTGTATTTAATAGGGTTCTAAAGTTTACACAAACATTTTGTCTGTTCGCAGGTTCTGGTGCGAACCGAACAGGGGGGTGTTCGGCTCATCCCTGCTCAAGACCCAGTAACCCAGAGGATTTTCGGAGGGAAAGGTGTCCAAGTCTGATATTGCACAAAAATGGAGAGAGAGTATGGGATTCCCACCTAATTATCAAACTGTAGTACTCACCGATATTAACGGGGGGTGCAATCTAAATATAATATGACCAAAAAAAAAAAATGGACAAATGCACACCCTAAAGAGTTAACTACAAAGTTTATTTTAAGCTGTAAGCTATATCATAAATATATAATAGACATAAAACCGGTCCCCCTATAATAAATAGGTGAACCTACCCAGAACATACCCCATAAGTAAAACCCAGTGACGGCATATACTGGTAACTAAATTAAAATCAATTCCCCCAAAGGAGGGGAATGTAGATCACAAAAGGCACACCCACCCTCCAGCAAAGCACAGACACCCCCTAATACCTAACAATGGACTAAGTCCCTTAATAGAAAAACCCCTTATGTATTCCCACACAGGACAGTGATACCCTGTAATGACAGGCTATTGGTGTCCACTGTCCATGTGTGGAGAAACAGCACTAAGGTGGTCACCTCGAAATAAATGAACAGGAGGGTCATATAGTAAATATGATCATAGGGAGCACCACTCTACTCAATAGGATTGCTATAATGGACGAGACATCAATCAAAAATTCAAAGAGACAGAGGACCTAATAGATTCATTGGGAGTCCTTTCATGAAAATCATCATGTTAAACAGGTGTAGGATCCATATGTGTATTGTCTCATGAGTTCCTTTTAAAAAAACATAATAGTTGGAAAAATATATAGGAGAGATACATGGTGGGACTTTAAGTGAAGCACACGACAGCAAAAAAGACGTCAAGTGACTGGGAAATAATATTTATTTATGTTGTATAATTTCATATAAAAAATATTTATGGGCATATAACCTCTAAAATATTGCGGGCACATAACCTCTAAAAAAGCTTTGAACATTTTCAACACAAGTTACATAATAATACACAGTCCAATGGACATACAAGGTAAATAAAACAAATCATAATTACAATCATAGTATAACCAAGATGACATTGGCCTAGGTGGCCTAGGTAGTCTATCCAAATTAATCTCAAGATGCAGGAAAGGGGGAGAGAACAATGGAAATAGGATATTGAAAAATGTATGGAGACATGATTTAGACCATTTGAAGGTTAGTATTGTTGATCCATGGTGAGATAAGAGTTGACGGCTGAAAAAAGTAAATAGCTTGACGCGTTTCACTGTTTCATAACCACTCATCAGGAGCAATAAACCATGGAAATTGTCTGTGAACAAAGAATATGGGTTCCAGATAATCTCAGAAGTAAAATTGAGAAAATTCAATACAGGTTAGAGAACCAAAAAAAGCTACAGATAGCGAAGGGGACAAAAAATGAAAAAAATGAATGAAATAGTAGTAATTATATAAGGGTAATTTAGACATAATGTTGTGTTCAACTTACCTCTGCATCAGCGCAGCATCAGCGCGGCAGCGGGAGTCACCGGTAAACCACAAAGTATCGTCACGGGGAGCCATGGTGACATACAGGGGCGATGAAGGCAAATACAGGCAGATCCTGGACCGTGAGTGTGGGTAAATGACCCTGATGGGAAGTGAGGATGGTGACCCCCAAGAGGGGGACCTATGTGAAAAAATATAATGTTAGTGGGGGTGATTATGGGTGTGTATAGGTGAGGTTAAACATGGAAGTGATGGGTATGAAAAGGGGAGGATGGTGAAGTGAGGTGTGTGAGTGTGGTGGAAATGGTGGGACTGAAAAGAGAGAGAGAGGGGGAAAGTGTGGGTGGAAGGGATGAAGGTGCAAGGATGAATGACCAATTTGAGGCAAAGAGACAAAGGAAACCACAGGGGAGGGAGAAAATCCAATTGAAAAGTAAAGGAGATGAAGGACAAGGAGGTAAATGAATACCTGGTAGTGAGAGTGGAGGAGGGATAGTCCAAAAACGTGTGAGTGATCCATGTTGTGAAAAAAATGATGTGTGTGAAAAATGGCCAGGGAGGTGCCTCGATTACAGGGATGGAGGCGACTATCCCTTTGATTCCCGCCTCATTTAAAGTCCCACAAACGCTCTTTTCCCTTTTATAATATAGCAGAGATGTCAAAGCGCTGTAGAGTATTACAATATTTGTTCATCGGAATTGTAACTTCATAAACAGGAGAAATATAGCCACAGTAAAATGGATTCCCATGTCCTATGGGTATAGTCCATTTAATCAAAGCATTTAATCCGAAAGAACTCTGGATGCAGGACAGGCCAGTAGCTCAATTGCATACTGTGCAAGCTCTGGCCAGTGATCCATCCTCAAGACCCAGTAACCCAGAGGATTGTCGGTTGGAAAGTTTGGAATGGTGTCCAAGTCTGATCTTGCCCCTAGGTATTCCTGCACCGTGTAAATCAGACGCTGGCGATGGTTGCTGGAACCGATCATACCTTGGGGATGCAGACTAAAAAATTGTCTGAACACATCGGTCAGACGGCCACCTTCTCCACCGCTCCTTCTGTGACTGACCGAAGCCTCAGCAACACGTTGTCCAGGACCAGGAATTTGTAACCTCCCAGGCTCTGGGAACGCGTTGCACAAACCTTTCTGCAAGGCCTCCCGAAGATGTTTCATCCTCTGCTCCCTCTGCAACGGTAAGATAAGGTCCGCAACCTTACCCTTGTAACGTGGATCAAGGAGGGTTGCCAGCCAGTAATGATCCCTCTCCTTGATACCACGAATATGAGGATCCTTCCGCAGGCTTTGCAGGATCAGGGAGGCCATGCAGCATAGGTTTGCTGAGGCATTCGGTCCGGAGTCCTCTGGGTCACTAAGGACGACATGATTCGCAGCCACCTCCTCCCAGCCACGTACAAGTGCATGGGTTTCTTGGGACTGTAATTGATCCCTTGAAGACTTCTGCTGATGCTGAGTGCTAGGCTCCACCTCCATGCTGACACAATCTTCCTCCTCCTCTTCCTGTGTGATAGGTGGGCCTGGTCCAGGGCCAGGTACACCGCTCCCCATATTGCTTTTATGAATTTTTTAACTGTGATCACTTTTTTACTTGTATGTTGATTTTTATCATTAAAACATTCTTTTGTTGACCTGCACCATCGGAGCCCCTATTTTTTATTTTCTTTGCATGCTCTGTGGAGGAAAAGTTTTTTGAGTGTCTCCAGTTGGTCACTATTACCCTACTAAGGGTTGTTGCTTGCCTGAACCGAGCTGTTTTCAGATGTTTGGTGGATCTCCATGATTGCTCTACCCACTCCATGGTTGAGATACCTTCATTGGAGTCACCATCGGCTGAGGAATATCGGGCTCATCAACCTCGCCTTGGGTTGACGTCTTCTGGACACCAGGGAGGTGCATTCCACTTCTTCTTGGAACCTCGCTGACAGTCCAGTTGAACAGTCGGTTGGATACCCTAAGCTCGATTGACCTGTTGTCATACGACAGTCAGGTCCAATGGTTCCGGTAAGCACATTCATAATTACATCTTTCATCTGAAGATTCTCGTTGGGATGGTTCATGTAATCTCATGACATCTTCACTATGTTATTTACAAACGATGGACAATTTATCACGTTGAATTTTTACATGGACTGATTGTTTTTATGTACATTATTTTTTATGGTTATACCCTGTTGAGTATACATTATTTGGTGTTTTTTCACATTACACTAATACGTAGCGCTACACATTCACCCACACACAATATTTTTACATTCACATGGGCCAGCAGGAACACTGTCTGGATAAAGGGGGCCTTGAGAGGTAAGGAAGTCCTCCTCTTTCTCCCTCTGTTCTGTCTCAAGTGCCCTGTCCATTATTATACTCAGCGTGTGCTCCAACAGGTAGACAAGAGGGACAGTGTCACTGATGCATGCACTGTTACTGCTCACCATCCTCGTGGCCTCCTCAAATGGTGACAGGACAGTGCATGCATGCCTGATCATGACCCACTGGCGTGGCAAAAAAAACAAGCTCCCCTGACCCTGTCCTGGTGCCATATTGGCACAGATACTCATTGATGGCCCTCTGCTGCGTGTGCAGCACCTGCAGAATGGCCAACGTTGAGTTCCTCCTGGTGGGCATGTCACAGATTAGGCGGTTCTTGGGCAGGTTGTATTCCTTTTGGAGGTCAGCCAGCCAAGCACTGGCATTATATGACCAGCGGAAATGCACACAGAGTTTCCTGGCCTGCCTCAGGACATCCTGTAAGCCCAGGTACCTGCCCAAGAACCGCTGCACCACCAAGTTAAGGACGTGAGCCAAACAGGGCACATGGGTCAGTTGTCCCTGTCGGAGGGCGGAGAGGAGGTTGGTGCCATTGTCGCAAAACACCATTCCTGGCTTAAGCTGGCGTGGCGTCAACCACCTCTGAGCCTGCCCCTGCAGAGCTGACAGAATCTATGCCCCAGTGTGGCTCCTGTCCCCCAAGCACACCAGCTCAAGCACCGCATGGCATCTTTTCGCCTGCGTACTTGCGTAGCCCCTTGAACGCCTACGCAGCACCGCTGGTTTTGAGGACAAATCAGCACAGGAAGAGGTCATGGAGGAAGAAGAAGAGGAGGGGGAGGAGGAGAGAGGTGTGTCAGAATCACCACTAGTAGCATTTTGGAGGCGTGGTGGCAGAACAACCTCCAACACTACTGCACCCTGTCCTGCATCCTTCCCAGCTGCCAGCAGAGTCACCCAGTGCGCTGTAAAAGATAGGTAACGTCCCTGTCCATGCCTGCTGGACCATGAGTCAGCGGTAATATGCACCTTACCGCTGACCGCCCTGTCCAGCGAGGCCAAGACATTGCCTTCCACATGCCGGTAGAGAGCCGGAATCGCGTTTGGGAACCTGCCACTGAGGAACCGCACATTCCACAAACTCACGGAAGGGGGCAGAGTCTACCACCTGAAAAGGCAGCAGTTGAAGTGCTAGCAATTTATCCAAGCTAGCATTCAACCGCTGGGCATGTGGATGGCAGGGAGCGAACTTCTTTCAACGGTGCAGCAGCTGGGGCAGGGACATTTGCCTGGTACAATCTGACGTTAGTGTACCGATAGCTGATTGCCCGCAAGTACTTGGCAGTGACATACCTAATTCTACACCTTCATTCCTCTCAGTGCAGGTTTCTGAGAGGACTGAAGGTATAGTGGGGTTGGAGATCGCAGCTGATGAGGACTAAGGAGCAAGGAGAGGTGCGCTTTGTTCTTTGGTGTGGGTCTTTTATGTACGCTTGCCAACGGACTGCATGGCAGGTCGACATATGTCAGGTCAAGCATGTGGTGCCCAAGCGGTTGCTGTTTTGGCCACGCGAGATACGCTTCAGACATATGTTGCAAATAGCAAAGAAGCGATCTGCTGCACACATCTCAAAGAACGGCCACACCAAAGAACTTTTGGAATAACGCGCAGAGACAGCAGCGCCCTGCACATGCGGAGCTCTGCCATGTGATGCAGTCGGTTGGCTGCCCTTAAACTGGCCCCTGGAGGGCATCCTGCCTCGTTGGAGATGTGCCTCCTCCTCTCTCCTATCAGGCACCCACGTAGAGTCAGTGACCTCATTGTCCCCTCCCTTCTCATCACTGGAGCAAACCTGGCAGTATGCTGCAGCTGCGGGAACGTGGCTGCCAGTTCTTGGGCACCCCCTCTCTCTGGGCTCACGTTACTGCCTTCCTCAAGCTGGGTACCATCATCGGAGCTTTCAAAACGATGCACATCCTCCTGCAGCATGTACCCAACACTGTGGAACAAACAGTTCAGGGGACTCCTCAGGAGGACATGGTGGGGCTAGAGAAGGAGTGACTGATGCCATTGAGCCGAGGGAATAGGCCGCTTTGGCAGACAAAGTACCCTGAGGCTGGGTGAGAGAGAATGAGGAGGATGAGGACGGCTTGGTCATCCACTCTACCAACTCTTCAGCATGTTGCGGCTCAACGCGGCCAGCTGCCAAAAAAAAGGACAAGCGTGCCCCACGGCCACGTGCTGATGAGGATGCACCGTGTCCATGACCAGCACTGTTGCCTCTAGACACAGAGCCTGCTTGCCCTCTTTTATTGGCATGTGTGTGTCTGCCTCTCCTTGTTGTCCTTCCAGACATACTTTATTTGATGTATTGGAATAGGTAGGTACACAAGGAATTGTCTGCAGTCAGCTTTAGATGCACACTGTGGCCAGTATACAGTACACTGACTTAATATACTGCAGGTTAGCTCAATCAACTGCTTGTATTATCAGTAATAGAAAAGCAATAGTCTGCAGTGAGCTTTATGTGTACACTGAGCCCAGTATATACTACACTGACTTAAGAAATGGCAGGTTAGCTCAATCAACTGCTTGTATTAACAGTAATAGAAAAGCAATAGTCTGCGGTGAGCTTTGCGTGCACACTGTGGCCAGTATACACTACACTGACTTAAGAAACTGCAGGATAGCTCAATCAACTGCTTGTATTATCAGTAATAGAAAAGCAATAGTCTGCAGTTAGCTTTACGTGCACACTGTGGCCAGACTACACTACACTAACTTAAGAAACTGCAGGTTAGCTCAATCAACTGCTTGTATTATCAATATTAGAAAAGCAATAGTCTGCGGTGAGCTTTACGTGCACACTGTGGCCAGACTACACTCTACAGTGACTTAAGAAACTACAGGTTAGCTCAATCAACTGCTTGTATTATCAGTAATAGAAAAGCAATAGTCTGCGGTGAGCTTTACATGCACACTGTGGCCAGACTACACTACACTGACTTAAGAAACTGCAGGTTAGCTCAATCAACTGCTTGTATTATCAGTAATAGAAAAGCAATAGTCTGCGGTGAGCTTTACGTGCACACTGTGGCCAGTATACACTACTAGGGATGAGCCGAACATCCCCCGGTTTGGTTTGCACCAGAACCTGCGAACGGACCGAAAGTTTGCGCAAACTTTAGAACCCTAATAAATACAATGGATTCGAACGTTTAAAATTAAAAGTGCTAATTATAAAGGCTTATATGCAAGTTATTGTCCTAAAAAGGGTTTGGGGACCCGGGTCCTGCCCCAGCGGACATGTATTAATGCAAAAACAAGTTTTAAAAACTGCTGTTTTTTCGGGAGCAGTGATTTTAATGATGCTTAATAGTGATGAGCCGAACACCCCCGGGTTCGGTTCGCACCAGAACCCGCGAACAAACCGAAAGTTCGCGCGAACATTAGAACCCTATTAAATACAATGGATGCGAACGTTCGGATTCTAAAGTGCTAATTATAACGACTATTATCCATGTTATTGTCCGAAACAGAGTTTGGGAACCCGGGTTCTGCACCAGGGGACATGTATCAATGCAAAAAGAAGTTTTAAAAACGGACGTTTTCCGGGAGCAGTCATTTTAATGATGCATAAAGTGAAAAAAAAAAAAAGTCAAATATTCCTTTAAATATTGTACCTGGGGGGTGTCTAAAGTATGCCTGTGAAGTGCCACGTGTTTCCCGTGTTTAGAACTGTCCCTGCACAAAATAACATTTCTAAAGGAAAAAAAGCCATTTAAAACTGCTTGCGGCTTTAATGCAATGTCTGGTCCCGGTAATATGGATGAAAATCTTTAGGAAAAATGGCATAGCTACCCCATCAACCCCCCCCTCCCTACCCCAGCCCATTACCAGCCCCTTTGGGTCTTGTATGGATATTAAGGGGAACCCCGCACACAAAATAAAAAAGCCCCTATATACTCTGAACAGCCGTATACAGGCGGTGCATACAAGACAGGGACTGTAGGTTTGTTCTTATGTAGAATCTGTTTGTAATTTTGAACAGCTGCATTGTTTAAGTGTAGCTCCATGCCAAATTCCTTTTTTTTAGCTTTTTGGAAAACATAGGGAACGGTTATCACCCCTGTCACATTTTTTTTGCTGTCTGTGCCCCTGTTCAGAACATTTCACCTCACTTTGCGTCCCAATGACAACTGTTTTTGAAATGTGGTGTTTGTATTGAAACAAGGATTGGTGATAAAGCATCAGTAGAGAGGAGACACCTTTCTCCCATATTAATTCTTACAGGAGAGAATTTTCCTTCCAAGGGGTAGATTTCCTCTCACTTCCTGTTGTCTTCTTCCGTTTGCAAGTAGTAGTAGTTTGTAAGTTGGATGTTTGAAAGTAGGGACCTTCCGTATATACTCTGCAGAAATTGGCCCCTTAGGTGTTGGTGTTGGCACAACACTGAAAGCACTCACAGTTATTCTTGGTGGGTAGGGATGGGCCCGGTGCTCGATTCGAACCCATGTTCGAATCGAGCACCGGGCGTTCGCTCGCTCGTCGAGCCCAGAACTATTTGGGCCGTTCGCATCACATTCGTGTGATGCGAGCGGCCCCGCAATGCATTGCGGCCGGCGCGGCCGGCGCAGTGCATTGCTGGCTGATGATTGGCCAAGCATGCACTGTGACCCCGCATGCTTGGCCAATCACAGCGCCCGAAACTCGGAGAGCAATAATTGGCTACAGGCAGGACGCCTGTAGCCAATTACAGCTCAGGGGCTTTAGTACATGCCCCACCATTTAAAAGGCCGCCACGCCATCGGCCCCGGTCACATGAGTTCCGGCTTTAGGAGAGATCAGTCTGCTGATTCTGTCTTTGCTTGATACTGAAAGATTTGCTCTTCTTTGCTAAACCATTGGCTATTTCTTTGCTAAACCATTGCTACCTAAGTCATTGATCGTTCATTGCTGCTGATTGCACAGTTAGCGTGTTATTAGCTGCTGCTGGGGATTAGTCTGGTGCGTGCTTACTGTTAGTACAGTATTGCAGTAGTACCAACCGCAGTGCTGTTAGCACAGCATTGCACCCCAACAGCACCCATAGGACTTCTAGTGTGTTAGTGGCAGCAAACAGAGCTCCTATATTTTCTTCTCAGCAGCACCCATAGGACTTCTAGTGTGTTAGTGGCAGCAAACAGAGCTCCTATATTTTCTTCTCAGCAGCACCCATAGGACTTCTAGTGTGTTAGTGGCATCACACAGAGCTCCTATATTTTCTTCTCAGCAGCACCCATAGGACTTCTAGTGTGTTAGTGGCAGCAAACAGAGCTCCTATATTTTCTTCTCAGCAGCACCCATAGGACTTCTAGTGTGTTAGTGGCAGCAAACAGAGCTCCTATATTTTCTTCTCAGCAGCACCCATAGGACTTCTAGTGTGTTAGTGGCAGCAAACAGAGCTCCTATATTTTCTTCTCAGCAGCACCCATAGGACTTCTAATGTGTTAGTGGCATCACACAGAGTTCCTATATTTTCATCTCAGAAGCACCCATAGGACTTCTAGTGTGTTAGTGGCATCACACAGAGCTCCTATATTTTCTTCTCAGAAGCACCCATAGGACTTCTAGTGTGTTAGTGGCAGCAAACAGAGCTCCTATATTTTCTTCTTAGCAGCACCCATAGGACTTCTAATGTGTTAGTGGCATCACACAGAGTTCCTATATTTTCATCTCAGAAGCACCCATAGGACTTCTAGTGTGTTAGTGGCATCACACAGAGCTCCTATATTTTCTTCTCAGAAGCACCCATAGGACTTCTAGTGTGTTAGTGGCAGCAAACAGAGCTCCTATATTTTCTTCTCAGCAGCACCCATAGGACTTCTAGTGTGTTAGTGGCATCACACAGAGCTCCTATATTTTCTTCTCAGCAGCACCCATAGGACTTCTAGTGTGTTAGTGGCAGCAAACAGAGCTCCTATATTTTCTTCTCAGCAGCACCCATAGGACTTCTAGTGTGTTAGTGGCATCACACAGAGCTCCTATATTTTCATCTCAGAAGCACCCATAGGACTTCTAGTGTGTTAGTGGCATCACACAGAGCTCCTATATTTTCTTCTCAGCAGCACCCATAGGACTTCTAGTGTGTTAGTGGCAGCAAACAGAGCTCCTATATTTTCTTCTCAGCAGCACCCATAGGACTTCTAGTGTGTTAGTGGCATCACACAGAGCTCCTATATTTTCATCTCAGAAGCACCCATAGGACTTCTAGTGTGTTAGTGGCATCACACAGAGCTCCTATATTTTCTTCTCAGCAGCACCCATAGGACTTCTAGTGTGTTAGTGGCAGCAAACAGAGCTCCTATATTTTCTTCTCAGCAGCACCCATAGGACTTCTAGTGTGTTAGTGGCATCACACAGAGCTCCTATATTTTCTTCTCAGCAGCACCCATAGGACTTCTAGTGTGTTAGTGGCAGCAAACAGAGCTCCTATATTTTCTTCTCAGCAGCACCCATAGGACTTCTAGTGTGTTAGTGGCATCACACAGAGCTCCTATATTTTCATCTCAGAAGCACCCATAGGACTTCTAGTGTGTTAGTGGCATCACACAGAGCTCCTATATTTTCATCTCAGAAGCACCCATAGGACTTCTAGTGTGTTAGTGGCAGCAAACAGAGCTCCTATATTTTCTTCTCAGCAGCACCCATAGGACTTCTAGTGTGTTAGTGGCATCACACAGAGTTCCTATATTTTCATCTCAGAAGCACCCATAGGACTTCTAGTGTGTTAGTGGCATCACACAGAGCTCCTATATTTTCTTCTCAGCAGCACCCATAGGACTTCTAGTGTGTTAGTGGCAGCAAACAGAGCTCCTATATTTTCTTCTCAGCAGCACCCATAGGACTTCTAGTGTGTTAGTGGCATCACACAGAGCTCCTATATTTTCATCTCAGAAGCACCCATAGGACTTCTAGTGTGTTAGTGGCATCACACAGAGCTCCTATATTTTCATCTCAGAAGCACCCATAGGACTTCTAGTGTGTTAGTGGCAGCAAACAGAGCTCCTATATTTTCTTCTCAGCAGCACCCATAGGACTTCTAGTGTGTTAGTGGCATCACACAGAGCTCCTATATTTTCTTCTCAGCAGCACCCATAGGACTTCTAGTGTGTTAGTGGCATCACACAGAGCTCCTATATTTTCATCTCAGAAGCACCCATAGGACTTCTAGTGTGTTAGTGGCAGCAAACAGAGCTCCTATATTTTCTTCTCAGAAGCACCCATAGGACTTCTAGTGTGTTAGTGGCAGCAAACAGAGCTCCTATATTTTCTTCTTAGCAGCACCCATAGGACTTCTAATGTGTTAGTGGCATCACACAGAGTTCCTATATTTTCATCTCAGAAGCACCCATAGGACTTCTAGTGTGTTAGTGGCAGCAAACAGAGCTCCTATATTTTCTTCTCAGCAGCACCCATAGGACTTCTAGTGTGTTAGTGGCATCACACAGAGCTCCTATATTTTCTTCTCAGCAGCACCCATAGGACTTCTAGTGTGTTAGTGGCATCACACAGAGCTCCTATATTTTCTTCTCAGCAGCACCCATAGGACTTCTAGTGTGTTAGTGGCATCACACAGAGCTCCTATATTTTCATCTCAGAAGCACCAATAGGACTTCTAGTGTGTTAGTGGCAGCAAACAGAGCTCCTATATTTTCTTGTCAGCAGCACACATAGTACCTATAGTGTGTTAGTGTCAGCACCCATAGGACCTACAGTGTGTTGTGAGCACACATAGGAGTTCTATTTTTTATACTATATACACTACCGACTACAATGGCTGGAAGACCGCCAAGGAGAGGCAGAGCGTGCCGAGGCAAGAACACAGGGCAGGCAGGCTCTGTTTCTAGAGACAACAGTGCTGGCCGTGGACGTGGTCGTGCATCGTCATCAGCACGTGGCCATGGGACACGCTTGTCTTTGTTTTCGGCAGCTGGACATGTGGAGCCGCATCATGCCGAAGGCTTGGTAGAATGGATGACCAAGCCCTCCTCATCCTCCTCATCCTCTCTCACCCAGGCTCAGGGTACTGGCAGAGCAGCTGCCAACGCGTACTCAATGGCATCATCAGCCACCCCTTCCCTAGACCCACCATGTCCTCCTGAGGAGTCCCCCGAACTGTTTGAGCACAGTGTTGGGTACATGCTCCAGGAGGATGCCCAACGATTCGAAGGCTCGGATGATGATACCCAGCTTGAGGAAGTCAGTAGTGTGCGCGCAGAGAGAGGGGATGCTGAAGGACAGCAATCTGGCAGTAGTGTTCCACCAGCTGCAGCTTACTGCCAGGTTTGCTCTAGTGGTGAAGAGGGAGGGGATGATGAGGTCACTGACTCCACGTGGGTGCCTGAAGGGAGAGAGGAGGAGGAGGAGGAGGATGCAGCGTCACATGTCCAACGAGGCAGGATGCCCCCTGGAGGCCAGCTAGAGGCCAGCACAGCAACTGTACCACACCGCAGAGCTCCGCCTGTGCAGGGCGCTGCCTCTGCACGTTATCACAAAAGTTCTTTGGTGTGGGCCTTTTTTGAGACGAGTGCATCAGATCGCACCACTGCTATTTGCAATATTTGTCTCAAGCGTATCTCGCGTGGCCAAAACATCAGCCGCTTGGGCACCACAAGCATGAGCAGACATATGTCGACCTGCCATGCAGCTCGTTGGCAAGCACACATAAAAGACCCACACCAAAGAACAAAGCGGACCTCTCCTTGCTCCTCATCAGCTGGGATCTCCATCCCCACTATATCTTCAGTCCTCTCTGAAAGCTGCTCTGAGAGGACTGAAGGTGTAGAATTAGGTGTGTCACAACCAAGTACTTGCAGTACACCGACGTCCGATTGTAGCAGGCAAATTTCCCTGCCCCAGCTGCTGGACCGTCGAAAGAAGTATACTCCCAGCCATCCACATGCCCAGCGGTTGAATGCTAGCTTGGCTAAATTGCTAGCACTTCAACTGCTGCCTTTTCAGTTGATAGACTCGGCCCCCTTCCGTGAGTTTGTTCAATGTGCGGTTCCTCAGTGGCAGGTTCCCAAACGCCACTTTTTCTCACGGAAGGCGATTCCGTCTCTCTACTGGCATGTGGAAGGCAATGTCCATGCCTCGCTGGACAGGGCGGTCAGCGGTAAGGTGCATATTACCGCTGACTCATGGTCCAGCAGGCATGGACAGGGACGTTATCTTTCTTTCACGGCCCATTGGGTCACTCTATTGGCAGCTGGGAGGGATGCAGGACAAGGTGCAGTAGTGTTGGAGGTTGTTCCGCCACCACGCCTCCAAAATGCTACTACTGGTTGTGACACACCTCTCTCCTCCACCCCCTCCTCTTCTTCTTCCTCCATGTCCTCTTCGAGTGCTCTGTCCTCGGAACCAGCGGTGCTCCGTAGGCGTACAAGGGGCTACGCGAGTACGCAGGCAAAAAGATGCCATGCCGTGCTTGCGCTGGTGTGTTTGGGGGACAGGAGCCACACTGGGCCAGAGGTTCTGGCAGCTCTGCAGGGGCAGGCCGAGAGGTGGTTGACGCCACGCCAGCTTAAGCCAGGAATGGTCGTTTCTGATAATGGCACCAACCTCCTCTCCGCCCTGCGACAGGGGCAGCTCACCCATGTGCCCTGTATGGCTCACGTCCTCAACCTGGTGGTGCAGCGGTTCTTGGGCAGGTTCCCAGGCTTACAGGATGTCCTGAGGCAGGCCAGGAAAGTCTGTGTGCATTTCCGCCGATCTTATAATGCCAGTGCTCGGCTGACTGAGCTGCAAAAGGAGCTGAACCTGCCCAAGAACCGCCTAATATGTGACATGCCCACCAGGTGGAACTCAACGTTGGCCATGCTGCAGCGACTGCACACGCAGCAGAGGGCCATCAATGAGTACCTTTGCGACTACGGCACCAGGACAGGGTCAGGGGAGCTTGGCTTTTTTCCCCACGCCAGTGGAGCATGATCAGGGATGCATGCACTGTCCTCTCACCATTTGAGGAGGCCACGAGGATGGTGAGCAGTGACAGTGCATGCATCAGTGACACTGTACCTCTTGTCCACCTGTTGGAGCATACGCTGCGTGGGATAATGGACAGGGCACTTGAGGCAGAACAGAGGCAGGAAGAGGAGGACTTCCTTGTCTCTCAAGGCCCCCTTTATCCAGACAATGTTCCTTCTGTCCCACCCATCACACAGGAAGAGGAGGAGGAGGAGGAGGAGGATTGTGTGAGCATGGAGGTGGAGCCTGGCACTCAGCATCAGCAGCAGCAGTCTTTTAGGGATGATGTACAGTCCCAACAAACCAGTGGACTTGTACGTGGCTGGGAGGAGGTGGCTGGCGATCATGTCATCCTCAGTGACCCAGAAGACTCCGGACCGAATGCCTCAGCTAACCTACGCTGCATGGCCTCCCTGATCCTGCAAAGCCTGCGGAAGGATCCTCGTGTTCTTCGGATCAAGGAGAGTGACCATTACTGGCTGGCCACTCTCCTTGATCCACGGTACAAGGGTAAGGTTGCGGACCTTATCTTGCCGTCGCAGAGGGAGCAGAGGATGAGACATCTCAGGGAGGCCTTGCAGAAAGGTCTGTGCAACGCGTTCCCAGAAACTGGGAGGTTACAAACTCCTGGTCCTGGACGACGAGTTGCTGAGGCTTCGGTCAGTAGCAGAAGGAGCGGTGGGGAAGGTGGACGTCTGACCGATGCGTTCAGACAATTTTTTAGTCCGCAGCCCCAAGGTATGATCGGTTCCAGCAACCATCGCCAGCGTCTGATATACATGGTGCAGGAATACCTAGGGGCAAGGTCAGACTTGGACACCTTTCCCACCGAAAATCCTCTGGCTTACTGGGTCCTGAGGATGGATCACTGGCCAGAGCTTGCACAGTATGCAATTGAGCTACTGGCCTGTCCTGCATCCAGCGTTCTTTCCGAACGCACATTCAGTGCTGCTGGAGGATTTGTCACCGATCATAGGGTGCGCCTGTCCACCGACTCGGTTGATCGACTGACCTTCATAAAAATGAATCAGTCTTGGATCACCACCAGCTACCAGACACCTGAAGCGGATATAACGGAATAATTTATAATGTCACATCCCTTCAAGACTGCCTATGCTGATGCTGAGTGACTGTCCTGTTATGTTCACTGTCTATCCTCTTCCTCCTCCTCAATGATCCATGCCACCACACCAGTGCCTAAGGCACAATTTTTCAGCCCCTGTATAACAGGGGCGTGTAATTACAATTTTTTAAAAAGATGCTTCGCAACAGGTGTGACTGCTGTGCTCAGAGTACAGTATCTGTGAGGGGTTGCAGTGTTGTGGCACCAGCACCAGTGCCTAAGGCACAATTTTTCAGCCCCTGTTGGGGCGTGTAATTACAATTTTTAGGCAATGCTTTGCAACAGGTCTCATTGCTGTGCTCAGAGTACAGTATCTGTGAGGGGTTGCAGTGTTGTGGCACCAGCACCAGTGCCTAAGGCACAATTTTTCAGCCCCTGTATAACAGGGGCGTGTAATTACAATTTTTTAAAAAGATGCTTCGCAACAGGTGTGACTGCTGTGCTCCAAGTACAGTATCTGTGAGGGGTTGCAGTGTTGTGGCACCAGCACCAATGCCTAAGGCACAATTTTTCAGCCCCTGTTTAACAGGGGCGTGTAATTACAAATCTTGATCTAATAGTTCACAGCAGGGCCCATTCCTGCGCCCACCAAGAGTAACTATGAGGGCCTACAGTCTTGTGGCAACACCGTCCACCACCACCACCACCACCAAAGGCCCAATTTTTCTGCCCTGTTCAACAGGTGCATGCAATTACAAATCTTGATCTAATAACTCACAGCAGGGCCCATTCCTGCACCCACCAAGAGTAACTGTGAGGGCTTACAGTCTTGTGGCAACACCGTCCACCACCACCACCACCACCACCAAAGGCCCAATTTTTCTGCCCGGTTCAACAGGTGCATGCAAGTACAAATCTTGATCTATTAACTCACAGCAGGGCCCATTCCTGTGCCCACCAGTCTTGTGGCTACACCAACATCTAATAGGGCAAATTTCTGCAGAGTATATACGGCAGGCCCCTACTTTCAAACATCCAACTTACAAACGACTCCTACTTGCAAACGGCAAGAGAAAACAGGAAGTGAGAGGAAATCTACCCCTAGGAAGGAAAATTCTATCCTGTTAGATTTAATTTGGGAAAAAGGTATCTCCTCTCTACTGATGCTTTATCACCAATCCTTGTTTCAATTAAAACCCCACTTTTCCAAAAACATTTGTCATTGGGACGGAAAGTGAGGTGACATGTTCTGAACAGATGTGCAAAGACAGCAAATGTTACAGGGGTGATAACCCCTCCCTATGTTCTCCAAAAAGCTTAAAAATTGATTTTTTTGGGATGTAGCTACACTTCATAATGTACCTGTTCAGATTCTACTTAAGAACAAACCTACAGTCCATGTCTTGTTTGCACCACCTATATACTGCTGTTCAGAGTATATAGGGTTGTAGGTATAGGGTTTTATTTTGGGTGCGGGGTCCCCCTTAGTATCCATAGAAGACCCAAAGGGGCTGGGGTGGGGGGGGGGGTGATGGGGTAGCCATGCCATTTTTCTCAAGGATTTTCAGCCATATGGCGGCCAGGACAAGACATGACATTAAAGCCGCAAGTGGTTTTAAATGGCTTCTTTTTTTCCTTTACAAATGTCATTTTGTGCAAGGACAGTTCTAAACACGGGAAACACATGCCACTTCACAGGCATACTTTAGACACCCCCCAGGTACCATATTTAAAGGAAAATTTCACTTTTTTTTTTTTCACTTTATGCATCATTAAAATGACTGCTCCCGAAAAAACTTTAGTTTTTAAAATTTCTTTTTGCATTGATATATGTCCCCTGGGGCAGGACCCGGGTCCCCAAACCTGTTTTATGACATTAACATGCATATTGGCCGTTGTAATTAGCAATTTTGATTTCGAACGTTCGCGTCCATTATAACGAATAGGGTTCGAAAATTCGCGCGAACTTTCGGTCCGTTCGAAGGTTCTGGTGCGAACCGAACCCGGGGGTGTTCGGCTCATCCCTATTGGTGGGTGCTGGAATGCCCTGCTGTCAAGTATAATATCAGGAATTGTAATAACATATAATTGTTGATCAGTGGTAGTAAAAATTGGGCCTTTGATGGTGGTGCTGGTGCCACAACACTGTAAGGCCTGACAGTTACTCTTGGTGGGCGCAGCAATGGTCCCTGCTGTGAATTATTAGATCAATAATTATAATTGCATGCCCCTGTTGAACAGGGGCTGAAAAACTGTGCCTTTGGTGGTGGTGGTGGTGGTGATGGTGTTGCTGGTGCCACAACACTGTAAGGCCTGACAGTTACTCTTGGTGGGCGCAGCAATGGGCCCTGCTGTGAATTATTAGATCAATAATTATAATTGCATGCCCCTGTTGAACAGGGGCTGAAAAATTGGGCCTTAGGCACTGGTGGCACAACACTGCAACCCCTCACAGATACTGTACTTGGAGCACAGCAATGAGGCCTGTTGCAAAGTATTGCATCAAAAATTTTAATTACACGCCCCTGTTAAACAGGGGCTGAAAAATTGGGCCTTAGCCACTGGTGGCGTCACCCATAAACCAAAATGATCTTCCAAGCTATCATCGTTAATCGTATCATTGAGGAGGAGGAGGATAGCCAGACAACATAACAGCACAGGCACTCAGCATCAGCATCAGTCTTGAAGGGATGTGACATTTTAAAATCAATTAGTCTGTTATATCAGCATCTGGTGTGTGGTAGCTGGTGGTGATCCAAGACTGGTTCATCTTGATGAAAGTCAGTCGATCAACCGAGTCGGTGGACAGGCACACCCTGTGATCCGTGACAAATCCTCCAGCAGCACTGAATGTGCGTTCTGAAAGAACGCTGGATGCAGGACAGGCCAGTAGCTCAATTGCATACTGTGCAAGCTCTGGCCAGTGATCCATCCTCAAGACCCAGTAAGCCAGAGGATTTTCGGTGGGGAAGGTGTCCAAGTCTGACCTTGCCCCTAGGTATTCCTGCACCATGTATATCAGACGCTGGCGATGGTTGCTGGAACCGATCATACTTTGGGGCTGCGGACTAAAGAATTGTCTGAACGCATCGGTCAGACGGCCACCTTCCCCACCGCTCCTTCTTTGACTGCCCGAAGCCTCAGCAACTCGTTGTCCAGGACCAGGAGTTTGTAACCTCCCAGTCTCTGGGAACACGTTGCACAGACCTTTCTGCAAGGCCTCCCGGAGTTGTCTCATCCTCTGCTCCCTCTGCGACGGTACGATAAGGTCCGCAACCTTACCCTTGTACCGTGGATCAAGGAGAGTGGCCAGCCAGTAATGGTCCCTCTCCTTGATCCGAAGAATACGAGGATCCTTCCGCAGACTTTGCAGGATCAGGGAGGCCATGCAGCGTAGGTTAGCTGAGGCATTCAGTCTGGAGTCCTCTGGGTCACTAAGGACGACATGATCCGCAGCCACCTCCTCCCAGCCACGTACAAGTCCACTGGTTTCTTGGGACTGTAAATCATCCCTAAAAGACTGCTGCTGATGATGCTGAGTGCCAGCCTCCACCTCCATGCTGACACAATCCTCCTCCTCCTCCTCCTCCTCTTCCTGTGCGATGGGTGGGACAGAAGGAACACTGTCTGGGTAAAGGGGGCCTTGAGAGGCAAGGAAGTCCTCCTCTTCCTGCCTCTGTTCTGCCTCAAGTGCCCTGTCCATTATTCCACTCAGCGTGTGCTCCAACAGGTGGACAAGAGGTACAGTGTCACTGATGCATGCACTGTCACTGCTCACCATCCTCGTGGCCTCCTCAAATGGTGCCAGGACAGTGCATGCATCCCTGATCATGCCCCACTGGCGTGGTGAAAAAAACCCGAGCTCCCCTGACCCTGTCCTGGTGCCGTAGTCGCACAGGTACTCATTGATGGCCCTCTGCTGCGTGTGCAGCCGCTGCAGCATGGCCAACGTTGAGTTCCACCTGGTGGGCATGTCACATATAAGGCGGTTCTTGGGCAGGTTCAACTCCTTTTGAAGCTCAGCCAGGTGAGCACTGGCATTATAAGATCTGCGGAAATGCACACAGACTTTCCTGGCCTGCCTCAGGACATCCTGTAAGCCCGGGTACCTGCCCAAGAACCGCTGCACCACCAGGTTAAGGACGTGAGCCATACAGGGCACATGGGTCAGTTGTCCCTGTCGGAGGGCGGAGAGGAGGTTGGTGCCATTGTCGCAAACCACCATTCCTGGCTTAAGCTGGCGTGGCGTCAACCACCTCTCGGCCTGCCCCTGCAGAGCAGACAGGACCTCTGCCCCAGTGTGGCTTCTGTCCCCCAAACACACCAGCGCAAGCACGGCATGGCATCTTTTTGCCTGCGTACTTGCGTAGCCCCTTGAACGCCTACGGAGCACCGCTGGTTCCGAGGACAAACCACAGGAAGAGGCCATGGAGGAAGAAGAAGAGGAGGGGGTGGAGGAGAGAGGTGTGTCACAACCAGTAGTAGCATTTTGGAGGCGTGGCGGTGGAACAACCTCCAACACTACTGCACCTTGTCCTGCATCCTTCCCAGCTGCCAAAAGAGTGACCCAATGGGCCGTGAAAGAAAGGTAACGTCCCTGTCCATGCCTGCTGGACCATGAGTCAGCGGTAATATGCACCTTACCGCTGACCGCCCTGTCCAGCGAGGCCAAGACATTGCCTTCCACATGCCTGTAGAGAGCCGGAATAGCCTTCCGTGCGAAAAAGTGTCGTTTGGGAACCTGCCACTGAGGAACCGCACATTGCACAAACTCACGGAAGGGGGCCGAGTCTACCAACTGAAAAGGCAGCAGTTGAAGCGCTAGCAATTTAGCCAAGCTTGCATTCAACCGCTGGGCATGTGGATGGCTGGGAGTGAACTTCTTTCGACGGTCCAGCAGCTGGGGCAGGGAAATTTGCCTGCTAGAATCGGACGTTGGTGTACTGCTAGCAGAGTGCCCGCAAGTACTTGCCTGTGTCACACCTAATTCTACACCTTCATTCCTCTCAGAGCAGGTTTCAGAGAGGAGTGAAGGTATAGTGGGGTTGGAGATCCCAGCTGATGCGGTGCAAGAAGAGGTCAGCTTTGTTCTTTGGTGTGGGTCTTTAAGGTAGGCTTGCCAACGAGCTGCATGGCAGGTCAACATATGTCTGATCAAGCATGTGGTGCCCAAGCGGCTGATGTTTTGGCCACGCGATATACGCTTGAGACATATGTTGCAAACAGCAGCTGTGCGATCTGATGCACTCGCCTCAAAAAAGGCCCACACCAAAGAACTTTTTGAATGACGGGCAGAGGCAGCGCCCTGCACAGGCGGAGCTCTGCAGTGTGATTCCGTCGGTGTGCTGCCCATACGCTGGCCACTCAAGGGCATCCTGCCTCGTTGGAGATGTGCCTCCTCCTCCTCCTCCTCCTCCTCTCTCCTATTAGGCACCCACGTGGAGTCAGTGACCTCATCATCCCCTCCCTCCTCATCACTGGAGCCAATCTGGCAGTATGCTGCAGCTGCTGGAACATGACTGCCAGATTGGTGTCCTTCTTGAGCATCCCCTCTCTCTGCTCTCACGCTGCTGCCTTCCTCTAGCTGGGTATCATCATCAGATCCTTCCAAACGCTGGGCATCCTCCTGGAGCATGTACCCAACACTGTGCTCAAACAGTTCGGGGGACTCCTCAGGAGGAGGGCATGGTGGGTCTAGGGAAGGATTGACTAATGAAGATAATGATACCAGAGAAGAGGACGCTTTGGCAGCTGCTTTGCCACTACCCTGAGCCTGGGTGAGAGAGGATGAGGAGGATGAGGTGGGCTTGGTCATCCACTCTACCAAGTCTTCGGCATGATGTGGCTCAACATGTCCAGCTGCCGAAAACAAGGACAAGCGTGTCCCATGGCCATGTGCTGATGACAATGCACCGCGTACACGACCAGCACTGTTGCCCCCAGACACAGAGCCTGCTTGCCCTCTTTTTTTGCCTCCTGACTGTCTGCCTCTCCTTGGTTGCCTTCCAGACATTTTAATGGATGGCCTGCAGGGACATGGGAAAAACAGCAATAAGGGCTACCTTCAGGTGTATATTGTGCAGGAGGCTTAGCAACAATGACACTGACACTGTCCCCTGCCTATCCTTCTCTGTCCCTAAACACAAGGATTGAAAATATGGTTCAGCAAAAAAGTTTTAGAACAGAATAGCACACTGACACTTTCCCTCACTGTCCTACTCTGTCCCTCCCTACAAACAAGATTTAGCACAGAATAGCACACTGATAATTTCTACGAGTGTCCTTCTCTGTCCCTCAACTCAGGGATTGAAAATATGGAACAGCAAAATAGTTTTAGAACAGAATAGCACACTGTCAGTTTCCCTCACTGTAGCTCTCTGTCCCTCAACTCAAGGATTGAAAATATGGTTCAGTAAAATAGTTTTAGAACACAATAGCACACTGACACTTTCCCTCACTGTAGCTCTCTGTCCCTCAACTCAAGGATTGAAAATATGGAACAGCAAAATTGATTTAGAACAGAATAGCACACTGTCAGTTTCCCTCACTGTACCTCTCTGTCCCTCAACTCAAGGATTGAAAATATGGAACAGCAAAATTGATTTAGAACAGAATAGCACACTGTCAGTTTCACTCACTGTACCTCTCTGTCCCTCAACTCAAGGATTGAAAATATGGTTCAGCAAAATAGTTTTAGAACACAATAGCACACTGACACTTTCCCTCACTGTCCTACTCTGTCCCTCCCTACAAACAAGATTTAGCACAGAATATCACACTGATAATTTCTACGAGTGTCCTTCTCTGTCCCTCAACTCAGGGATTGAAAATATGGAACAGCAAAATAGTTTTAGAACAGAATAGCACACTGTCAGTTTCCCTCACTGTACCTCTCTGTCCCTCAACTCAAGGATTGAAAATATGGAACAGCAAAATTGATTTAGAACAGAATAGCACACTGTCAGTTTCACTCACTGTAGCTCTCTGTCCCTCAACTCAAGGATTGAAAATATGGTTCAGCAAAATAGTTTTAGAACAGAATAGCACACTGTCAGTTTCCCTCACTGTAGCTCTCTGTCCCTCAACTCAAGGATTGAAAATATGGAACAGCAAAATTGATTTAGAACAGAATAGCACACTGTCAGTTTCACTCATTGTACCTCTCTGTCCCTCAACTCAAGGATTGAAAATATGGTTCAGCAAAATAGTTTTAGAACACAATAGCACACTGACACTTTCCCTCACTGTAGCTCTCTGTCCCTCAACTCAAGGATTGAAAATATGGTTCAGCAAAATAGTTTTAGAACAGAATAGCACACTGTCAGTTTCCCTCACTGTAGCTCTCTGTCCCTCAACTCAAGGATTGAAAATATTGAACAGCAAAATAGTTTTAGAACAGAACAGCACACTGTCAGTTTCCCTCACTGTACCTCTCTGTCCCTCAACTCAAGGATTGAAAATATTGAACAGCAAAATAGTTTTAGAACAGAATAGCACACTGTCAGTTTCACTCACTGTAGCTCTCTGTCCCTCAACTCAAGGATTGAAAATATGGTTCAGCAAAATAGTTTTAGAACAGAATAGCACACTGTCAGTTTCCCTCACTGTACCTCTCTGTCCCTACAAACAAGGATTAGCACAGAATAGCACACTGTCACTGACACTCTCCCTACCTATCCTTATTTGTCCCTAAACACAAGGAATCCAGGATTAGTAAAGGAAAAAAAATGACACTGTCCCTGCCTATGCTTCTCTTTCCCTGCTCCGGAACACACTACACAAGGCCACCGCGCTGGCGGCCTTTTATAGTGTGGGGCGTGTACTAAACCCCATCAGCAATAATTGGCCACAGGCATCCTGCCTGTGGCCAATCATTGCTCTCCTCGCTGCCGGCGCTGTGATTGGCCAAGCATGCGGGGTCACAGTGCATGCTTGGCCAATCACAGCGCCTGGATGACACTGCGATGGCGTAGTGCATTGTGGGCCGTTCGCGTCACTCGAATTTGGCGCGAACGGCCCAAATCGTTCGATCTTCGTCGAACGATCGAACAGCCGATGTTCGAGTCGAACGTATGTTCGACTCGAACACGAAGCTCATCCCTAATGCTTAACCACTTCAATGCCCAGCCATAGTAATATGACGCCCACAGATGGGATCTCCCATCCTGGGTGGGCGTCATATGACGTCCTGGGCTTTGTGGGGGGGATATCTGAATGATGCCTGCAGCTAGAGGCATCATTCAGATATCCTTCTCTTCTGCTGGCGATTCTGCGCATGATAAGAATGATCATAGCGGCAGTTCCGATGCTTGATCGTTCTTATAGGCAGCGGGAGGGGACATCCCCCCCTCCCGCGCCATCCGGTGCTTCTCCCCCTCCCTTGCCATCAGGGGCCCGTAGAAAGAATCATCCAGCGCCGGTGTCTTGTCACATGACGAGCATAGAGATGACTGGTGACCAGATGGTCACCAGTCATCTTTATGACTTTATGACTGCCGGAGGCCCGGGCGTGACGTTATGACGTCACGTCCGTGTTTCCAGAAGTAAACAAAGCCGCGATTGCGGCTAGTAAGCATGAGATCGGTGAATTTTTTTTCACAATCTCATGCTTTCCAGCCTGGAGGAGAGATGTGGGGTCTTATTGACCCCGTATCTCTCCATAAAGAGGACCTGTCACACACCTTTCCTATCACAAGGGATGTTTACATTCCTTGTAATAGGAATAAAAGTGATCAAAAGAAAAAATGTAAAAAATGTGTAAAAAAATAAAAAATTAAGTAAAATAATAATAAAAAAAATATATATTTTTTTTTTAAACGCCACTGTCCCCGGTAGCTCGCGCTCAGAAGAGAACGCACACGTAAGTCCCGCCCACATATGTAAATGCCGTTCAAACCACATATGTGAGGTATCGCCGCATGCGTTAGAGCGAGAGCAGCAATTCTAGCACTAGACCTACTCTCTAAACTGGTAACCTGTAAAAAAATTCAAAGCGTCTCCTTTGAAGATTTTTAAGTACCAAAGTTTGGCGCCATTCCATGAGTGTGCGCAATTTTAAAGCGTGACATGTTAGGTATGTATTTACTCGCTGTAACATCATCTTTCATATTTTACAAAAAAATTGGTCTGATGCCGCGTACACACGCTCATTATTCACGGCGGTTAAAAAACCGCCGTGAATAATGACAGGAAAAATGAGGGAACCGCTTCGGTTCCAAGGGTTCCCTACACACAGTCGTTTTTCCCGTCATTTTTTCTCTTGACGAGAAAAACGACCGTCTGTGGGCTCCGCGGCAGTGTCTCCCTATGGGAAAACTGCCGCGGAAAAAAATGATGGAAAAAACTATTAGAAAATTTAGAACATGTTCTAATTTTTCTCGTAGTTTTTTATGCCATTTTTCTCGACGAGAAAAATGACATAAAGCCCACAGACGATCGTTTTTCTCGGCGAAAAAAAGAAATGCCGTTTTTCTCGTCGAGAAAAGCGGTCGTGTGTACGCGGCATAACTTTACTGTTTTGTTATTTTTTAATTCATGAAACCATTTTTTCCCCAAAAAAAGGCGTTTGAAAAATTATTGTGCAAATACCGTGCAAGATAAAAAGTTGCAATGACTGTCATTTTATTCCCTAGGGTGTCTGCTAAAAAAAAATATATAATGTTTGGGGGTTCTGAGTAATTTTCTAGCAAAAGAATGATGATTTGTACATGTAGGAGAGAAGTGCCAGAATAGCTCCGGTATGGAAGTGGTTAAAGTGAAAAAAAAAAGTTAAATATATTCCTTTAACCACTTCCTTACTGGGCACAGGCGAAATTTCAGCTTTCAGCACTGTCACGCTTTGAATGACAATTGCGCGGTCGTGCGACGTGGCTTCTCAAACAAAATTGACGTCCTTTTTTTCGCACAAATAGAGCTTTCTTTTGGTGGTATTTGATCACCTCGGCGGTTTTTATTTTTTGCGCTATAAACAAAAATAGAGCGACAATTTTGAAAAAAAAGCAATATTTCTTACACTTTGCTATAATAAATATCCCAATTTTTTTTTTTTTTATATTTTTTTCCTCAGTTTAGGCCGATACGTATTCTTCTACATATTTTTAGTAAAAAAAATCGCAATCAGCATTTATTGATTGGTTTGCGCAAAAGTTATAGCGTTTACAAAATAGGGGGTAGTTTTATGGCATTTTTATAATTTTTTTTTTTTATTAGTAATGGCGGCGATCAGTGATTTTTTTTGTGACTGCGACATTATGGCGGACACATCGGACACTTTTGACACTAATTTGGGACCATTCACATTTATACAGCGAACAGTGCTATAAATATGCACTGATTACTGTATAAATATGACTGGCAGGGAAGGGGTTAACACTAGGGGCGAGGAAGGGGTTAAATGTGTTCCCTATTAGTGATTCTTACTGTGGGGGGAGGGGACTGACTGGGGGAGGAGACCGATCTGTGTCCCTATGTACAAGGGACACAGCATCGGTCCCCTCTCCCTGACAGGACATGGATCTCTGTGTTTACACACAGAGATCCATGTCCTTGTCTCTGTAACCGCCGATCGCGGGTGCCTGGCGGACATCGCGGCCGCCAGGCACGCGCATCGGCATTGCAGTGAAGCGCCGGGCACGTGCGCGCGCCGCCGGCGGCGCTCGCGCGCCCCCCAGTGGCCAAATAGAGGAGGCCGTATAATAACGGCCTCCCGGCATTTGACAACCACCTTGCGGCTGTATATTCTCGTACGGCGGGCGCGAGGTGGTTAAATATCGTACCTGGGGGGTGTCTAAAGTATGCCTGTGAAGTGGCACGTGTTTCCTGTGTTTAGAACTGTCCCTGCACAAAATGACATTTCTAAAGGAAAAAAAGTCATTTAAAACTGCTTGTGGCTTTAATGTAATGTCTGGTCCCGGTAATATGGATGAAAATCATTGAGAAAAAGGGCATGGGTACCCCCCCCCCCAGCCCATTACCAGCCCCTTTAAGTCTTGTATGAATATTAAGGCGGTGCAAACAAGACAGGGACTGTAGGTTTGATCTTAAGTAGAATCTGTTTGAAATTTGGAACAGGTACATTGTTTAAGTGTAGCTCCAGCCCAAAAATCTGTTTTTAAGCTTTTTGGAAAACATAGGGAAGGGTTATCACCCCTGTAACATTTGTTTTGCTGTCTGTGCACCTGTTCAGAACATTTCACCTCACTTTCCGTCCCAATGACAAATGTTTTTAAAAAATTTGTTTTTTTTTATTGAAACAAGGATTGGTGATAAAGCATCAGTAGAGAGGAGACACCCTTTTCCCATATTAACTCTTACAGGAGAGAATTTCCCTGACCAGTGTACGCGAGATACCTCCCCACACATTACCCTTACCAGTTTACCCTTATTTAACCTATACCTTAACTTAGCCAATCTATAGTAATTTAGACCACACCAGAGTTGGAGTATAAATGGCCACAACAGCCTTTTTATTAAAACAATATTAGGTAAAAACTCCATATAAAATATACTTTACTTCAATAACTTTATTAACACATTTTAACATTATAACCCCCAGTCTGTTGGTCTCTGACGGCACCCCTGAACTTTTTGAACCCTTTTTTACACCAATACACTGCGGGACCAAAATTTTAGAACCATAACAAGCCTCCAGCCCTATAACAGCTCGGAGACAACCCCTTCCCTCAGTGCAACCATACCCGTACTCAGGGCCGGCCCTACCATGGGACCCGATGGTACCCCGGTCCCAGGCGGCACTTTAAGGGGGGCGGCAAATTGCCGCCCGTCAGCCAGCGACATTCCGTGTCTCCTACTGATTTTCCTTTCCTGTGTCCCCGATTTTCCAGCCGCCATGTTTAGTGTCCGGCGCCCTGTGATTGGACGAATGGGGGTCATGTGCGGCGTGGGGCTGGCCTGTCAGCGATCGCTCTAGAAGTCCCGCCTCCGCACATGACCGCCATACGCCCAATCACAGTGCGCCGGGAAACACGAACATGGTGGCGGGAGACAAGCACTGGAAGTGTGAGCTGTCTTCGCCTCCGCCTGTCCCTCTGCTTTGTTACGGCGCGGTGGAGATGGGATCATGGAGGTGCAGGCGTGCAGCGTCTGACACCATGGAGCGGGCTGCGGGTGGATGGCGCTGGGGGGAAGTTGGGACGCCAAAGCAGTTCTGCACATCCAGTGCTGAGGTCCGGAGGAGAGTCCTGGTGAAGAGCAGACAAAGGTAAGGAGGACTCAAAGGATGGATTTGCACCGAGCTGTGGGGAGGGGGTCGGGTGTGAGTACTGCAGGAAGTAGGACTCCTACTGTAGGAGTCAGGTGGGTCTGTGTAGTAGGTCAGTGTAGGTGTAAGGTCGGTGGGTCAGTGTATGTGTCAGTCAGTGTAATAGTCAGTGTTGCTGTCAGGTCAGTGTGATGTGAGTAGTGCAGGATGTAGGAGTGAGGTAGGTGTCAGGTAGGTCAGTGTAGGTGTCAGGTAGGTCAGTGTAGGGGTCAGTGTAATGGTCATGTAGGTCAGGTGGGTCAGTGTAATGTGAGTAGTTCAGGAAGTAGGGGTCAGTGTAGGGGTCAGGGTAGGGGTCAGTGTAGGGGTCAGGGTAATGGTCATGTGGGTCAGTGTAATGTGAGTAGTTCAGGAAGTAGGGGTCAGTGTAGGGGTCAGGGTAGGGGTCAGTGTAGGGGTCAGGGTAATGGTCATGTGGGTCAGTGTAATGTGAGTAGTGCAGGAAGTAGGAGTCAGGTGGGTCAGTGTAATGTGAGTAGTTCAGGAAGTAGGGGTCAGTGTAGGGGTCAGGGTAGGGGTCAGTGTAGGGGTCAGGGTAATGGTCATGTGGGTCAGTGTAATGTGAGTAGTGCAGGAAGTAGGAGTCAGGTGGGTCAGTGTAATGTGAGTAGGGTAGGGGTCAGGGTAGGGGTCAGGGTAGGGGTCAGTGTAGGGGTCAGTGTAGGGGTCAGAGTAATGGTCATGTAGGTCAGGTGGGTCAGTGTAATGTGAGTAGTGCAGGAAGTAGGGGTCAGTGTAGGGGTCAGGGTAGGGGTCAGTGTAGGGGTCAGGGTAATGGTCATGTGGGTCAGTGTAATGTGAGTAGTGCAGGAAGTAGGAGTCAGGTGGGTCAGTGTAATGTGAGTAGGGTAGGGGTCAGGGTAGGGGTCAGGGTAGGGGTCAGGGTAATGGTCATGTAGGTCAGGTGGGTCAGTGTAATGTGAGTAGTGCAGGAAGTAGGAGTCAGGTGGATCAGTGCATGTGTCACGTAGGTGTGTCAGGGGGTCAGTGTAGGGGTCAGATAGGTCACATGTGTTCAAAAAATGTGCAGCGCTATGTGGTTAAAACCATGTGTGAAATAAATGTTAAACCTTGAAATGTGAAAAATTAATATATGAAAAATTAATTAAAAAGAAAACTAATGCAGAGTCCAAAAAGAACACAACATAGTCCGTGAAGAGTTAATTCCAAAAGCAAATCCATGAAGGGTTAAGGGCTGTAGCCAATAAAGAGACTAGGGTCTAGTGGAGCATAATAAAATAAAAATAAACATTTCTTGATCAGTTTAGGTCGATATGTATTCTTCTACATATGTTTGGTAAAAAAAATGCAATGTGTATATTGATTAGTTCGCGCAAAAGTTATACCGTCTACAAAATAGAGGATAGATTTATGGCATTTTTATTATTATTATTTTTTTTTTACTAGTGTAGCGGGGTCTGGTGATCTGCGATTTTTAGCTAGACTGTGACATTGCGGTGGACAGATTAGACACTTTTGACACTTTTTTGGGACCAGTGACATTTATACAGCGATCTGTGCTATAAAAATGCACTGATTAATGTGTAAATGTCACTGGCAGGAAAGGGGTTAAATGTGTTCCCTGGGAGGTGTTTCTAACTGGGGGGGATGGGACTGACTGTAGGAGGAGAGAGATCTCTGTTCCTAATCACTAGGAAGAGCAGATCTGTCTCTCCTCCCCTGTCAGAATAGGGATCTGTCTGTTTACATTAACAGATCCCCGTTCTGGCTCTCTGGAGCGATCGCGGCCACCAGCCACGCACAGGTCCTTTTATACTCCTTTACATGTATAGAGCCATGACAGGTCCACTTTAGTTATCATGATATAAAATAATGAATGTGGGGTATTTGGTGGGCGTGATTTTTTTTTGGGGGGGGGCAGCATTTAATTCTTGGTACCAGGCAGCACAATGTCTTGGGCCGGCACTGCCCGTACTCCAGCGGACACCGTTCCACTGAAATACACCAGAGGGGCACATACCACCGATGAGCCCCCACCACTTCCATACCATCTGTTTTCTGCCACCGTCAAAGACCAAAGACACCGCCATCACACAGCTGTTACGATGACCGTATTCCCTCCGACCTGAAAGACAAGAAAAACAACAGCCAGACAACACCAAAACAACAAGGAGGGTGGGTGGGAAAAACTTCCTCTCCTTAACTGTCCCCACACAAAATGATGCCGAATGTACCCTCCCCCAGTTATTTAAAGCGCCCCTCCCCTCCCATTAAAATTCACCTCTGTCTCCACCCTCTCACTTTTCTCATTGCTGTTAACCCCTTCCTGTCTGTACTCTCCACCTAGTCATGCACGGCCCTTCATTATTTTCTTCTTTGTCTCTTCATTCCGGGCCTCCCTTGACCAGTGTACTCGAGATACCTCCCCACACATTACCCTTACCAGTTTACCCTTATTTAACCTATACCTTAACTTAGCCAATCTATAGTAATTTTGACCACACCAGAGTTGGAGTATAAATGGCCACAACAGCCTTTTTATTAAAACAATATTAGGTAAAAACTCCATATAAAATATACTTTTCTTCAATAACTTTATTAACACATTTTAACATTATAACTCCCAGTCTGTTGGTCTCTGACGGCACCCCTGAACTTTTTGAACCCTTTTTTACACCAATACACTGCGGGACCAAAATTTTAGAACCATAACAGGCCTCCAGCCATATAACAGCTCGGAGACAACCCCTTCCCGCAGTGCAACCATATGCATACTCCAGCGCACACCGTTCCACTGGAATACACCAGAGGGGCACATACCACCAATGAGCCCCCACCACTTCCATACCATCTGTTTTCTGCCACCATCAAAGACACCGCCACAGCCTGCAATGGTAACCCCTTACCCTTAAGGGCCCCTCCACACCCGCAGGGCACGCTGAATGCCATCCTGAATCCCCATAGCCCATAAATCCATCCCCACATCTAAAAGATGCACACCATCCCTCCTCAAGTACAGCCCCACGTTGACCTCCAACTCCAAGTGCCGCACCACCAAACCACCATTAGCCGTAACGAACCTGCCCACCAGTTTGTTCAACTTGATCCGAGCCACCGATCTCGCCATCCGGTATGAAAGTGGTTAAAGTGAAAAAAAAAAAAGTTAAATATATTCCTTTAAATATCGTACCTGGGGGGTGTCCAAAGTATGCATGTGAAGTGGCACGTGTTTCCTGTGTTTAGAACTGTCCCTGCACAAAATGACATTTCTAAAGGAAAAAAAGTATTTTAACCACTTGACCACTGGGCACTTAAACCCCCTTAATAACCAGACCAATTTTCAGCTTTCGGTGCTCTCACATTTTGAATGACAATTACTCAGTCATACAACACTGTACCCATATGAATTTTTTGTCCTTTTTTTCACACAAATAGAGCTTTCTTTTGGTGGTATTTAATCACTGTTGGGTTTTTTATTTTTTGCGCTATAAGAGAAAAAAGACTGAAAATTTTGTAAACATTTTTTTTTTTTTCGTTTCTGTTATAAAATTTTGCAAATTACTATTTTTTCTTCATAAATTTTGGCCAAAATTTATACTGCTACATATCTTTGGTAAAAATAAGTACAAATTGGTGGATATTATTTGGTCTTTGTGAAAGTTATAGAGTCCACAAGCTATGGTGCCAATATCTGAAAATTGATCACACCTGAAGTACTGACGGCCGATCTCATTTCTTGAGACCCTAACATGCCAGAAAAGTACAAATACCCCCCAAATGACCCCTTTTTGGAAAGAAGACATTCCAAGGTATTCAGAAAGAGGCATTGTGAGTTTTTTGAAGTTGTCATTTTTTCCCACAATTCTTTGCAAAATCAAGATTTTTTTTTTCTCTTTTTTTTTTTCACAAAATTGTCATATTAGCAGGTTATTTCTCACACACAGCATATGCATTCCACAAATTACACCCCAAAACACATTCTGCTATTCCTCCCGAGTATGGCGATACCACATGTGTGAGACTTTTACACAGCGTGGCCACATATAGAGGCCCAACATGCAGGGAGCACCTTCAGGCGTTCTGGAGCACCCAGGCCAATTCTGACATTTCTCTCCTACATGTAAAAATCATCATTTATTTGCTAGAAAATTACATAGAACCCCAAAACATTATATATGTTTTTTTAGCAAAGACCTTAGAGAATATAATGGTGGTTGTTGCAACTTTTTATCTCGCACGATATTTGCGCAGCAATTTTTTTAACGCGTTTTTTACGGGAAAAAAATGTTTTGTGCTTAAAAAAAAAAAAACAGTAAAGTTAGCCCAATGTTTTTGCATAATGTGAAAGATGAAGTTACGCCGAGTAAATAGATACCTAACATGTCACCCTTAAAAATTGCAAACACTTGTGGAATGGCACCAAACTTCGCTACTTAAAAAAATCCCCATAGGCAACGCTTTAAATATTTTTACTGGTTACATGATTTTAGTTACAGAGGAGGTCTAGGGCCAAAATGATTGCTCTCGCTCTAACGTTCGCAGAGATACCTCACATGTGTGGTTTGAAAACCGTTTTCATATGTGGGCGGGACTTACATATGCGTTCGCTTCTGTATGCGAGCTCACGGGGACAGGGGCGCTTTAAAAAAAATATATATTTTTTTTATTGTTCATTTTACTTTATTTATTTTAGTTTGACATGTTTTTCCGCCCCAAAAATTTTTTTGATCACTTTTATACCTATTACAAGGAACGTAAACATCCCTTGTAATAGGAATATGGCATGACAGGTCCTCTTTACAGTGAGATATGAGGTCAATAAGACCCCACATCTCACCTCTAGGCTGGGAAGCCTGAAAAAAAAAACAAAAAAAAAACAACAATCCTGGCTTTGATCGTAGCGGTGAGTCGGTAGAAGCACCGGAGGGCAGCGGGAGGGGGGGTCATCCCCTCTCGCCTCCCGTAAGAATGATCAAGCAGCGGAACAGCCGCTATGATTGTTCTTATGGTGTAGGGAATCGCCGGCTGAAAAAGCGAATATCTGAATGATGCCTGTAGCTGCAAGCATCATTCAGATATCCCCGCACAAAGTCAAGGACGTCATATGATGGCCGGCGGGCGGGAAGTGGGCATTGCGGAGTATTGCCGGGCATTGTAGGGCATTGCGGAGTATTGCGGACTATGGCAGGGTATTGCGGAGTATGGCAGGGTATTGCATGGGGTATTGCACAGGGTATTGCAGGGTATTGCAGAGTATTGTGCAGGGTATTGCAGAGTATTGCACAGGGTATTGCAGAGTATTGCACAGGGTATTGCAGAGTATTGCACAGGGTATTGCAGAGTATTGCGCAGGGTATTGCAGAGTATTGCGCAGGGTATTGCAGAGTATTGTGCAGGGTATTGCAGAGTATTTTGCAGAGTATTGCGCAGGGTATTGCAGAGTATTGTGCAGGGTATTGCAGAGTATTGCACAGGGTATTGCAGAGTATTGTGCAGGGTATTGCAGAGTATTTTGCAGAGT